>CM077345.1:6392552-6992552 GCA_039655645.1 Ammopiptanthus mongolicus
ATAAATATTTAATTTGATCTCTGAAATTATTGAGTCGGATCAACTTAATCCCCCACATTATCAATATTCCAAAATGATTATTGGAATTATAAAATGTAACAAATACTTCCCTGACATTACCAACTTAATGTCATTATAGTCCATGCAAATATCAACAAAGGGACGAATCTGATTAACTTTCTCCAATTCCATGGATCATTTTATAATATTGATAATGTGATGGACTAAGTTGATACGATCCTATAATTTTAAGGACCAAATTGAGTATTTACTCTTTTTTTAGATAAAAAAAATGAATTTAGCTCCTCTAAAGTGAGTAGAGTTCTAAAGTAAGAAAGTAAGGGGTTATCCATCCTTAGATCATTTAGTAGGTGGAGATCTCAATATAGTTAATCAAATCAATGGTGAATAGCTCCTTACTTTCTCACTTTATAACTTCACTCATTTTAAAGGAGTTAAATCCAAAAAAAATATAAGTAAAGAAAAGGAAAAACAAAGCTGAAAAAATATCAGTTGCATTTAAAAAGTGCATCACATAATTCACATAAGAGGATGTGGGTTATTAATGGCGAAGTGAAAAGAGAGAAAGAGGTGTCAAAAAAAAAAATTAAAAGAGAGAAAGAATAATAAACATCAGAATTATATGAGCGATGAAAAAAATAAAACATTCATGACTAACATTATCCAAATAGAAGAAAAAAAGGTATCTATCCTAGCCTAAACCGCAGCAATGATGATGTGCCCCCACCCTTGTCTTTTCGCCCATGGTCTCGTTTTTTTTTTTTTTTGACTCCAATGCCCATGGTCTCGTTGGGAGAAAGACTAATTTAAAATGAATAAGTAATTGTAATAGTTTATTTAGATTAATTTATAAATTAAAATATCAATATATTATATATTAAATACATTTAATTGAAATATATTATCAATGTAAAGAATTTTTACATCTTTAATTAATTATAATTTGTCATAACAATAAATTTTTTTATTCTTATCCTAATCACATTAAAAATCACTCAAATCATGATTTATAATCGGTTGAAAGTATATTTTTTTTTTTTACACTAATACTATACAAATAGCAATTTAAACTCATATGTTAAATTCTAAAAAAACAAAAAACTCATTAATTTAAGAGTTTAATGGATATGTACGATGTAAATTAGTTTTACACTCACATTTAATTAGAGCTCACTACCTTGACACATCAATCCACTTTCTAAGTGCAAAATAGTGAATTCACGTTCCACCGTCACACTACCGTACATTATCCCTTTTCTCTTAAATTAATAATAGTTTACCTTTAGTTATCCAAAGTAGGGTTAGAAATGAGTCCAACCTTCGACTCAACTCGATAAGAATTGATTCAGTTCGTAGCTCGACTCGAGTTCGACATGAATCTTTTTTTTCAGCTGGAACTCGACTCGACTCAAGCTCGCGAATAGCTCGGTTCAGCTTATTAGCTCGACTCGTATCAATTAAAAGTCAAAATAAGTGTTCAACCCCCTCTCTTAATAAAAAAAAATTGAATAATTTTAAAAGTTATATAAAATACTGTCAAAAAAATTAATATAAAATATATTATTTAAATAATAATAAAAATATATAATTTAAGTTTTATATATATATATAATTATCAATCTGGCTCATGAACCAAACGATTCGATTATACCTGATTCAAGTTCAGCTCATTTATTTAATAAGCTCAATTTTCAGCTCACTTTATCCCCTATTTCATCGGTTAGCATAACATGTTCTAACTTGTTTGAAAGAACATGTTACTGGACCATTCAATTCATTTGATTCATGAATCAAGTTCAACGAATTACGAATTTCGAACAATGTTCGAGTTGGTTCGATTTATTGTTAGCACTAATCCAAAGATAAAGTGTCTGTTTAATTTAGATTATTTTCAACGCAAATATAAAATTAATATTTTCTGAAATAATTATTTTAAAAGGTATATGAAAAAAGCTTTTTCCTAATATAATTTTTAAACATAATTTTATCTTTATAGAATCTAAAATAAATAGGTTACAGTTGTTTCAATAAAGATTTATCCGTCCACTGTATTATAGGCTAATAACGGTTAGCTGATTGATTCACATTTGACCCACGGATAATGAAGGAAGAAGAGTGTGATCAGAGTGGGTAATCACGTGCTATTCTGTTGCTTCGATTCTTGAACCCCAGAAGACAGAGAAGAGTCAAGAGAGAGAGAGAGAGCCATAGTGTCCCCAACACTCACCTATGTAGCAACGGACACGTGTACATTTCCTTTTTTGATCCTGAAAACCCTCACTAAAATCCACATCCCCTGTCCATATCTTTCTCAACTTTAACCCCCCTCAGATGTTCCTTTTCTTTCTTGATGTGTAGATTCATTCTCCTTTTAGATCTCTCTTTATTAGGTTTCAGCTTCCTTCGCGCCTCCCTCTCTACCATACCACAACCACCGTCAACACAGGACTTTCTTCATTGAATTAAAGAGATATATTTATGAGCAACTGAAATAAACACACCATGATGACATCTATGGTAAGAACCACCTATACTTCACTCTCATGATTCCTCTTCTTCTTCTTCTGCCAACTCATGTTTGACCCATTTATGCTGATTCACGTCCGCTCTCAAATCTGTCTCCGCAAGAAGAAAAAACCCATCTTACTCCTTTTCCTTATGTCCCCATAATTAGATTATCCATTTCTTCAACAACAAAACAAAAAAAAAAAAAAATCCTTTCTTTTATTTTTTTTCATTTCTCTCTCTTACTGTGTCCTATAATCCCAAACCTACGCTCCCTGTGTTGCTTTCAGATAAAAATTTGTTCTTTTTCTAGAAACAAACGTACCCATTTCAGGTTTAGATAGTTGGGTGAATGAATACAAAGTTAGTGGACCATCCAACCTATCTTTGGTTGTGATTTGTTAAGGAAGAAGTGTGTTCTGATTTTTGATATTTTCCTTCAAAAGTGGCGAAGATGAGTTTGAGTACTGCAGCCAAGGATGATTCTTCGGCTTCAGAGATTCACATCCCATCAGAGATAGATTGGCACATGCTTGACAAGTCCAAGTTTTTCTTCCTAGGCGCCGCCTTATTCTCAGGTGTTTCAGCTGCCCTTTATCCTATGGTCGTGTTGAAGACACGTCAGCAATGTTCTTCATCACACTACTCTTGTCTCAACATGTCTTGTGCCATTATGCGCTATGAAGGTTTTAGAGGGTTTTACAAAGGTTTTGGCACTTCTTTGATGGGAACCATACCTGCTCGTGCACTTTACATGACTGCCCTTGAAGTTACCAAGAGTAATGTTGGCACTTCTCTTGTTGATTTGGGGTTTTCAGATACCACTGCTACTGCCATAGCTCATGCTGCTGCAGGGGTGACTTCTGCTATGGCGGCACAATTGGTTTGGACCCCAATTGATGTCGTGAGCCAAAGACTTATGGTTCAAGGTTGCAGCACCACCACCAAAAATATACTCACCAATCTTAACTCTGATAATTACAGGAATGGCTTTGATGCGTTCAGGAAAATTCTATGTGCTGATGGAGCAAGAGGGTTCTATAGGGGATTTGGGATTTCAATATTGGCTTATGCACCATCCAATGCGGTTTGGTGGACTTCTTACTCTATGGTTCATAGGCTCATATGGGGTGCTTTTGGTAGCTATATGGGTAAGAGGGATGAGGGTAATTTGGTCAATGGGTGTGGTTTTAGGCCTGATTCCAAGGCAATGGTAGCTGTCCAAGGATTGAGTGCGGTTATGGCAAGTGGGGTGTCAGCAATTGTAACAATGCCCCTTGACACAATCAAGACAAGGTTGCAAGTGTTGGATGCTGAAGAAAAATGGGAGAAGGAGGCCTTTAACTTTTGTGCAAACGGTTCAGAATTTGGTGAAGGAAGGTGGGCTGCTTGCTTGTTACAGAGGATTGGGTCCAAGGTGGGCTTCAATGTCCATGTCTGCAACAACCATGATTACTACCTATGAGTTTTTGAAACGGATGTCTACCAAGAGTCAAGAGAAGTAGTTGACTCCATAATACACCAAGCAGTGAAAGATCATTATATAGTAGGAATTAGGATCCCTTGTTTAATTTCTTATATTTATTTATATCTCTTGGATTTTTCTTTTTAAATTGTAGTTTGTAGTAGCCTACCTCATCAATCACACCAATATGATGATGATTGATGAGCTTGTATATTCTACTCTTGTTTCTCTCCTCTGAAGTTACCGAAGACAAAACCTATATATATTTTTTAAGATTTGTCTTTCAGATTATAATTTTAGAAGTATTGCTTTTTACTTTACTCAAATCCTGAGGATGGGATGGATGGGGCTCTGGCTGGCCCTTGCGGGCCTTCAAACGACGTAGAGACTAGAGACATGAATGGAAAGGTCATGTTTGAGCTTTGAAATCTTTCCGGTTCCCATATGAGTGGATGACATTCATATAACACCCATGAAGGACTACCGAAATTTTCTTTTAAATTAATTGTATGTTATTTCTTTCATTGTTTGCCTGTTTTATTTGCAAGACACTCAAACTTATTACTGTTTTATTGAGTCATCATGTTTGGTATTTATATAATTTGATGGGCACTTCTATGATACAGTACGCCCCTCTTGAGTCAGGATATATTATGCTTTTATTTTTCATTTTAGCATAGTTGTACGTAGGGAATGGCAATATGCAGGGAGGAAGTCATTCTTGGATGATGAAAGGGACTAATTATAAAAACTAAAGTTTATCTAATAAATATATACGCAACAAATTTTATACAAAATATTTATAATTATATGTTTTAAAATACGTTAATTAGTATTCTATCAAAACACAGAATGTTTTTTTTTTTTATATATCACGAAAATCATCGAAAATTAAATCTATACTGAATCTTTCAACAAACTGTAAATTATCAATGACTAGGAACATTAGATTGTTTAGATATAAAAATATTTTTTATATTGATGCTAGTATAACAGATGATAGGAAATGTTGCATACACAAATAATTTTTGTCACAAAAATTTAATTCTTATCATTTTATTTTATTTTTTCTTTCTCATTTTTTCGAAACAATCAACAACTATCATCTTTTTCTTCTGGGTTGTTTAACTCCGTATACATAAATTTTCTAATATAAAATAATATATAGCTTGCTTTGTGTGAGATAATTCCTTTACACACGAGGAAAGTCTTTTTGATATCTTTATCTAAATTATTATGAGTTAAAAAAAAAAAAAAAAAAAATAGCAGCAGCCTGGGGTATCCCGAGGATATCCCTCCCTGGTTATATGTATGTACACCAATCAGTAAGTTCGCTAAGAAATTATATAAATCAGTTGCGTGAGCATAACCAGTGATAAAAATTCACTTAAATTGGAAACTGGCATATAGTAATGAAACGTAATGACCATTTTATGGAAGGAATAAAATAAGACATTTGCTCTATATGATTCTGATAATAAATAGAATAAGTATGTGGACATGAGTGGAAGAAGTGAAGTATATTAATTTAATGGGCGGTGGCAGAATGAGAAAACCGAAATAGAACATAAACGTATAGCATGAAGTATGAAGTGCACCTCCTGAATCTTCTTGTCCTTTCCTGAAACCAGGGGCGGATGAGGAAAACCATTATTTAATTAACCAAAGCATATCTTTTTTCTGTGGATTATCAAGCCAACCCTGGACGACAACAACGATGAATCTGCAATTCTATGGACCATTGAGCTGCAAAACAATGGGCCAATCTCTGATCTTCTTTCTTTCTTTCTTTCTTTCTCTATCCATTTTATCCGCAAGATCTCTTGCTGCAAAGGTAACCATTTTTATTACGAGGCCAAAGTCTGGCAACTTCAGACAGGCTTGGCGGCATAGAGTTTAACCACACAGACAAAGACAAATATGAAAAGGATAAGTTATTCATCATTAGTCAATAGACAAACACCAAACATGGTACATCCTTCTAACAGAAATGGCGGTTGTACATCGTGACAGTCTTCCTAAAATATTACAGTTTTTCTCAGCTTGGAAATTACTTTTCCAAATGAATTTTTCGTCGCCATGTAACTTAAGATTCTAATATACCCTTTCTTTTTCTTTTTAAATTTAACATGAGACTCATACCAGGTTTTACATGTGAAAGATGATACTGGAGAAGGGTAAGGGAGGCGCCTACCAAAAGTGAATAGATTCTAATACTCTAAAACGTAATATTCTTAGTTTAAAATTTAATTTAAAATATATTTAATTAATAATTAATTATAACATAATAACTTAGATAGTTTTTTGGTTCTTTAACAACTTATATGGTTACCGATCTCGCTAACCTGTGCCATTAGGTGACATTTGGTATCAAGCATATTTTGATATTTGAAAATTTGAGTTAGAATAAAAGTTTCTCATGTTTAATACAAAAGATAAAAAAACATTTCCAAACATAAAAGATACTTGGGAATAAATTTTGTAAATGAAGCTTGAAAATTTTATTCCCATGAGAGTGGAAAAGAAATATTTGATATATTATATATAAATATAAATATAATCACTCCCTCAGGCTTGAGGGGATCGTGACATTCCATCTGCTAGGTTATAGCGTATGAATTGTAAGTCTCGTTTGGTAAACATTTTTCTCACTAACTTATAGCATTTTTTTCATATACTACTTGAAGTAGCGTTTGAACTTATAGCTTATTATTATTTTTTCTTATTTTTATCATTACTATTTTATTTAAATTCCTCCTCTATCCTCTGTTAAATAAAATAAGCAATCCCATCTCAGGTCTCAAGTTTGCCTGCCATCCCCCTCTCTCTACCCTTACTATTTAAGAACTAATTTCACCAACTACATATATATATATATATATTATATATATATATAAAAGATAAAAAATACTAGATAATATATTTTTGTCTCTAAAAAAAATTTTATATAAAAAATCATATTAACATATCATTTTATTTATATATTTTTATTTTATTTAATAAAAATAAAAAATAAATATTTTAATTTTTGAGATGATAAATAATTTAAAGTATTAAAAATGATAATTATTTAAAATAAATAATATATAGATAAAATTTATATAAAACGCATATCAGCAAATAACCATATTCCCTCCGCCTCTGATTGCTAAACAAGTACAAATAGCTTCTAGAAACTACCCATGAATAACATCGAAAATAAGTTTCTAAAAGATTTACCAAATACTAAAATTTATAATTATATAAGACGCTTTAAAATTAACATTTTCATTTATTAGGGTTTAAATAACAGCTAATTACAAAAAAATGGCAAACTAAACTTATTTTTTCCTTCTGATTTATTTTATCCCCGATAGTGTCAAGGTATATTGTGCTACTCAAAAGATTACTTCGGAATTCGAAAATCCCCCAATTTATGGATAATCGGTGGCACAACTCTAAAAATATAATTTCCCACAGCGACTCATGACGGGGAAACATTGAGCTCCTTTAATCCCTAATGATATTGCTAACTCTAAAATCGGAGCACATAAATTCAGATAATAAAGTAGCCAGAGAATTGATTTGCAAACGTAAATATAACATGCCGATGGAGGGTTAACCCAATTCACATTCACAAAGCTCAACTGGTTTATGCTCTGTGGCCCAATATATTAATGCTCGCCGTTTTCCACTTTCACCTATCCGTCCTTAACTAATGCTAGAACTTGAATTAGAAAAGAATAACATTATGAGGGTAGAATATGAACTTCACTAAGAAAAAAAAATAAAAAAAATACACTTACAGACTCCACTAAGTTTCAAGGAAACACATAACAACAATATTAAAGTTCGCTTATAAGTTATATCACAAATATCCTAATTTTAGATGGAATAGACAACTGTAACAGATTACCTGAAATTGACAAAGGCTAATAAACCTGAACTAATAAACAAAATAGCAGTCATAAAATTGGCAGGATATACAGTAGTCAACCATCCTAGTCACTGTCAAGGTCGAGATCTCTTGTTGCTGCAAGATGGACATTTGTACTGTTTGATATGCGCAGCCCTTGCAGGGGTAATCTTCACACACCTTCCGTGGAACCACTTCTCACAGACATCACAGCAAATCCAGAACTCATCAGCTGCATAGTTCTCTCCACATGCCCCACATTGAGTCTCTCCATGCTCCTCCTCATCTTCCTCTTCTAATCCATTCTCATCCCCGTCCTTTGATTGCATTGCTTTTGAATACTTCGCTTGAGATTCAGAACCTCTCTGCAATTGACAAATAAAAGAGATTATCACAAAAAATACCAATTGCATGCACAGATCAAATTCCAAACTGAAGAAGACTTTTAGGTCCCAAAATGATCATTTACTTCCTTCTCAAATGTTAGAATGTAGAAAACAATGTAGCACACCACTTAATGAAAGACAATATAGCCTGCAACCATTCATCCCCCTTTCCCCTGAAGAATCCCTACTTACTCCAGCATCAAAAGTGTAAAGACTATAAACTAACCATAGGATTTTGTATCAAATTTAGAAATAAATTTAGGAGAAAAGGTAATTAGCTTCATTGCTAAAAGCTATGCCATTAGCAAACAATTACTACTAATCGATAGTTTGATTTTAAAGCTTGCATACCTTAGGGTTTGATTTGGATTTGTTACTGCTATGGTTAGAAACTGACAACTTTTCCTTTCCCTGTTTCTTGGCCATCCCTGTGACAACCTCAAATATTGTTGGAAGATCATTTATCATATTAAACAGTCGCTTCCTGCATATGAAGAATGAGAAGTAGATATTACAGAGATGACAACATATATCAAATTAATTACCAACTTGAGAGGGTAAACCGTATAGAATCCTGAGAGAATGCATACTGAATCACTATTAGCAAACTTAAAGGGGGGGAGTCCACCAACAGCAAGTAAATGGTATTAGGACTACTAATAGCACGAAATAAAAGTAACATCATAAGTACCTGAAAAAATACAAGCTTCCCACTTCTCTACGTGTCTATGAACAATATTCAAGTCCTTAGAATCATCAAACACTGAATTAACTATGTTAATCATACCAACAAGACTATAGGAAGGTAATGATTCTCTTATGAATGAATTCCCAGATTAATTTCACCCGCATCCAGAGAAATGGCAGGTAATTCACTGGATATTTTAGACAAGGATAGCAAGTTCAGCAGATTATGACCAATTAAAAGAAAGAGAACTTCAATGGATCTGACACAACTCCTAAGTAACTGTCAAATATTATTATAACCAAACTGTTGAATTGGAGGGTTTTAGGTAAGGAAGGAGGAAAAGAGAGAAGAAATTCAGAATAATATGAGAATGATATTGATACTAATCTAATTATAGTGTGATACAAAAGACAAACCCAACAACCCTATTTATACTAATAATAGACTCCTAGTCCTAATTAACTAAGGAAATAAATCAATAAATATAAATAGGAAATAAATCCTAAGAGATCATCTAGGATACTCCAGGATATATTAACGATTTTATGAGATATTTTGGGTATATGCTCTAGCACAAACATCAAACACACAAAAAAAAGGTGCAAGCCCCGACATATAGACCCTTTCCATGTGATTAGTATATATTATTTGAAATTGTATGGATATAATTTGTCTTTAACCCAAAGGTTGACATAGTATAGATTACAGGTTCAGTTTTCAACTCAAACAAAAGTTGAACTGAAATTGAACAGTCCAATTTTGTATGTTCCTCAAGTTACATATTATCTTTACTCAACCTTACTGAGACCAAAAATCATTCTAAACTGCCAAAATCACCATATGTTATTAACATACTATTATTTGAACAAACATCTTTCAAATATTCCATTGAGTTGCTTTAGATTAATTAAGGGGAGGAAAAAGAGAGAATAGAGCGCCTATGCATTGACAGGTACAATGCTAGTAATAAAGTATGATACAACCAAAAACCAAATAGAAAAGTCATGTATTCATATTCTGCTTCAATATTTTTCCACAAATGAAACAATGACATACTTAGAACTAGTCGCAACTATCAAGCAGCAAACATTACGAGAGGCAATTAAATATATTAGGTATTAGGGTGTTCTTAACTGAAACTTTATGCTTTTCTTAAGTGTATTTATTAGACACACCACTTTTGTGTCTAACCATTTCTTTCTTATAACCTAATGTTCCATTTACTTATTTCACGTGCCAATAAAGCAGCAACAGAACTTTGCCAAAAACAAGATGCAGTAAAACCTCAGACCATCCATGGTTTAAAATTTTGACAATAATGTGAAAACAATGTGCAGGCATCCAAACAGTTGACCCTAAACCTAAGCAACTTCTGATCAAACATATACAAAAGGAAGGAAAAAAAAAAAAAAAAGCTAGTCAGCAGAGTAAAACCGTGTATCTATAAAGGGGAAAAGGAAAACAGTTACCTGTCGTCCTTATCAAATCCAAACCTAGCACCGAAATAAAAGGCCACAGAAAGTAACCATGCATCACTGTGGACAGCAACCAGGCATAGCCAGTCCTTCTCTGGCATCCCATCTCTGGCAAAGTTAATACCCAAAGCTGGCTCTGGAAGCTCGGGAGGCACCTCCTCAGCAGGAAGATTGACTTCCCAATGCTCACTAGGAAATCCATAAAGGCAAAGATTTTCCTTCTCTGTATCACAAAGCTCATGCAAATCATTTCTAAAACAAAAAATTTATCAACAAAATAACTTTGCAAACTATATAAACAAAATCTATAATCAAGATTTTGGATTATGGCACAGTACCAGCATGGAGCTACATCTTATATCCATTATGTGAAAATGAAAAGCAAACAGATCAAAGACAAAATCCAGTATCAATGGTGAAAATGTCCCCACCATAAGTTAAAACGTTAGGTGGAGGCCTAATAATAGTTTTATATCTCTAACACGCTCTAGAGCCTTTGGGCTTGAAGCATGGACAATGCAGAGGGCAATTTTACCTTGTGTTGAAAATTAGTTTAACAATGAAAAATTAGGGCAGCAATGAACTCCTAACCAAGTTGGTCACACAGAGGCTATGATACCATGCTAAGGACCAAGTCTTGTTTTATATCTAACAATATTCTCCATACAGCTAGAATTTTAACCGATGAGTTCATTTCAGTCAAAAACTCAAAATACATTAAGTCTGCATTAAATTGTTGCATCCATCTATCTTCCCAAGTCAGGAATGGTCGTTTCTAATTGACAATTAATCTAAATGATCCTTTTATCAGATTTTCTTAAATTTTGGCAGCAGGGATGAAGCCGCACCAGAATATGAACATCAACATTACAAGTTATCCAAAGGGGGGATTGCTTAAGTATCAAGCTCAAAGTTGGCACATGTCGATATAAATATCAAATTCAGATGTATAATATTGACTGCATTCCATCTGCCTAATGGATACCCCACTAAAATGGAAATTTAAGAACAACATTTTTTGAACCCAAACCACGCTCTTCAATAAAGGGGTAAATCTAAGCTCATTCACACAAAACAATGATATTCAAATATGCTGCTAGTTGAGTAGTTTTCAACTTCCCTCTAGTCTAACAGTTTATTTAAATTTCAAAACTAAATAAATGTAACACTCTCAACCCTGTACATCAGAAATGGAATTAAGAACGAATGGTCCTGAAAGCATCTATGGTGCACATGAAGTTCAGATTCTTGCAACCCAGCAGTGAAGACCTGTCAGCCAAAAGAACTTTTTGGCCTAAGTCCAAACAAATGAAAAAAAAATTATTAAGGCTTAATTGCACTTTTTGTCATCCAGGTATCACGATTGTACTATTTTGGTCCTTCAGATTCCAATTATGCCATTTGGATCCTCCAAGTATTAGCCATCGAGTGCAAGCGCAGAAGGGAGCTTGACTACAAGACCCACCCGCCGAGCAGGGATGAAAGTCGGCCTTAGTGATCCGTCGGTGCTGAGTGGAAGGGTCGTCGCTATCCCCTGTTACAATTAGGTCCCACCGCATGTGCCGTCCAATTTTTTTCACTTGCACCTCCAATTTCAAATTGGAGAAGAAGAGAAAATCTTATGGATTGATGAAGATTGGTGACAAAATCTTTTGGATCGAAGAAGAAGGTGAAACCTTAGAGAATAAGAGAAAAAATCGCAGCCCTAATGTTTTCTCTAAAGAATGTCACGTGATGTACAAGTGAGGATGCCATATAGGAATGTCACGTAAGCTGTCAAGCTGGCCTCACTAAGTAGGGGTGTGTTCATCAACCGATCCAAACCAATTCAAACCGAAAAACCGAAAACCGCAAAAACCGCTTTTTTTCCATTGGATTGGATTAGATTTCGGATCCCCTAGTGAAAACCGATCCAATCCAATCCAAACCGACCTACTATATAAATATAATATTATTTTTAAATTATAGTACTACTCATACTTAAGCATTGTTTTTCATACTTTTATGAACGAATGCTCTCATTCTCTTTATTATTTTTGTTGGAATTGTCAAATACTAGATGTATTGGAATTTGTATAGTTATTCATGTACCTAGGAATCAATAGTTATTCATGTACTAGAAGATTTCATGCATATACTTAGGAACTAGAACTACATTAATTCTAGTATATATAGGTTTAATGTTGGTTTTCGACTTAATATAACTATGTACCGATATATGGGTAAAAACCGAATTATCCAATCCAATCCAAACAGCATTTGATTGTATTGGATTGGATTGGACCGGATCAGATTTTTCTTAAGGAAGCAAACTGATCCAATCCAAACCGTAAGTTGTTTCCATTATTGGATAGGATGGTTTTTTGGCTCAAAACCGATCCAATCCAATCCGCGAACACCCCTATCACTAAGTGTCAAAATCAGTCAAATATTTGCCACGTAGGTTATAGACGTTAAAAATTGAACGACACAAGGATGGAGAGACCTGATTGTAAAAAGGGATACTTGGGGGACCCAAATGACGCAATCGAAATCTAGGGGACCAAAGTAACACAATCATGATACCTGAGGAGCTAAAAGTACAATTAAACCAATAAAATTGAAAGCTACAAGCACCTTAAGAATTTTCGAATTAAGATTCCATAAGGACATGGAAGCATATTGGCATTCCCATTTCAGCAGTGGTGGTGCCATGTTGTGGTAAGGATGTGCACAAGCACCCGCTGGAATTTTTTAATTTCAACAAATGTGTTGATTTTAGGTTCAAATGCTTATTCTCATTATTTAAAAGTAGCCCCCACTCAATTTTTTTATAAGTACGTATTAAGTCTTATTATTATTATTATTATTATTATTATTATTATTATTATTATTATTAAGGCCATGTCGACAATGAGTAAATAATTAACAAACTATGACTACTTAGATTATCTTTAAAATGTTAAAATTTCAAAATAAAATGAAAAAGGCTGAAATGAACAGGTTAAACTGTTTGGGTTTCTCTCTCGCATTCATGGTCACCTCACTCTCACAAACATGTTAAGTGCTCCATTTTATCTAAAATGATTTTATTAATAGGTTCGCAGTGAATTATTTTATAGATAGAGATTAAAATGATTTTGGTTTACAAAGAATTAGTTGACGAGAAAAAATATTCGAACTGAATTCCGTCTCAGCACAAAAGGAACACCCATTAATTTGGGCTCATGGCTATCCATTTCATCACATCCCACCCTAGAACTACAAGACATAAAATAATTCGAAAAAAAAAAATGAAAGTTTCGATAGTCAAGTAGCAATCGAGAAAAGTCAGAAGTAGCCAAATCACGTAAAAACACAGACATGATAGCGTTTATGTAGAAGTTGAGAGAGAAAAGCAGAAAGGGGAAAGAGAGATACCAGGATCACACTGCTGATAGAAGTCTTCAACATCTGAATAAGCAGAGGGAACACATTATATTACATAACATAACATTGGAAGGAAGAATTGAATTGAAAAGAGAGAAGAAGGGTAACCGGACCAGTGGTAAGAGCCTTAATGATGGCAGCTCTGCGGCCTTTGAAATCTCTGAAGACCTCCTCCACCGTGCGCGGATTGTACGCACCACCACCACCCTCCATCTCCATCTCAACTGAACTGCCAACAAAACAACAGTAAATAAATGCAGAAGAATGGAGGGAAAGATGCCTTTCTTTCTCTCTCACTACACACCGCACCGTATTTGAATCCGATCCCATTCAATTTCTTAATCCTATTTCATAAACCTCATGGGGTCCGCCTCTTTATTACCATATTTAGTTTACCGCATTTTTACTGACTTTTTAATCAATGAATTTAACTGATGTACATTATCAAATGTAAATATTTTAAATTTAATTATCATGTCTTGTCAATTTCAAAAATTTACTATAACCTTTTTAAAAGTCCATCTTAAAATTTATGAAGATACACGTCTTTGCAAATATCAATTAATACAAATGGTATAACTCAAATATTATGAGTCCAATTTTTTTAGATTCTCCAAAAATAAAATCACGTTGGAAGCAAACTCCTGTCATATAGCTTCCAAAATAATTGTCTCGAAAAATATTATTTTCAATTTTGGATTGAAAATAATCTAAACCAAAGAGACACTTAATAGGTGTGTATAGATACGAGTGGACAAGCATATCAAATTAGGATAATTTAAATAACTTTGCTTAGAAATTATTTTATTACCAGATAAATATGTTACTTCATTTGCCAACGAGTGTTCGTCAAAATGTGTGTTTGATTTTACGGTGGAGACTAGGGGTGGGCATGGGTATGGGTCGACCCGCGAACCCGGTGTACCCAATCCAACCCAACCCACAAATACTGGGTTGGTTCGGGTCATTGGGTTGGGTTGGTTTCTAAATAAGTAGACCCATAGCTTATGGGTTGGGTGCTGGGTCCAAAGATTGTAAACCCACTCAACCCAACCCAACCCAACTCACATATTGAGAGGAATATTATAAACCCATCTACTGGAGCATGGAGTGACTCTTCTATCTTGAATTTGATGACTCTTCTTTAATACTCAGCCGCTTAAAGTGGAGTGACCATTTTTTGGTTACATGAGCAGAACTAGTTTGAAGACATGCAGAAATAGCTTGAAGACATAGTCAGTGAAATTGTTTAGGAATTGTTTGAAGACATTATTATTTTTTTTATTTCACTTGTTTGTTTAATTTTGATGGATATTGTGCTCCAAATTGAAGTTGTATGCTTCATTTTGTATTTGGAAGTTCAAATTAATGCATTGGTAGTATTTTTCTTCCCTATTTTTCCCCCATTACTTGCTTTTGATAAAAACAAAATAATTTACTACCAAACCCGGTCACCCGACCCAAACCAACCCGTATGAGGTTGGGTTGAGTTGGTTTGGGTTACATGAAAATTTTCGAAGAAACCGATCCAACCCAACCCATATTTATTTGATTGGGTTGGATCTTTAAATGCACCAAAACCCACGCAACCCGACCCATGCCCACCCCTAGTGTAGACATACAAAATTATGTTTGTCCCTGTTAACCGTGATTTTAGTAAAAATAGAAATATTTAATTACTGTTGAACAAAATTGATTTTGCCTTCGAACATATTTCTAAAGAAAGTAGCTTTTGCGTTGGGATAGTAAATTTACACTAAATTTTACATCAAACTTGCTTTCAAAATAAAAACATCCCAAAACATAAATTTAATTTTGAATTTCATGCATATCCAAAGCATATGATTGGAAAAATATTCTGAAATAGTACTTTTTAATTTATCATGTGTGGATATTTTGGAAATTGGAAAATTAACTTATATGATAAATGTTTTATGTTAATGATTGAATTCTTTAATTGTAATTTAATGTAGAAATATTAATATAAAATCTGTTATGATTACATCAGTTGTAATTTAATTTTTGATCTAATTGAGAATTACTTCAATTAGAGATGTTACTATTCTTAATTACTATCCAAACCCAATTACTAACTCGTCCACCAACAATTACAGTCGATGGTGCACTGCAGTTACTAGTTACAACCCAAACAATACACATAATGAACATTATCAAAAGCTTCCGGTGCTGGATTCAGCAAATTCCCCGTTGCACCATGTTTTGTAAGGGCTATACCTCTACAAAAGTAAAGAATTTCAATTGACTGAAAATTATGTTAATGTTCCTCAGTGGCCTCAGCTTTTCCACACAACTGAGAAAGCACCAATCTGTAAGCATTAATATCAGGTATAGGGCATCTATTGCACATCTCTTCAAACACCGTCTCTGCCTCTTTCACTTTTCCCTTTCCAGACAACTCCTTGACAAAAGTGCAGAAAGTGTCTTTGTTGATTACAAAGTTCTTGTCAATTATGTCATAAACCGTCTTCAATGCCATTTCTTCATCCCCATGTTCACAATACCCCCAAAGTAAGCAGTTGTACATAGTGGCATCCAGGTTATGTCCATTCTGGAGCATGTCCCACACAACCTCTTCAACTTCTTGCATCCTACCCTTCACTTTACAAAGACCACATACCACTATGCTATATGATAAGAAGTTGGGGGAGCAGCCCATTTGAGGCATCTGTTTTAAAAGAAGAAGTGCTTCTTCAAGCTTCCCCAAAGCCACAAGAGCTCTAAACACTGCATTAAAACTAGACACAAATGGCTTAATTCCCCTAGCCACCATTTCCCTTATAAGCAAAACTGCTTCATTTGGTCTTCTAATTTTGCAGTACTCATTGACAATGACATCATATGCTTTCACATCCGGATTCATTCCACGACAAAACATTTCCTTAAAATGCTTGATAGCATCATCAGACTTTCCCACTATGCATAAACCCTTCAATATGCTGGTGTTAGTGGTAACATTGTCTTTCAAACCATTTAACCGCATTTTAGTCATCACTCTCTTCGCCTCATCTACATTCCCATTCAAACAAAGACCTTCAATCAATGCATTGTAAGTCAAAACATTGGGATGACAACCTTGTTCCTCCATCTCCTTCATGCAATTCAATGCCTCATGGAATTCACCTATCTTGGAATGCCCATCAATCAAAGTAGTAAAAGTCACCACATCTGGTTTGCAACTCTCACTTTCCATCAACTGATTAAAAACCTTCTTAGCCCCCTCCATATCACTTTTTTTGCAAAACCCATGGATCATCGTGTTGTAAGTAACTATATTTGGTTCACATCGCATTTCATCGAACACCTTTCTTGCACTCTCGATCATGCCCATTTTGGAGAAACCCCTAATCATGGTAGTGTAAGTGAAAACATCAGGTTTCACCACACCTTCAGAGACAACGTGGTCGTAGATAGCATTGGCCAAATTGACACGATTGGCTCTGACAAGCACACCCAATATGGTGTTAAAGGAGAACAAACAGCGTCCTCTTGCAAAGGTTTTTGCTTTGTGGAACCATTGAATGGAACCCCTGATATCACCACGGTCACCCAAGGCTTTGATAAATCTGCAAATGAGGAAGTCGGAGAGTTTGTTAGATCGGTGGAGGAGGGAGTATGCGGTGGAGAAGAGGGAGTGAGAAAGCAAGAGATCGGTGATGGCGGCGTAACAGGAGGGAGTGTGAAAATAGTTGTTGGGATTGGGTTGAGGATTGGAGGCCCAGTTGAAGAAGAAAAGAGCATGCTTGGGGTTGTTTTCTAGATTCTTCATGACTTGGATAACCAAGGTTGGGGTGAGGTGAGATGAGAATGGTTTAAGGGGTTCAGGAGCAATGTTGGAGACATCTGGGTTTTGGGGATTTAGGGTTTCAAGGAGTGAGGTAATTGATGTTACAAGGGGAAGCTTTGGAATTGAACATGTAGAAGTAGAACAAGAAGAAGAAGGTGGTGGTTTTGCGGCTTTTCGAAATCGCAGAGCCATTAGCACGAGCCAACTCTAACCTCAATTTCACTGTCCTTTATCCACAATTATATATATTGGGGTTTTGCTATCCAATGATTATCAATCTCATGCAAGTTTGAAAAACAGTATATTTACCAACAAGAACCGACATGATTAGTAGATAGTTGAAGCATCGTTTGGGGTTGTTCTTGTCATGTGTATAGTAAAGACAAAACTCAGTTCTTCTACCTTAGTGCACAAAAAAAAAAAAAAAAATTAATAAATCAAAGAATAATATACTTAATTTTTTAATAAATATTTTGAAGGCAATAAGTAGCAAAGCGGATAAATTTATATTATTGGAGTTTTGACTTACTGTAAAATAAGAAATTAAACATCAGATACAACACACTTATTTTGATTTTAACAGATAGTACTCAATTTTGCTTCAAAAAAAAAAAAAGATATAGTACTCATTTCTTCATGATGTGTCATTGTAATTCTACTTGTTTAAACGAATTTCTATAGTTGTTTGGTCTTCAATCATGATGATGAGTTGGGATGGATCCATTTGGAGGTAGCAGGGCTTGAAAGCCAACAACTTGAGGTGCAGAGGGACGAGTTTGATTAGGCCAGGTCATTACATGCAGCTGAATCGTCTCAAATTGGTCTATTGCTGAAGTGAGAATATCCTTAATTTCAGATTGGTCACAGCAATGTACAAGACCAGCGGAGCAGGCACTAGTTGGCATTAGGCTTTTGCCTTTCAACCGAGAAATCACTAGAAGGAACCCACTTGCAATTGCCTCTTCATAGAGTTCTCTTAACCCAGAAAGGTCAGCTGATGAACCTGTCACCACTGAATAGATGCACACAAAGCCCTGCACATGTGTTTCAAAAGCTAAGAAAGCTTTTAGTACCACAAAGTCCCAAAAGATCAAAACATGTTTCTACATAGAACTGTTAGTATTACTTACCTCTTCAGTTTGTTTAATTTCCATTCCAAAGCGCACTTCGTTGCCTTGAGGGATCAAATCTATTGAAAGTTCTGCTAGTCCAGGTAGAAACCACAACCTTATACCATGCAATATTTGGGTAGTGGTGGGGATTTGTTGTCTGCACCTACCTGTTTTCCTTCTCGAGGAATTACTCTTCTCATCCTGTGTAGTACTTGTGGAGTTGAAATTGACTCATTAATTCATGGTACAAGTTAAACTGAGGCTCCTTGAAATTTTCCCATCACCAACATGAATATAGTAAACGTTTATGTACTAAGAAACGCTAAGAAAAAGAATATTACCGTGGACATAATCTGTTCTGTCTGTATATTGACAAAAACAAGAGGAACCCCAGAGGAAATTGCTGCACTAAACCACGCCATGCACCTAGCCGTGGTAGTATTGATGCAGTGTTCGCTAACAAGGGGCATAAATAGGATGGAGCTGACCACTGGACAGCATTGGTCAGGCAGATAGGTGCTTGCTTTCATCTTCCACTCATATTTTATCCCACTTCTGCAAAATCCCCTGCCCTCCACGTTTAGTGCTCTCCTGCTCATTTCTGCAAACTTGAAGTTTTCATTGCTCCTTTAGTTATATCAATTCAATTTTGATATACAATTAGTGCAGAAATGTTTTCCACCTAGATATAGTAATGTGTTACTACATCATTTAATGAGTTTGACAACACGTACTTCAACAGAAGTTACAAAATTAAACCCCTAAATGACATGTTAACAAATCATTGAATGAAGTTATATTGCACATTTTCAAGTGGCATGAGATTCTTCTTGTTTGGAGAATTAAGCATGGAGAATAATAACGAATTAACAACGTTCTTGAGCTTCAACATAGATGAAAACTTCATCAATAATAACGTGACTGTGTAGTAGTGTACGTACGTACCTTGCAGTTCAGTGCACTGCTCTAATGTCAGGTCATCTAAATCTACAGTATGTCTGTGATCTGTTGCAGCTTGGATAGTATACTTCCTTTGAAGTATGGAGCCTTTTTGTTGCACAATACATGCCTGCAGTTTGAGTAAGCTGTTACTCCTTCTAACCTTTATCCATATGAATTCTTCCACCTGCGGGTTAATCTTCCCAAGCTGAGAGCTAAGCTCTGACCTAGTCTTGACCGGCATAAAGAAATCATCAGCACCATGCTCACAAAATCCTTCAATGATATCTCCTGGTAATGGCATGCTCTCATCCCACTCCTCCGCCACCTCTTGCTTCACTTGTTTCACACAAACAAGTGTCTGATTAGAAGCAGCCATGTAGCTCCTTGGAGATGAACAGGATTTGACCTTGAAAATATTGGATCGAATTTAACCTAGCAAAAACATATGATTTATTGAAGGTGCATCTGGAGTTATAGACAAGGATGAACATTTTTAAGAGGCAAAATTTGTTTGGGTGCTTACGTCTAGATCTGTAGCAGTTAACCTTTGACGTTTCTATCAATGTTTTTGGCATGTGCTCTTCCTTGCTTGTTATAATAAAGTACCATAATGGCTAAAGACACCTTTGGCCGGCGCGGCTCCACATTCTCATGCATATCGACTATGAGCCATCTCCCCCTAATTCACTTTTCGCTTTCCCTCTCCTTCTCACCTGTACTTTGTTCAAACGTGTATGGCCACCTCTCCACATTGTCCTCATCTTTTGTTGACGACGCCACCTGAAACCAGCTGTTTTGCCCTTCAACACTTTGATTGTAGGGTAAGCTACCTTGTGCGTGACATTCTTTCGCTCATCCTTTGATTCTATAACCTTCATAACATTTGTTCCTCTCTTTTAGCCGAGCTTCTAACTTGCACCTTTTAAAAAATGATGCACACATGTATCGTTTTGATCAGACTACTTTCAATCAATACAAATGTCAATATGGCAAGTTGACTTTTTTCTTTTATATCCGGTTAAAGCAAATATCAATTTCTATATTTGCATTTTATACCTTTCGTATTTACATTTTGGTCTTTTGTATTTTCACAAATAAAATTATTAATTTTTTTTAGAGTCATTCACTAACATAAAAATCAAATACTTCCGTTTTCATTTCTATTTTTTTAAGCAATTTTCATTTTTGTTAAAAAACATAAGAACCAATAAAAAAAATTAATGTATTACAGAAATAACAAAAAAACAAATATAAATACAACATAAACAAAATACACTAATGTATAGTATCAATGTGCAAATACATAAAAAAATTTAGACACTATACAAATGAAATATACTTTGACTAGTCAAATTTTTGAGGCCCTCTGTGTACAATTAATGAAGCACTCCCATTTGGGGTGTTCATCAACCAATCCAAACCAATTCAAATCGCAAAAATCGAACCGAAAAAAAACCGAAAACGCAAAAATCGCTTTTTTTCATTGGATTGGATCGAATTTTGGATCTCCTACCGAAAACCGATCCAATCCAATCCAAATCGTCCTACTATATAATATACTATTATTTTTTAAATTATAGTATTACTCATACTTAAGCATTGTTTTTCATACTTTTATGAACAAACACTCTCATTCTCTTTAATATTTTTGTTAGAATTGTCAAATACTAGATGTATTGGAATTTGTATAGTTATTCATGTACTAGAAGATTTCATGTATGTACTTAGGAACTAGAACTATATTAATTCTAATATATATAGGTTTAATATTGGTTTTCGACTTAATATAACTATGTAATGATATATCGGTAAAAACCGAATTATCCAATCCAATCCAAATCGCATTTGATTAGATTGGATCAGATTTTTTTTGAGGAAGCAAACCGATCAAATCCAAACTGCAAGTTGTTTTTATCTTTGGATCGGATGATTTTTTGGCTCAAAACCGATCTAATCCAATATGTGAACCCCTAACTCCCATTGGTTCTTGGAAAAAAGAGCTTGTACCAATTTTTCAAAGGTATAACTTAGACAAAGCCCTCTTTTAGAGCTACACGCTCGTGGTACCATTTTGAATGGAAAAGAAGAAGCTCAAGCCCCATCGAGCCTAAGATTTTTTTGGGTTGAAATGTCTTGGATTTTTCCCAATGAAATGAGTTTTCGAGAAACTTTGGATGCTTGCATGTTGAAAGGGAGCAAAGGAGAGGCTACAACCTCATCATTATTTTGGGGTTTGAAGTTGAACTTCCAACCTCATCATTAATAAGCTATTATGACTGGTTTTTGGAGAGTGGATCCTCTTATGTTAAAAAACATATGAGGAAGTTATGTTTTTAATCCCCACCATTCAACCACCTTATCTCTCATTTTAAACATACTTTTTCTCTCTTTTAACATATTAGATGAGGGGTTGAGATTCAATATGAGAAAAAATAACATGAGGGGATCCATTCCCCTAGTTTTAGTGATCAATAAGGCTATCAATAGTCCCTTATAAAGAATTGAACTCCAAAAATAAAATAAAAAATTGTTACTAACCCCTCCATTAAAAAGAAGCTTCTATCTTAAAGACCATACTATCAGTTTTTTTAGGAAAGTGTTGGAAAATTTTCCAAAGATATAGGATGTCCAAATTGTTTCTTGACCTTGAAAGAGTACGTCACTCCCTTATAAATCATGTAGTAATCACATAAGGGTAAAAAACAATTGTCGTTGCACTCAACTTGCACCCTATTTACTTGAGTATTAGAATCCTTGCACGTATTCTAATCCCCTTTTCTAATGATATCAAAGCTCCAAGAAAATTGCCGAAGTAAACTCGTACTAGTCTCTTAATAGTCCAAAAACTAATTACAGAACAAAAACTAAAATAATATATTATAAGAATTTAATTATGCATTGTTTTTTTTTTTTTTGAAAGAATTTTGATGCATTGTTAGTATATTAAAAGAAAAATCATTGTCATCCAATTAACACACTCACATGTTTCTAAAATATTTGACTCTCACATTATACTATCTCGAAAATTACATATATAATAATATACTAGCTACTTATGGTATTTTTGTACATGAGTTTATTAATTTGGCGGGATTTAATTCCTACTTTTGTTAGGGAAGACTTTTTCAGAAATAAGATTGGTCTTCCTAGTTTTAGATTTTGTTGACTCTTTCTTTTCATAGGTTTGGTTTATGTCCCCTCATACTTTTGTATTTGTTATTCTTCAATTTTTTAATTCATTTTAGGTGTGCTGCAGATAATTGGTAATGCTTGAGGTGCTAACCTATTTGGGATTTCTTGCATTATAGTGATGTTTTTGCACACTTACAGATTTATTGAAGAAGAAAAAATGTGTTATCCTTTGTATTTAAAGTTTGGACTTAACCTTTGTTACATATTATGAATAATTTGGTACGGTAAAAAAGGGAAACCTTTTGATCATATATAGATCATAGTATAACATTGGTCGGTGAGGTTCCTGTAAAAGTTAAAGTAAACTAATAACAGAAAGTTTTTAACTCTAATAACTAAGGAATATAATAATTTAAGAGTAACTCACATTGCTTAAATTTTGATATACTTCTTTGTAAACCATATTTGTTAGGGGTGTTCGCGGATTGGATTGGATCGGTTTTGAGCCAAAAAACCATCCGATCCAAAGATGAAAACAACTTGCGGTTTGGATTGGATCGGTTTGCTTACTTAAAAAAATCCGATCCAATCCAATCCAATCAAATGCGGTTTGGATTGGATTGGATAATTCGGTTTTTACCGATACATCGTTACATAGTTATATTAAGTCGAAAACCAACATTAAACCTATATATACTAGAATTAATGTAGTTCTAGTGCCTAAGTACATGCATAAAATCTTCTAGTAAATGAATAACTATTGATTCCTAGGTACATGAATAACTATACACATTCCAATACATCTAGTATTTGACAATTCCAACAAAAATATTAAAGAGAATGAGAGTGTTCGTTCATAAAAGTATGAAAAATAATGCTTAAGTATGAGTAGTATTATAATTTAAAAAAATAATAATATATGTATATAGTAGGTCGGTTTGGATTGGATTGGATTGGTTTTCACTAGGGGATCCGAAATCCGATCCAATCCAATGAAAAAAAAGCGGTTTTTTCGGTTTTCGGTTTTTCGGTTTGGTTTTTGCGATTTGAATTGGTTTGGATCGGTTGATGAACACCCCTAATATTTGTAGTAGTTTTGAATTTTGTCCTTCTTGTTCACATATATATGTATCTTCCGTCCACTACGGAAGGTAACCCTTGGCATTGCGACATATAACTGTCCATTGGAAAAAACTGATCGAGGAAGATAAATTCCCACGTGTTTGAAGAATTGTCCCTGACTTTTATTTATTGTCATTACAAAAGAAACAACAATTGGGAATTGTCTATGCTGAAATGTGAATAGAACCCTTTTATCAGAAGGCATCAGTGACAACGTTGGAATAAAAACTCTTTGACCACTATTGCTTCCTAAGATGACTTTTCCTTCTACAACATACTTTCGTATTTGAGTAATTATTAGTCGAGTATCATTGCATAGTTCGGATGACTTATCTATATTTCACAACAACATAATTGGAACACCAACTTTGATTTTTAACTCATGTTATGTAGTCCTGATATTTAATCTATGTTTGATCGTTTTTTTCTGGAGCAATAATTGTACAAGAAATAATTCTACGAACTGTACCAATCAACATCCAATCACTTGTACAATGTTGTCGAATATTATTGGAGCAGGCAAATCCTGTAAGTATAACCATATAAGGAATTTATTTGTCTGTATAATATTTTTAATAATAACACTAATTGATTATATATGAATAACTATAGTAAAAAAACAACTAACCAATTAGGTGGTTTCCAGATGCCTTGTAAGCAATTATATAAGGTGATTGTGAACACTCTTTCATGGTTAGGTTTATCCATCAATGTTTCAATACCTTACTATTGTTGTGTTTGAAGTAGTTGTGCTTGCTAAACTACAACTTTCTATATAATATTTTTAATAATAACACTAATTGATTATATATGAATAACTATAGTAAAAAAACAACTAACCAAGTGGTTTTCAGATGCCTTGTAAGCAGTTAAGGTGATTGTGATTATTCTTTCATGGTTAGGTTTCTCCATCAATGTTTCAATACCTTAATTACTATTGTTGTGTTTGAGGTAGTTGTGCTTGTTAAACTACAACTGTCTATAGGAATATAATGGTCATTTGATCGAATAATTCAAAATCAATTAATCTGTATTCAATAAATTGTTTAGTGTGGGGGATATAAATCTGAAAAAAAAACAACAACAAATGCAAATTAAATCAATGGTAATAATTTCTTTTAGAAATTAGAATGGCCAATAATAAGTGCTAATTAATTCAGTTCTAATAAATACTTTTACAAACTTTTTTGACAATAAATACTTTTACAAACTTAACTTATCAATTTAAATGCTAATTAGTCATAAAGGTAAATAAAGTGTAATTAAAAATGAGGATTTAAAGAAGAGATTGTATATATATTTAAAATAATTAATAATGCATACATTATTATTTAATAAAGGATATTTATACTGAATATAATCATCATTATAGTTTTTACTTCAACAACTCTATTCGGCAATATCACAGTGAATCACATATAATATATGACATTTTGAGTTTTATATTGAGCACAAAAAAAAGGAGAAAGAGATCAACCGAGAAAAAGAAGAACGAAGGGAAAGATGAAAAGTGAAAGGAGGTTATGAAAGTCCTTTAATTTTGTCGAGATTTAAAATATTGATTGGGACAAAAAACAGAGCAAAATAATAACCAAGTAGAACCTTCCTTCGATTTTAAGTAGGAAACCAAATTTTCTTATGGTATATAACTATATATAAATAATAAATATAGTAATAGACAAAAGTGTATATACGGCAGTAACACTCTCCATGTAGGGATCAGAAATTAATATAGTAATAGATTACAAGTCAATCCACAACTAACTTTGAATTTTACTTTTTTTTACAAAAACTTTGAATTTTACTGAATATTTAACGAAAACGGTTTTGTAATAAATAACATCGTTGAATAATGTATGATGATAATATAAATAAATTTATAAGGAGTAAAATTAAACACACTTTACTTTATTAACGAAAATATGTGTAAATGTTACAAAATATTTACAATATCCACATATCAGTACTGAGAAAAGTCTAACTCAAATGTACTATTTTACAATAAAACAAAAAAAACAAAAGTCTCCTTGATCAAAAAACTTAGGAACAACTACTAACTACAAATATATAGGCGTCCGCCAAGCAACATTTACAGTTAACCAGACTCATTGTGTACAAAATGAAGGTAAACTAATTAAAAAAACAAAAATTATTGTACAAAATTAAGGTAAACTAATTAAAAGAATAAGGATAGTCTCCTCCGCATAACAATTAAGCACACTGTAGCTAGGATGAGTTTCATTGGAAATTTATTGCGGTTGGGGCAACTCCACCACAATACTTTCTCATATCTTCTTCAAGTCTTCTAATTTGCGCCTCGGTTCTTGTCTTTGACACTCCATCTGCTGAATTTAAATTTTTTCTGAGTACTGTGATCTGCTTCACAATGCTTTTGACCTGTGCACATACATGTACATATAATATAATATAAAACATGCTCAGCAAATTAAGGGCACATAATTCATAGTAATCAAATAGAAAAACAAAAGAAAAAAAGATTACAGCAATTAATAAACCTTTCTGTAAGGCCATCGTGCTAGTCCTCCCTTACGGCAAACTTTCTTCACGACAGTAGGACACAAGTTCACGTACTTCGATGCCTCCTCAATAGGTAGATGAAAGTAATCGCTTAAATCATTCAATGTCATCTTCGCCGCTCTCTCTCTCTGTGCAATGCATCCCCCATATACAATATATAAGATAACGTAGAAAAGAGGAAAACACATGCATGCAACACTTCTACATTTTACATTATACCGTAATTAAGGTGGCAGAAGTAACTACGTAAGTTAAAGAGAGAGAGAGAGAGAGAGAAAAAAGAAAGAAAGAAAGAAAGAAAATTATAACCTGTTCTGCAAGGGTAGCCCTAGGAAGCCTTCCATTCTCAGCCTCTAGTTCCATGTCATCACCAGATGGTCCTCCTACAACATAACACGATTAATGAAACTGAGCATAATATTTGAAAATAAATAAAAATACCAATCTAATTAACAAAACTAAAGAAAAACATGTTAAATTGTTAATGTTGATTTTGTTTTGTCCATCGTGAGTCACAGAAATACAACAATGCAGCCATGTTGAAGAATGAAGACCTCAAAATGGCGATTGAAAAAAAAAAAAAAGAACATGACAAAGAGGAGGTGAAGACCAACCTGAATTTGGATTCAAATCGACGAAGTCGGTTAAGTCTTCAGCCCAGTCCAGTCCAGTGCTGAGGGCCTCGTAATAGGCAGACAGCGGATCTTGCATGATAATGTAGCCTAATGAATTTTGCCCCAAACAGTATTGCGCTAGAAAGTTCTTGATTTCTTGAATGCTTCTCATGCAAAAACTGATCATAGAAGTAATTAAAGAAAGTCAGAAAGAAAGTAAAGGTCAGAGAAGTAAACACCACTCAAAGGATAATTTGCTATTAGTCAGTCGAACGCAAAACATCGATCATCGCATCGCATGCAAGAATTTTATTGTGCATGAATTCAGTTTACAATTAAATAAACTAATAAAATAAAACTTTGTTGTAGAATGTAGGTGGTCGAGTACTAATCCCTTGGAGCATATATACTAAATTAGTTCAAGTTGAATGACGTGCAAATATATAAAAGCACTTAATTTCTCTTTAACCACGTATATTATATGGTTTTAATGTTAAGTCAAAAACAATACCAAAAAGGCAAACGTACTCAATCATATGATATTGAAGGTTACTTGAAGAACCCCTATAGAGATTCCCAGTGATGTTCTGATGATGAATTGCATGACAGATAATCCCGAGCCTTCCATGAATCTCAAGTTTTGTGAAGGTGACACCTACCGATCGAGCACCCAAATATACATCATCAAATTAATGAAAATGAAAACGGACGAAAATGTAATAGAACTGTGGTTGTAGTTAGGTATCCGTTAATTTTGGTGACATTATATATAGTTGAAAGCTTAATTAATTAATGGATACGTACCATTGGTGTGAATGATCTCTCTGAGAACTTGACAGCAACTGCAACTAAAAGGGGCTGGTAAGTCTGGCCAATACGAAAGTGGCATGAAGTCGTTGTTGTGATTCTGTGACCCGATGAAGTTTACATTCGGCGACTGACTTGGAACCCCATGCAGTAGTTGTGATGGACCCGCTGCTTCAAAGTTGCCTCCTCCTCCTCCTCCTCCAGATCCATTAATATTGGGACAATAATTATTACTACCCATGTGCCGCTGCACGAAGTGATCCTGAATCACTGAGTCCGGAAATGGATATTGGTTATGATTAATTTCTTCTTGAACTCCTCCATTTCCATTTCCATGTCCATGATGATCATGAATTTGTTGGGGCGGCAGTGCAGCGATCAGTATATTATTATTATTGTTGATGGAGGATAAATCGGCTAGTGTGGGGTTGGTCAAATCGAAAATGCTTGGGCTAAGTGGAGTGTCATATGGGTCACGATATGGAACAACAAACCTGGGATCACCCATCTTCTTGCTTGGATTAATCAATTACAATTACGAATATTTATGGATGGGAGGAGACACAAAAGCTGTTGTTGTTTTGTTTCGGGGTTGGGGAAAATGGAAGGAAAGATGGTATGGTGGTAGTAGCGGCGCCAAAGACAAAGCGCCGCTACTGAGGAGGGAGGGATTGCGGTGTGGGAAGAATTTCAGACACAACCCGTTGGAGATTAGAGACACACGACGAGAGAAACTGTGGAAAGGTTTATCCGAATGGAGAATTTATAAGGGACAAAGAGGCGCGAGAGGCAGTTAATGACCGTTGCAAATATTGAAGCCGGTTCACCTTTGTTTAAGAATGTTTTGTTTTTTTAAAAAAAAAAATTGTGAAGTGTGACCAATCCGTGAGACGTTTGAAAATTAAGCCTTTAATTTAATAGGTCCCAAACTTTGGAAATTTTTAAATAGATCCCCAAATTAAAAAAAATTGTAATGGAATCTCTAAACTTTTAAATACTTTGTAATCGGATCCATAAATTTATAAATAATTTGTAATTAGATTTCTGGAGTAACAAAACAACATTGTAATTAGAGCACTTTATAATCTCCTTCCAAGATTCTTATCTATTTTGGAGGTCAATAGAACTAATAGATCACTCACAATAACAAAGATTTTTAAAATGTCTCATACCTCAAGTACCTAATTACAAATTATTCTTAAATTCAGGGACCCGGTCAAAAATGTTTAAAGGGTAGGGATCTAATTACAAAGTATTTAGAAGTTCGAGGACTCAATTATAATTTTTTTAGTTCGGGGATCTATTTGAAAATTCCTAAAATAGTTTGAGGACCTTCAAAGTAAAAAAATAAAAAAATTTAAAAAATAAAATATTGCGCTATTTTTTGGATCTTTTTTATGGTCTGTTTGTTACAGATTATGAGCAAATGATTTTCATATCAAATAATTTAGAGATTATATGAAAATCATTTTTCATAATTTATAATAGATATATCTTCTCTTTCCTTTATAAAATCAGATTTTAGTGAGAAGTTAATGCCAATAGCTTATCCATAAAAATGATTTTTTTTCAAAACTGATTTCTCAACAAATCTTAAACAAATACAATTAAAACTACTAAAAATGATTTTTTAACTTAAGAAATAATTTTTATCATCAAATAATCTTAAACAAACGCACTCTTGGGAATATCGATGCCAATCATTTTGTGAGTGAAAAATACTATGATGCATCATTTGATGTGTAACTCTTAATGCAATTATTGTAGAAGTAAAAAAAAAATCGCAATATAACAATATATGATTAATTAAAAATGAAAAACAG
Source organism: Ammopiptanthus mongolicus (assembly GCA_039655645.1). Lineage (NCBI taxonomy): Eukaryota > Viridiplantae > Streptophyta > Magnoliopsida > Fabales > Fabaceae > Ammopiptanthus > Ammopiptanthus mongolicus. The sequence goes on from CM077345.1 coordinate 6,422,291, forward strand.
GTTTTACACCCATAAGCAATTGGATTTAATTGCTACGCACTGTCATTATAAATGAGTTTTTACATAGATATCCAATATTATTTTGACAATTCAATATTATTGTTTTTTCTCTCTCTTAGTTATTAAAATAAGTTTAATTTCTATGCAATGATAGTGTAAAGTTTTTAGACCATCAACCAATCAGAATTTATGGTATGAGTGACTTTTAAGATAGTTAAGATAAGAGTCACATTTTAACCTATGTGACAATTTCTAATTGGTTGTCAATGTAAAAAAAATTTACACTAACAGAATATACCAATTAAATCCTTAAAATAAAAGCAAAGATGTCACAACATTGGTGGAGGACTCGACATCAATATAAAACTTTTACATTGACAATACATACTACTTTAATCCTAATACATTATAATGAAATCCTTAAGCAATACTTTGCCAATTTAATTGCACAAGATATTTTTTTGGTGACCCTGAATACATTATTAATTTAAGTAATTCTAAAAATTATAAATTTTTAATAAAAAATTTAAATTTAAAAAGAAGAAATGCATAACTAATTTCAAAGTATGAATTTAAATATTATTAAAAAAAAAGAAATTAAGAATGACGTGCATCATTTTATACCCGACAATAAGAAATTTAACAATTCTTAAAAGAGTATACTTTAATTTAATATATATATGGATTTTGTGAGGGGATGATCATATAGTTTAATTTTTAGATTATTTAGTGAAATAAAATAACAATACATTTTAAGAAGTTAAGGATGAATATATCTTTTTCTTTTTCTTTTTAAAATTAAGCACACTTTAAATGAGTTTTAATAAAAATATTTTACTCTCAAGAAAAAAAAATACAAAAAATAAATTCATTCTCAAGAACAAGTACTTCCATTTATAAAATAAAAAAAGGTATATTTAAAATGTAATTTTTGTTGATAAGACTTAGATAAAAAGATATAATAAATTAATAATGAGATAAAAATGTGATTACCTTTGGACTAAATGCAATTGGAAAACTAACGGTTGATCGCAGTGGAAATGGATTGCGATCTTAGATGATCTCCACATGTATTGTCAGAATTTCGAATTCTAAAAGTCGACACTTTAGGGAGGGCTTTAACTAACCATCACCCCCGACCTGAGAATAGTCTCACAGTTTATCTATGGGGATGCTCGATCCAACACACACAAAAAAAGGCAATTGAAAAAGTTACGTAGCCTTCAATGCCCACTTTAAAACCAAATAAACAAATTTAGTAAAAAAATTATTAAAATGATACTTTTAAGATTTAAATCTTTAAAAGAAGGTTGAAATCTATTTCAACTGTGGGTAATCATTTTTCAGTAAAATCAAACAACAAATAATTTAAAATTGAGTGAGGAAAAGTGATGCCTGTTTGTTGTTCTTTTTAATTAAAGATTAAAAAAAAAAAAGGATAATGGAGTCAACTTATGGGTAATAAGTGTGTGTTTTAATTAGATATGAAAAATTGATCATTTTAATAAATAAATGAGTAAATAGCCAATTTGCTTCCTGAAAGTGTAAGACGGTATCAACTTAGTCCCTGAATTTAACTAAATAGCAAAAACGTCCCTGAAGTTGTAAAATGTTAATCAACTTGGTTCTTCCGTCAACCCCAGTTAGCTGACGCCGTTAACGGCGCTAATTTGGCACGTTAAGTGCCTTGTTGACACCGTTGTCACTAGTTAGGTGGTGGCGACGTGATCAGGGACCAATTTAAAACTTTGAACCAGGGACTAAATTGATACTCGCAACTCTGAACCAGGGACTGAATTGTCACTGGGGAAGGCTTTAACTAACCATCACCCCCGACCTGAGAATAGTCTCACAGTTTGTCTGTAAGGATGCTCGATCTAACACACACAAAAAAAGGCAATTGAAAAAGTTTCTTAGCCTTCAATGCCCACTTTAAAACCAAATAAACAAATTTAGTAAAAAAATTATGGTTAAAGTAATATTTTGGTCCCTATACGTGACACCGATTCTTCATTTAGTCCCTATACGTAAAAAGTTATTAAAAAGGTCCTCATACGTGCAAATATTATCCATTTGATCCCTCCCGTTATGTTGTCGTCTTTAATGATCCGTGAACTACTACGTATAGGGACTAAATGAAGAATTTGTGTCACGTATAGGGACTAAATGAAAAATTTATGCTATGTATAGGGACCAGATTATTACTTTAACCTAAATTATTGGGTCCCTATACGTGGCACAAATTCTTCATTTAGTCCCTATACGTGACACAAATTCTTCATTTAGTCCCTATACGTAGTAGTTCACGGATTATTAAAGACGACAACATAACGGGAGGGACCAAATGGATAATATTTGCACGTATGAGGACCTTTTTGATAACTTTTTATGTATAGGGACTAAATGAAGAATCGGTGTCACGTATAGGGACCAAAATATTACTTTAACCAAAAATTATTAAAATGATACTTTTAAGATTTAAATCTTTAAAAGAAGGTTGAAATCTATTTCAACTGTGAGTAATCATTTTTCAGTAAAATCAAACAACAAATAATTTAAAATTGAGTGAGGAAAAGTGATGCCTGTTTGTTGTTCATTTTAATTAAAGATTAAAAAAAAAAGGATAATGGAATCAATATATGGGTAATAAGTGTGTGTTTTAATTAGATACGAAAAATTGATCATTTTAATAAATAAAGAAGTAAATAGTCAATTTGGTTCCTGAAAGTGTAAGGCGGTATCAACTTAGTCCCTGAATTTAACTAAATAGCAAAAACGTTCCTGAAGTTGTAAAATGTTAATCAACTTGGTCCCTCCGTCAACCCCAGTTAGCTGACGCCTTTAACGGCGCTAATGTGGCACGTTAAGTGCCTTGTTGGCACGGTTGTCACTAGTTAGGTGGTGTCGACGTGGTCAAGGACCAATTTAAAACTCTGAACCATGGACTAAATTGATACTCGCAACTCTGAACCAGGGACTAAATTGTCCCTGGGGAAGGCTTTAACTAACCATCACCCCCGACCTGAGAATAGTCTCACAGTTTGTCTGTAGGGATGCTCGATCCAACACATACAAAAAAAGGCAATTAAAAAGGTTACTTAGCCTTCAATGCCCACTTTAACACCAAATAAACAATTTTAGTAAAAAAATTATTAAAATGATACTTTTAAGATTTAAATCTTTAAAAGAAGGTTGAAATCTATTTCAACTGTGAGTAATCATTTTTCAGTAAAATCAAACAACAAATAATTTAAAATTGAGTGAGGAAAAGTGATGCCAGTTTGTTGTTCTTTTTAATAATTGAGTGAGGAAAAGTGATGCCTGTTTGTTGTTCTTTTTAATTAAAGATTAAAAAAAAAAGGATAATGGAATCAACTTAGGGGTAATAAGTGTGTGTTTTAATTAGATATGAAAAATTGATCATTTTAATAAATAAATGAGTAACTAGCTAATTTGGTCCCTAAAAGTGTAAGGCGGTATCAACTTAGTCCCTGAATTTAACTAAATAGCAAAAACGTCTCTGAAGTTGTAAAATGTTAATCAACTTGTTCCCTCCGTAAATCCCAGTTAGCTGACGCCGTTAACGGCGCTAATGTGGCACGTTAAGTGCCTTGTTGGCACCGTTGTCACTGGTTAGGTGGTGTCGACATGGTCAGGGACCAATTTAAAACTCTGAACCAGGGACTAAATTGATACTCGCAACAGTCTTCTTCTTCTTTATCTTTCCCCTTTCTCTCTCTGCTCTCTCTCTCTTTACTTCCTCTGTCTGACGCACTCTCTCTCTAGCCACCCGTCTATAAACGGGTCCTTTCTCTCTGCTCTCTCTCTCTCTCTCTCTCTTTGCTTTCTCTGTCTCGCGCTTTCTCTCTAACCACCTGTCTACAGAACCACCTGTCTATAGAGAAAGAGCAGAGAGAGAAATGACCCTACTATAGACGGGTGGTTAGAGAAAGAGAGCGCCAGACAGAGGAAGCAAAGAGAGAGAGAGCAGAGAGAGAAAGGGGAAGATAAAGAAGAAGAAGACTCTTGCGAGTATCAATTTAGTCCCTGATTCAGAGTTTCAAATTGGTCCCTGACCACGTAGACACCACCTAACCAGTGACAACGATGCCAACAAGGCACTTAACGTGCCACATCAGCGCCATTAACGGCGTCAGCTAACTGGGGTTGACGGAGGGATCAAGTTGATTAACGTTTTATAACTTCAGGGACGTTTTTGCTATTTCGTTAAATTCATGGACTAAGTTGATACCGCCTTACACTTTTAGGGACCAAATTGACTATTTACTCATAAATAAATATATGCATATTATTATTATTATTATTATTATTATTATTATTATTATTATTATTATTAGGCTTAAATATAATTTTGGTCCCTTGTCTTTATTTTAGGTTTCATTTTGATCCCTCTTTTATTTTTTGTTCCACGATGATCCCTTATTTTGTAAAGTTATGTCTATGTGGACCCTTTTTTTATTTTTTGTTCCGAAATGATCCATTATTTTGTAAAGTTATATTAATGTGATCCCTTTTTTTGTTCCGACATGATCCCTCTTTTATTTTTTTTGTTCCAAAATGGTCAGTTATTTTACAAAAGTTATACCAATGTGATCCTTTCCGTACCAAAATTTAAACTGAAAAGATCACTTTGAAACCTAAAATAAAAATAAGGGATCAATTCGAAACAAAAAAATAAAAAAAGGACAAAAATAAAACCTAAAATAAAGATAAGGGACCAAAAGTATAGTTTAGCCTTATTATTATTATCGATTATTATAGAATCAGTTTTATGTTTGAATATGTTAGTTGAAAAATGATTTTAAGCTAATTTATTTCGTTTGGGTTCCGTAAACAAATCACTTTTATATCCTAAATTATAAAAGATATAAAATTATTTTTATAATTTAATAATATTTATTTAATAATTAATTTTATAAGGATGAAATTGAGAAGTGTTATTAGTTTCAAAATGGGAAGAATAATCATTCTACTGTAATCAAAATGCCCAACATTTTGGCCTCAACGCCAACAGTTTTTCTTGAAGAAAGAAAAGTTGCCTTTTCTGATTTATTTTTTTTAATTCAAATGTATCATCTTTTACCGCAAAAAACAACTTTTGGAAAACTCTAGTAGTTTTAGTAAAATTAAGTGTGGCAATGAGTATATTTATTTTGTATTAAAACTTATAATCGAAAGTTTTTTAAGAGATATTTAAAATAAAGTTAAACTAATCATTTAGACCTATATGTGACAGTGATTTTAAATTTGATTTCTATACTTGAATTTTTTGAAATCAGTCCATATATATAAACTTATTTTTAATTTGATCTTCATTGTTTATTTGTGTTATAACATCTTTTGTTGAAGATAAAATATAGAGATCAAATTCAAAACGACTGTCATATGTTGGGGCTGAATTAGAAATAATTTTCACTTTTTGGTTTCTATATGTGAATAATGATTTTCACTTTGATCTTTATACTTAATAATTATTTTGAATTTGATTCTGTATATGCATTTTAGCAAACGATATTATAATCGAGGAGAATCAAATTAAAATATAATTGTAGATATGAAACTGAAATAAAAAAATGTTAATATATAAAAATCAAATTCAGAAGTAGTGTGACGTATAGGGATGAATGATTAGTTGAACCTTAAAATAATTAGGCTTAATTATACCTTTGGTCCTTCAGGTATAATAATTGTGTAATTTTAGTCCCCAAGATTTTAATTGCGCCAATTGGATCCCCCAAGTATCACGATTGTGCAATTTTGGTCCTTCAGTTTTCAATTGTGCCAATTAGGTCCCCTAGGTATCACGATTGTTCAATTTTGATCCCCCAAGTATCACAATAGTGCAATTTTTAACGTCATTAGCTTGAGTAGGACACGTGGGACTGATTTAACCCTTAGTGAAGTCAACTTGACAGTATACGAGACATTCTTATAAGACATCGTTGACATCTCGCACAATTTAATGATCAAATACACATCATTAAGTGTCACATAAGAATGACACGTAAGCTGCCAAGCTAGCTTCATTAAGTGTCAAATCAGTCGTATACGTGCTTCGTAGGCTATTGATGTTAAAAATTGCACAATCATGATACTTGGAGGACCAAAATTGCACAATCATGATACTTGGTGGACCAAAATTGTACAATCATGATACGTGGGGGACCAACTTTACATAATTGTGATACTTGACGGACCCAATTGGCGCAATTAAAATCCGAGGGACTAAAATTGCACAATCGTGATACCTAAGGGATCAAAAGTGCAATTAAGCCAAATAATTATATGTAATTTTTTTTTTGATTAAAAATAACTGATGGTGCAACGACGTCGTTGAGCTTGCGCATGAATATGAGGATGAAATGAAAGCAAGGGTTTGGATTTAGAATCGCAGAAAAGGGAAATGAGCTTACCCGCAATCTCGTCACTGCTTACCAACCCCAAGTCTTTGATTCTTCATCGTCACACCCACATCCACTCTTTCTTCCCTCGCTCCTCTTTCTTCCCCTCTCTCTCTCGCACCAATCGAATCCACTCTCGTTCACCAATCATGTCTGTGGCAGCACCATCCTCCAACTCAGACAGAGCCCGGGCCCCACCACCCATTCCCCTTCCCACTCCCCCTATCACCAAAGCAAGTTTTCTTTCTCTCCCTATTCATTCATTCATTCATTCATTCCCTTAATTATAATTCACTCACTCTGTGTGTGTGTGTGATCCTTTCAGTTCAAGATCGGGCTTTGTCAACTGTCAGTGACCCCTGACAAGGACAGGAACATCGCTCATGCTCGCAACGCAATTCAAGAGGCCGCCGCCAAGGGTGCTCAGCTTGTTCTCTTGCCAGTGAGTTATCACAAATAACTTTTCATTCTTATTTCTGCATTTTTCAATTCAATGCTGCCTGTTTTTGTAACCTTTGTCAATTTCATCAGGAAATTTGGAACAGTCCTTATTCAAATGATAGTTTTCCCATCTACGCTGAGGATATTGACGCTGGTGGCGATGCTTCTCCTTCCACTGCTATGCTCTCTCAACTATCTCGTAACTTGAAAATCACCATAGTTGGTGGTTCTATACCAGAACGCTCTGGAGGCCGCTTATACAACACTTGTTGCGTCTTCGGTACCGATGGAAACCTTCAAGCCAAACACCGCAAGGTACCATTTCTCCTCATACTATCTTCGATTCTAATTTTAATATGATTTAATTAATTTGTAGGTCTGAACTATTTGGGAATTCTCAAATAGTTCATTGAATTGGATCCTGAACTTTTTAAAAAATTGTACCTATACATGTTTGTTAGGAAAACATGTGCATTCATGGGTTGTGAACTTTATGTGAAAATTCAAATAGGTCCCTATATTTTTTGAAAACCCTAACGGAGATGTGTACGAGTGACTCAATACAGATTTTTATATGTTTAGGGATCCAATTACAAACTTTTAAAGCATATGGACTTATTTGAAAATAATTTACTCGCCACATTTCAGATTAATTTATATACATATTGAACAAATTTCGGATGGTGACTATTACATGAATCAATTTTAGCATTTGCTTTATTTTGTAATTTCTGACATACCGGTGTTGCTACAGATACACCTTTTTGATATTGACATCCCTGGGAAGATTACCTTTATTGAATCAAAAACTCTTACTGCTGGGGAGACTCCGACAATTGTGGACACAGGTCTAACATATTCCTACTTCACAAATTTAAGCACACGTTCCTCGGTTCTATCTCCATCACTAATGCTGCAGTCTTTGATTCTGCTAATATGTTTGTTACATGTGTAAATGAGAAATGTATATTCAACTGATATGAAATGGAAATTGTTATTATGGTATTACCATTGTAGTGTTGCATTAATCTCTACTCTCTAGAATGTTTAATTTCTTACACTCTTCCATAGCTCATCTTGAATTGATTATATGGGCAATTTTGTTGAAAACCAGGTTTCACTGTAGATTTTGATAGTTATGTTCAAACTAATCAAAAAAATTTGTAGTTCTGGCTTCTTGTGTTTGTGTGTGTGATACAAAGGGTACAGCTTTTACAAAGAAATCGGGAGATTAGTACGAAAGGGGAGGATAACACAAGTGCTAGTTATATTTGTAGCCTAGTTTTATCTTGCATTTTCTTAATGAAATTGAAGAAAAAAATTGAAGAAAAAAATAAAGCAACCTTGTATAGGCTTCCCATCTATTCATTCTTTATTTATAATGGAATATCTTTTCTGACTACCATGTTAATGAGATTAGTCTAATTTTTTTCATTCTTTCTGGGTTTTTTGGGCAATGAATTTTTCTATGTTTGGATAAAAAAACATGTAACGATGAGTTGAATCATGCAGAGGTTGGGCGCATTGGCATAGGCATCTGTTATGACATTCGGTTTCCAGAACTAGCAATGATTTATGCGGCAAGAGGTTTGTCTTTTCAATTAATTTGCTTGGATGCAATTAATATTGTTCTACTTGTAATTGGTTGGAGTGATTTGAGTTTTCCACTGTGTTTCATTCCTGGATAGTGGATCCTAAGTTCTAGTAGCATGATTTAGTAACACTTTTGTTTGCGGTTCACTTTCTTTGTGCAACACTACCTCTTGTGTCTTTCTTATTTCAATGTATGCTAATAGAAACTTCAAATCCCTCCTCAGTATATTTCATTCCCCTTGTTATGGTATCTGTCAATTATTCCTCTTATTTGTGTAGGCTTGTAAGCTTCGCTTGAGACCAATTATCCAGTTGCATTGATTTTTTTCCGAACTTGCATGGCACTGCTCTTATTATTTTTCTTGTATGAAGTTTTGGGAATCTTACAGTATCTTCTTTTGACTTCAGGTGCTCACTTGCTCTGCTATCCTGGGGCATTTAACATGACAACTGGACCATTGCATTGGGAGTTATTGCAAAGGGCAAGGTAGTTATAAATAGAACCAGATGTACCTATAGTTGCTTCAAGTTTCCACTTTCCAATATGCTATTCATTCCCAGTAATGTGTATTCCGGTTACTGTCTGGAAACAACCGCAATAAACTTGATTGTTGAATGGGTTTTTCCCTAGTTAATTCTGTTAGATTGGACTGATAGTTTGCTGAACCATATTTATCATTTGTAATCAGAATTACTGTGAAATATAACCTTGGTTACCGGAGTAACTAGAAACTTATGAGATCATACTTAATAGCAATTTCTTTCTTTTGATTCTTCTTTATCTTTGGCACCACAAACATTTTAATTTTTTTTATCGATTAAACAATAATGACTGATCTATATTCTGTTCTAATCTGTGTTTTACTTCTTCACACGCAGGGCCACAGATAATCAGGCAATGACCCCTTACTTTTGGAACTTCTGAGGATATTTTACTGCATGTATATTTTAATGTTAAAGTGTATCAAATCTGAAAATCATCTAGGAAGACTTCATGACTCCTTCACATTCCAAATGGTAGTAACAGAACGAATGTGGGGGCTGAGAGAGGATTTGTGTCACTATTTTACAGTTGAATTGGTGGGATTGATGCAGTTGATTGTGTTATTAAAACGGGGTTATAGTTAGGGGTTTTGCTGTATATTTTAAGCTTATTATATATTGTGAATTGCAAATTTTTAAGTTCTGAGGAGACTGTAGTGGATCTTACATTACAGAAATTCATTACTGACAGTTATATGTGGCAACCTGAAATTCATTACTGACAGTTATATGTGGCAACCTGTTCACCTGCTCGGGATACTGGATCTGGTTATGTGGCTTGGGGCCACTCCACTTTAGTTGGACCAGTAAGTAGATCCTTTATGTTTAGCTTTCCTTGGGTTGAGCCATTTAAATGTGCTGATTATGGAAGTTGGTGTTATATCTTTTGACTTCTGAGTTTTTATTACAAATAGAAAGGGAAATATCTTTTAGTTGTCAGTAGCAGCTTCTGAAGATGACTTGTGCATAAGTACTTACTTTGGAATATATCAATGTGGCAGTTTGGAGAAGTTCTGGCTACTACAGAACATGAGGAAGCAATCATCATAGCAGAAATTGATTATTCAATATTAGAACAGAGAAGGTTTTCTTTTCTTCACACTACAAATATTCCTTGCTCGTGTTTAACTTATGATTGCCACTCATAATCATTTTTATGCCTTATTCTATGATTTAATTATGCAGGACAAGTCTCCCTGTGACTAAGCAACGAAGAGGTGATCTTTACCAATTGGTGGATTTTCAAAGGCTGAACTCCCACTGATGGGAGCAGGGCGTCTATAATTTGAGACATTTGCATTACTATGTGGCATGTGCTTGCCGTCTGTCTTGTGGTTATAAGACGCTATATTATTGCTGATATGGAACACAAATCCTGAAGGGAAGAAAGAAATAAAGGAATTTGCGCTTCCTCCAATAGTTTGCTCTGTTGTTAATTGTTTATTGTTATCTTGTAATAATTCTCGATTGGAGGTTGGATATTGCTTGACCTATGAGGGAGTGGAGGTGAACGTATGAGTAAAAAGTTCAGTGGCGGAACGATGTCATGTAAGTTTATCAATGGGACCTCTATGTGCAGCTGCTGCCTGATTCACAATTCACAAATCAATGGATTCAAGGTCTAACCTATAATATGCAAAATGCATCTCTTGGGAAGCACCAGTTCTGAACAAATATATCACCCAAGTAAGGGTGGGACCGTTGTCATTTTTAGATGTTTATTAACACACTCAATCCATGATAATTTTACAAAAAAATAAATTAAATCATGATTAGTTAGTAGAGTGTAGATTAGCAAATTGAAGTACTGATAGCCTCACTCCAAATAGAAGTAAGGATATGTTTTCATTAAATCATCCTTTAATTTCAACTAAATTTCAATCAAATATTAAATTAGACTGCTCTGTCAGTAAACTCATTCATATGCATCATGCAAATATGAGCTCTAGGCAATCGACTGTGTATCGCTCTCTCATCTTTGCGTTGGGAACTCAGATGTAAACTGTGAGTGGAGTTGCGAGTAGGATGTGAGGTGTGAGTGAAGAAGTTTTACATTAAAAATAAATGGGTGAAGTAAGGATTAAATGCATGAGTTTATCAACTTTATGTCTTAAGTTTTGAGTTAAGCTTAAGACAGTGTTTTTAGGCTCATCAGTTATGGTTCCTTCGTAAGTTCATTAAACCATATCTTGCTAGCATTATCCATGATACTCTTTTTAGGACACTCTCCAACACACTTTGTTATTGGTGAATTTCATGTGGGACCAACAGAATATAAAGTGAGTCCATGTGATTTAGTGGTCCACATAAACTTAATTTGAAAACAAAAAGTGTGTTGAAGTGTTAAGAATAGTGTGTTGTTAGCACTGCTTAATAAGTTTAAGACTCGAGTAAAATGAACTAATTTCATTGTTAATTAGAGGCTTAAATACATTTTTGGTTAACAAAATGGTAGGAAGTGAGCTACCACTCCGAGGCCCGAAACAACATGGGTGGGGCCCCTTCCCAAGGGATTTATTTTGCATAAGGTGATGATCGAATCAGAGACCTCTCATTAAAGAGTATCTCTGTACATATTCGTCTACCTTACGGACCTAGCATGCTTCTACTAGGCCAATCACATTATTGGTACTTGAAAATATAACACTTTTTAGTTTTGGTTCTTGTTTTTGTTGGTTTCAGTCCCACTAATTTTTTCCTCCGGTTTTACTCTATCATTAGTAAGTATTCATTAATTGCTTGGATGGCAAAAGAAAGCCCCACTCATCAGTTATGTCAGGTGTTAGTGACTCTGTATGTTGGGTAAGTTTTTTTTGATCAAAATGTATGTTGGGTAAGTTAAGTACTCATACAGAAACTAAAACAGAAAATTGAAAGGACCAAAACTTAAAAGGATCTTGCTAACTAGGTCTTGTTAGACACTGATTAAGGAATTAAGAAATGACAAGTTTTAATTGAGATGCTGAATACATCATTTTTCAATACCTTAAATATCATATTTTTTTCAATAAAAACTCATCTCATTTGATTTTTTAACCATTGCCCTTGGGGGAAAAAAGTTTGTCGGAAAAGATGTTATCCCATTGAGGATGTATGATGGTTATCAATTGAATCAATTCCAAAATTTAAACCTTAAGAGGTTACTTGTTAGAAAGGTTTCTTATTTTGAGTTAATTTTACATCAATGCTTATAGGAATATCTTGGTGAAAGGAAAAAAAATGAAGGATTTAATTGGTATGTATTGTCAGTGTAAAAATTTTATAAAGTCAACCAATTAGAAATTGTCATACTAACTACCTTAAAAGTCACAAATATCATAATTTCTGATTGGTTGACAGTGTAAAAAAATTTACACTGACAATATATATCAATTAAACTCAAAAATGAAAGGGAAAAAAATAATAAATGCGTATGTTAAAAATGTGAAGATTACATATTTCATTTTAGTCAGATTTGAGCTTCAGGTTTTTATTCAGTTATATTCAAAAGGATATATTTGTTTGAACCTTGTGTCATAATTTCTTTTTTCCTTTTAATTTCTTTTTGACTGTACATTATTGATTTAAATATTAAATTATTGAATAAAATTTGTTATAAAGTATTATAACAAATAAATAATCATATGATTAAATATCTTCTCGAGTCAGTTTTGTTGGTCAAGTTGCGGGACATGAATCGTGAGTGCGTGGATTCAAACTCTCGCAATGCGTTCCGTCACTTTTCCATTCGGTCATTCTCTTCTCTCCTTTCTCTTCTCTCCTTTAAGGCCTCTTAAGAGCCTTCCCTAAAACAAAAAATAATCATGATTAAATTTACTTTTAATTAGCTAAAATATTCAAAAGTATAAAAGAGCACAAAATACCTATAAATTTACTTAATTATATTATTATCATATATCTGTACCCAAAAAAATTTATATATTTATGATACATAACATTAAATATTTAATTGTTTATACTACATTACATGATGTAGTAAACCTATTTTTTAATTATGATCATGATCATTGATATATTAGGCAAATTTATTAAAATAATCCAAAAAAATATTTACCAAAATATACATTTTCTCCATTATTTCTCAAACACATATTTATTGTAATTAAGAAAAAATAATAAATTTCAAAATTAAAAAAAAAAAAAAGATAGAAGGAAAGTCGGCCTAATTGTTTGCAAAAAGATGTGTTATTCGAAAAAAAATGTATGTTTTTTTTTTGTTACAAAAAAATGTATATCTTATATTTTATAGAATTAAAAAAAATGTATGTTTTGATAAATAAACTTTTTGAGACTATTTTATATTTTTACCGATTTATTACATTGAGCATTTGAGCTGAGTGGCAGCGTGAGAAGGTAAAGAAAATATTAAAGGAACAGTATGGAAAGTAAGCGTTTGCACAAGATGGAATTGCAAGAATCAACAATGGGGCAGTCATGTACACATGCGCCCTGCTTCTGCGTGCGTGTGGCATCATGTATATATGTACCACACACACTGCAACGCGATGACAAATTGTCAGGGTGTTGCCATGCCATGCCCTCGCACGTGGTATACAACTCAGGCAAAAGCTCTGGGTACCCTACTATGTTATGTCTTCGGGTGTCCGGTGATGTTATACTGTTGGAAAAACTAAAGACGAAAATGTATTAAATAATTGTTATTAAAAAGAGATACATAAAATTAAATTTGTTTTTATATGTATGAAAGGAGTAAGGAGAGAATAAAAATAGAGGATCTTTATCTTTATATAATAGAGGTGTAATTCGGTTGAGTTTAATAGGTTGAGAGGGAAAAAAAAAGTCTGAATCAATCAAAATGATTTGATTTATGTTGATTTGAGTTGTTTAATTTCGAAGTGTCAAATCAGAACCAAATTAACTCAAGAGTTGGTTTGGTATAAGGATGTTCACGGGTCGGATTGGGTCGGGTTTACCCAACCCATATCCCAAACCAATGAGTCTTTGACGGGTTGAATCGATTAAGTTATTTGCAATTTTTTTTGGACCCGATCCAAACAACCGAATCAAATATAGGATGGGTTGGATCGGGTCCAACCAATTTTGGAGCCTTTTTAAGCCCACCATATTCATTCAAAAGCTGTTAACAAAATAACAACAATAATACAATATAAATTATAGAAAATTCTATAACAATTGGTTAAATAACAACCAAACATGAATCACAACATGAAATGGTCCTCAATTATTACAAAACAAAGTCCTAATACTCAAGGAGCTTCATGTTGTGATGGAGATTCTTGTCCTTGTTGTGATGAAACTTCTTCTCCTTGAGTTGGAATTGGAGTGGGAGTGGGAGTGGGAGTGGGAGTGGGAGCATTAATCCTGGAGGCACCACTTTGATTTTCCATTTGTCTTAAAATGAAGGAACCTATATATCAAAAGGAAGGAAATTAAGAATCTGTAACTAATTAATATTACAAGTAGTCAAGTTTTTTTCTTAGACTTCAAATAATTCAAGTACCAAATTAAGAACATGTAACCAGCCAAATCAGGATAAATGGATAATTAATACCAAATGTAGACAACATCAAATGAATAAGACATAAAAAATTAGACAAAAAAAATGCAGACAAAAAACACGAAGCTCACCGTAAATAATGAAGATTCAGACAATAACTAATTAAGTATGATGAAGATTGAAGCAAACACCAAGCTTACCGTGAATTAATGCTGACAAGAACTCAAGAATCAGGCCAATAAAGTGGATAATGAAGATTGAAGCAAAGATTCACAAAATATCAACATTCAACAGTAACTTAGAACCAACAAATAAAGTTTTTCTTTTGCCACACAAATTCCGTTAGGATTTGGTGGAGCATCAATGATGTCAAAAATCTTTTATTATGGTCTAAGTGAAGAATGATATAAATGAATTTGATACTACATCTTCATTTAAAATTTTAACACATTAGATTTATAAGTATTTTCTACTTATATAACCTTATATTTGTCAAATATTTTTTAATGTATGATTTATTCATTCATATTTTGCTCACACTCAAAGAAATTCCGAACATATTCTTGCTTTGCTTTTGCTTTGACTCCCCTCAGCTTACTACACCACAATATCTTCAGCACCGTCCCTACTAAATATTAAATCCCCTGAAGATGCATTCACATCAGACGTCGAAAGTACTTAAGATCATTGTCTTGCTGTTGTTGGAAGCCAGCCTCACCTTGCCTACCTATAACCAAATTCTAACAGGTAACAGCCCCCTCATTTAAATTGGTCATCACACTTGTTGAAGCCGAATTGAGAGACCAAATCAAAAACTTTTCTGTGTCAATTAACTTTTTTCTTTATATCCAAGATGGGGTGCACAAGGGGGTGGGTCATGTATGTTGTGTGTATCATAGTTTGTCTTGAGGCAGCTAAGCACGGAGGAAACCACGTATTGGAAGACATGTGATCCTGACAAGTACGGTGGGGGCAAATACTTGGTGCCCATATAGCTAATGGCAGTGGTGGGGTTTGTTGGATCTTAGTGTAAGACCAATCTATCCTTTTCAGCATAGTTAATCATAGTGTTTTGCTATCCATATCTAAATTATTAGGCGTATCAATAAGTCTCGTGCCTTATCAAATTGATCAGGTAGCAAGTGCTATCTATGATCAAGAGATGGTGATGGTATATGCATTTACGTATTATTTGATCACAATCACACGCACAATTTGATTTTTATGAAATTTTCAGTTAGGTTGTTTTACTTTTCATAGTTCATGGATGGGTTTTTCTTTGTGTACACAAGTATATTCCAAACTGATTGGCAGTAACTAATTCCTTTCGAAGTGTTGAGATCATCGAAGAAGATTTACCTATCCCAACAAAATCTTTTTTATATACACGTCAGAAATTGAACTCCTAACAATATGTTTAAGGAATTCAATCATCTATCATCTATGTTGGGCTTATTGGTAGATCATCCATGGGTTTTATTTGGTTAGAGTATTTCCTTTAGATTTCAATAACTTCTACTTGACTCCAATTGGTAACAATTACCTCATTGAGTTTATAAGCAGGTCAGCCGTGCGACAGGATTGCTTGTTGTCATGGTATCCATATCTTTTATAGCAACATTGTTAAACAGGGATAGAAATCTGCTGTTCCAAAAAATTATGTTTCAATGTTTTCCATCAATTAAATATTGGGAATGAGCACAAATATTAATGAGTTGTGATTTTATTTTCTTTAGTGTCAAGTTGTTATTGATGAGAGACAGAAAATTGGGACAAACAATCTCCATCGGTGTAACACATCCCTCACCTACATCGTTAATCGTGTTCACTTAACGAAAAAAAGCACTGAAGTCTTGAATAAAACCATTAAAACGAGCAACTTAGGGTGGGTTATTTACAAAGTGAGTTGGATTGGATTAATTCACTTTACTGGCGAGCCAAATTTTGACCAACTTAATTGAACCCGGAAAAATAAATAAGTTAAATGAGTCGAGTCACCTAATTTAAAAAAAAAAAAACACAAAATTAAAAGATACTTTGTACAAATTTAAGAACAGAAGACAATGGCTTTTGCTGAACGCTCGACCATCATTTTTAGTGTGTTTGGTTCCACTTTTGGACAAGGTTAGCCCGAGCGTCAAGCTAGTGAAGTCTTAGCTTTAGGCCTCTAAAAAAAACAAAATTTTCTTTTGAAAAAAAAGGCTCAGTTTGTATCTTTTTATATTATTATTGTTTTGATATGTTTGGTATATAAACTAACATGAGCTAGCTAACTTATATGGAAGGTTATCATTAGCTGCAAGGTCTAAAGATCAACTCCTTATTGTGTACAAAATGATTAATTTTGTATGAGAAAATTATTGGTTTAATTTATTTTTTTTTTTAAAAAAGGCATCGCCACAAAGTTTGTTTTAGGTCTCAATAGTTGTTGGGTCAACCCTACTTCTAGTGACACCAGAAGTGCTTTTGCACTTGACAAACGTGATTCTAGTAAAAAAATAAGTGTTTGGTTACACGTTTGGAGAAAATTTTTTGCATCTAGAATCAATTCTATCATAAGCAGCTTGGAGTAGTTTCTGCTTTTGGATTGAAAATTTACACTAAGTTTTACATCAAATTTGCTTTCGAAATAAAAATATTCAAACATAAATCACTTTATTCCAAACCTAATTGTATTGAAATTAATTCTACAAAATCAATTCTATCCAAAATCATGTTTGTCAAACGCCCATCCAAACACATGCTTATAAGATTGGTATTGTAAAGGGCAAAATACAAATTAGTGTCACTATATAATTGAGTGACAATATAAAAAATATTTACAATGACAGTGTATTATAATTAAATCCATATTAAAATATGATAAAAATAAATAAATAATACAATATTTTAATTTCGACACATTGTCAATGTAATATTGTTTACACTGTTATCCAATCGCAAAACTTCCTAGTTATCACTTTTAAGGTGGTTACAATAAAAATCAAATATTTTTAATAATATTCTAATTTATGATTGATTAAATAAAAATGAAATAATAGTAATAGTATATATATATATATATATATATATATATATAATTGAAACATTTTTATTTTCTCTAAAGCCATCATATATATTTATTTTTTTGACTAAAAAAGATATTTATTCATTCAAATTGATAAAATACATCAAAAACAACACAAATTCAACATCGCTAAAAATCGAAAAGGATGAATCTGCGAACAAACTCACAGCACCCAGGTTAATAGCATAAAACGGAAAAATTCCTACAAATGTGACAAAATCAAAATGACCGGAATACCCATGCCTTCGAATCTATAACGTTGACGCCCAAGTCTTAATTGAATCTATAATGGATCGAAACTGATCTGCCAATTTGAACCAAACGAACATCGCAACAAGACGGAAAATCAAACAACGCCGCATCAAGACGATGAACAAAACAACGCCGCACTCAGACGACGAAATCACCAAAAAACACGAAATAAAAACCAGATCTATGGGAATAAATCACTTATTTAGATAAAAGAAGAGAAAAACGATATAGAGGGGTGATTCCAGGCCAAAAAATGTCCCAAAATCATCCTCTTCGATAGATGAGGAAAAAGGAAGAGAGGAATAGAAAAAAAGATGAGAGAAAAAAAGGCAACTAACCCTAACATTTTAGCGATCATATATATTTATATTCTTATTTTCACACTCTACATTCTAATTCACTCTACAAGCGGATACAACTTTAGAATAGAAGCTATCAACTCATGGATATGATTGCCCCTATATTTTCTCGTGCACAACTTTGGTGAATTTATTTTTGTATCAAAAATACTTTGGTGAATTTATTGGTTCCAAGCAAATTTAGATTCTCCCATTTTTGGGAAAGTTAACACGCATGGTAGTTAACTAGATATGTATATGACATGCGTTAGTCGTGTAAATATTTTGCTCGCAGTTGCAATATATTGAAAAATCAATGAGGTAGCCGTTACTGAACTCAGCGCTCCATTACTGGGTGCAATGCCAATGAGTCAACGATCATTGATGATGAGATGAGGCTCCTTGGATAAAATTTTGGATGATTAAAAGAGCAAATTTACAGGCTCCCTCTGTAAATTTATCGCTCTTAAAAGACCCCTCATTCCCATGATTAAAGCTTATCTTTGTCTGATCCACTAGTTTTTCTTTTTTACCTTTTAACTGTCATTTCCAGTTTGTTTAGGAACGCGAGCTTTTTATGATTATTGAATGAGGAGGATTACCTTTATATTCTCTAACATTTTTTTTAATACACATTTTTCTACTATTTTGAAAATAGGTCCATTAATTTATATGAATTACACTTAAATTTTATAGGATTTACATGAATTTCAATCAATAAAAATGTGTATGCAAAAAAAAAAAAGCATATTGCTAATATTTCTCTTATTGAATTCAAAAAAGGTATATAAATGTTATTCAAATGGATAATCCTAACAAATGTCAATACGCTACTAGTCAAAGAATCATAAAAATAAGTTTTTATAGAAAAATTAAAGGTGAATTCTCTAGTACTTCCAATAATTTTTACCCTACCAAGGTAGCTCAACCAGATGTGGGAACTTAGTCTTATGTGACAGTGACATAGAAATAACTCATTTAATTGAGGTGACACATTCTGATTGGATAGGGTAATTTTTATCCCTAAACTATAGAGGGTACTAGAAAAGGCCCCAAATTAAATATATCATTTCTCAAAATAATAAATATATTATTATCCCACAAACACTTGCTTTTCTTTATTCTTTAACTAGTGAAACTTGTTAGCATTCTCTTATTCCAATAAAGGTTTTGCTAACCAGTATCCTAAATATACTCGTTATTGGAAAAAACTTAAGTCTTACATTGACTAAAGTTAGTCCCTAATAAGAATTTATAAGACTAGGACAATCATCACCTCTTGAGTTAGCTTTTGGGGTTGAGTTGCTATCAAAACTATCCTAAATCCATTGTTGGGTCGTCCACCATATTATGCACGCACCAAGCCCGGTAATGTTGGACGTGAAAGGGTGTATTGAGAAAAACTCAAGTCCCACATTAACTAGAGTTAGTGTCTAATAAAATTTTATAAGATTAGGACATTCCTCACCTCTTGAACTAGTTTTTGAAGTTGAGTTAGACCCAAAATTTAATGCTCGTTAAGAAATCAAGAAAATGTAAGATTATATTGGAAAACAAAAAGTTTCCTTTTTAATTCCTTAATAAGTTTCCTAAAGTTAGCATTTCCTTCAAATAATACCAAAAAGAGATGGGAAATACTCCATCTGGACCTATATAAAAACAAAAACGTATCTAAATTTTCTGGACTCAAATATAAGCAAAAGTCAATCAAATCAACCCTATTTAATGACACTGTGTCAAAAATACCCTTTGGTTAATTATTTTTTTATTTTTCCAAGAGTATTATACACTCCCAAGACACAACTTCCAAGAGCATTATACACTTTCAAGAAAGAGTAATTTAGTAACTATAACTTATTTTTTACACAAATCAAGACAATTAAACTAATATAACTAACTTTTTTAATACGTGTGAAGTTAGATTTTTTTGCTTATATATAGGTCCGGAGGGAGTATATCATAACAAAAATGTTACATGACGTTTTCCTCAATAAATTCTCCTGTGTCCTTAGAAAATAAGAAAGATATTAAAAAATTAAGATTAATTAATATTTTTTAAGTATAACATGTGACCTATGTCAACTTTAATTAGATAAAAAAAATAGTCTTGGTAATCATTATTTAAGAGTACTCATTAATAAAACAATAAAAAGTAAGTATTTGTTAGAAAACTACACGGGTCACTTATTACTGTATTAAATATAATACTTCCCTATAAAAAAATTACTGCTTTTGATTTCTTAACATGTGTCTTAAGGGTATCGATTAACATTTACCTAAAAGAATTTATAGTAAGATTTGTAACAGTATATCACATTTCTCATATCATAATTAGTGAATTACGGACAAATTTATGACAATACCAAGTCCAAATCAAAGTGTCTGGGTGTTCACATTTAATCCAATAAAAAATTGTAAACCGATCAAAATAATCGAAAAACCAATTAAAACCATTTTTTAGGGGACCTTTTTGGATTGATTTTATATAAAGAATCAACCTATTCAATTCGATTTTGGATTCATTTTCTAAAACCAAATGGCACGTGTTACAATTATATATTCGTTTACTAAATTTAAGTTGTGGCATTTGTTTTATATTATCCTTGGTTGAATTTTTTTTTTTTTGGTTGTTCAAAATATTCTCTCATCTGATAGATAAGAGATTAATCTTTTGGGGTACAGTTAAGTGCCTAAGCGAGGATCCTACCAACAGTCTTTTTTTGTGTTCCTTTCGTTTATATATATTATCTTTGTTTTTTTTTTGGGTGTGTTTTTTGGTTTTTTGTTTGAATGATCAAAACATTTAAATAAAAGGTTAAGGGCTTTAAGTTTGAATGACTTTGAAAGTCAAACAAAGAATTTGTTTAAATAAACTCATGGAGAATTTATATAATATTGAAGATTATTGTATTTTGCTCAAGTCATTTCGGTGTTTCACATTTCAAATTCAAAAGTTGTACGATTAGATAGGATTAGATTGCTTCTATCAAAAGTTGAAGATTATTGTATATTGATCAAGTCATTTTTGTTGTTAAAAATTGAATAATTTAATTCAATAATTCAAACTGATTCTGAACCTATTTGTTTTAGATTTTAAAAAGATAAAATCATGTTTGAAAATCACGTAAGAGGAAGCTTATCTCGCGTAACTTTCAAAATAATTGCTCAAGAAAATGTTATTTTTATGTTTGCGCTATAAATAGTCTTAACCAAACAGATACTCATATTAAAATCGATTCGATCCAAACTAAAATGCAGCTAGATACTATATTTGAATCAGACAGCAGTGTTGCTTGGATAACATCCCATGGGTGATCCATTGAGTAATCTAATTTGTCCCTCAGCAAATACATGTGCCATGTTTCCTTAATTTGTTCCATTGAGCTAAATGATTAATCAAAATATTTATTGCTCGTATGCTCACATTTTGGAATAACTCTTCTTCATTCTCGAATTTTCTATCAATCATTATAATGTAATTTTTCAGCTTATAATTTATTTATGATTTTTGTAGATACATTAAGAAAGTTAATAAATAATATTAATTACAATGAAAGGAGATATATTTAACTAAAGAAATTTGCTAATCTGTGCATCTCAAAGAATAAAAAAAATGTAAAGTATTAAATTAAAATTTTAAATGCTTAATATTTAAATATTTAATAATTTGTTATTTAAATAATTAATAACTAGTAATAGATATTCTTTCTAATTCTTAAAGTGCGTCGGATAACACAATCCTTAATTAAATTGTCTTATATTGAAATAATTAAAATATTATTTCCCCCTTATTTTATTTAACAAAGAAACCAATAAACAATGATAATACTTTTTTTTTTCAATGATAATACTGAAAAAATAATGTCTAATAGATTTTTAAAAATGACAAATATTATAAAACATATGAAGTGCATTATATACCAGTCATAACAAACCACCATTAGGGCATATTCATCCCTTCTGGGCTATAGTCCACAATATAAATATGCCAAAAAAGGGGACATAATTCAATGGCAGCAGCAATGAATCTTACCTAGAGGAAGATAGTCTGTTTGATTTTTATTAATATTTTGTTAAATAGGTTATTCCTCTTATACTTGAACACATATTGTTACCTAACAAAAAATCTAGGCAAAATTAATGCTTTGATCTTTTAAGTTAATTTAATTTTTTGAATTGATCCCTTAAGTTTTATATTTACAAACAGGTTCCTTAAGTTGTCATGTCCGTGTATGATCTTGTTATTAAATCAGTGAATTATGATATCATAAAAAAACTTAAAGGACTTATTTGTCATAAAAAAACTTAAATGATATGTTTAACACAAAAAAAATTTAAAAGAACAATTTAAAAAATTAAATTAAATTAATTTAAAAGGACGAAAGCATAATTCGACCAAAAATAAATCAATTATGGCCTTGGCAGCTCAGTTGAAATGTGCAACCTATCAAGTGTAGCCGTTTTTCTTTTCAATTTACGTACCACGTATAAGCACCTGTTTTCATTTATTGGCGGTGGATACCAAACAAAGAAATTATTAGAATAAAAGTCAGCCCTGACACATCCAATGAAATAATATTCCCGTACATCCAACCTGTGAAATTTAATAACCGAACCATATTTGTTGATCTGTTCAAATACAAATTATCTCTCCCATCCAAAGAAAGAAAAAAGAAAAAGAAAAATTAATGCTCGGGCTAAATTGGTAGGCAATCATCTAAATTCCAATGGGTGGCTGTCAAAGTTACTATAATTAATCCAAATGGCATATTTTTTTAATATGATTTGATTATTTTAATGTGAGTGAAATTTTAAAATAAGAAAATAAAAATTTATTGATTATTAATTTGATTAATTATATAAAAATTTCAATCCAATACATGATTTAAGATGAATGATATTTTATTTTTTCACTTGAGAGTTTTCCCCATTTTACAGGAGATAAATTCTTTCCAATTTTAACACGCGGCCCCTCTCCCGGTGTGAGAACTTGGAGCCTTTGACTACTCATTCCTGTGAATCCCTTCAACCTAATCAACGGCTACAACTTCGAAATTAATTAAGGGTCATCAAATAGAAAAAAGCAAGGACAAAGAGGGAATAAAGGAGTGAATTCAAGTGCCACGTCAGCATAGGCCAAACTGGCATTGTGGCACCCCATGGGAAGAAAATGGACATGCACGCGCGTGATGAGACCTTTATAAAGTCCCCATCTCTCTGTCTCTGTTCCCTTCCCCTTCCATTCCAACTCCAAAGCGTGCCACTCTCCTCTCATTACTCTCTATTCTCAATCTATACGCTTTTTCTGTTAGACAAGGTATCAATTACTCTGTTCACGTTTTCCTCTTCCATTTCCAACAACCAAAACGAAGCCTAGAAAGCAAAGCAAAGCAAACAAATCATCTATCTATCTTCCCATGCCCATGTCATAACTCAAAACATAACAACCAGCTTCTCTCTCATTATCATTTTAGACACCTTCCTCCATGGCAGCTTTTCAATCTTCCTCACACTCTCACCCCCTTACAACTCTACCCCACTAGCCTTTAATATTCCCTGTTTGTCACCCTCAAACTTCATCATTTTCTTTTTCACCCGTGCTTCTCCACTTTATTACACACACCCGACATCAACAACATGTACGGTTTAGAAAGGAACAGGTTTCTAAACGACGCTAATAACCCTTCTTTCTCTTCCACCCTTCTCGACAAAATTTACCGTTCCATCGACGAAGGAGAGAGAAACAAGAGTGGCGACACGATGAAGTTCTACACAGAAACATCAGTGAAGAAGCAGAGCAGATGCAATGTGAAATGCAACAGAGCCGTGAAGGAGGAATGGATGGATAAGAAGGTTGGGACTCAAGGGAGACAGAGGATTTCACAAATGCATCACGATCAAGATGTTATGTTCTTCAGTTCCACTTCAAGCTCTTCGGATTCTAGTTCCGGTGGATTATCCTCCTCCGACACAGATTCCATGTACGGAATGAGATCAAGGGGCTCATGTTTCGCACCACATCGACCTAAGCCAGTGAGGACCAGCGTGTGTGAAAAGTCAGAGAAGAAACTCACGGAGAGAAAACAGAGTGCTCTGTTTCACGAACAAAAAGGTGTGCAAATGTTCGATGATTATTCTCATAACACCAACACGAGAAGAATCGAAAGCAATGAAGAGAGTTTAATTAAGTCCAAATCGAGAGCCATGAGGATTTACAACAATCTCAAGAAAGTGAAGCAACCCATATCTCCAGGGGGAAAGCTAACCAATTTTCTTAACTCTCTGTTTACAACAACAGGGAACACGAAGAAAACAAAGAGTAGTTCCGGTGTTGGAGACTTAAACGCTGAGAGAAAAGCAAAGTCAGGACAAGCCTCTACTTGTTCTTCTGCATCCTCGTTCTCACGGTCTTGTTTAAGCAAGACTTCACCTTCTTCGAGAGAAAAGTTGCACAATGGTGTTAAAAGAACAGTGCGGTTCTACCCTGTAAGCGTGATCGTTGATGAAGATAGTAGACCCTGTGGGCATAAGTGCCTCTATGAAGAAGAAGAAGAAGAAGAAGAAGAAGAAGAAGTAGAGACAAGCCTAGTGCCTATGTCGGTGCCAACCGCATGGAAGATTGGAATTAAGAAGAACGAGGAAGAGGTCAAGAGAAGGGGAGTGGAAGAGGCTGCTAGAGAGTTCTTGAAAGAGTACCATCGGAACCAGAAGAAGAGTGATTTTCCTGTGATGAGTACAAACGAGGATGAAGATGATGCAGCAAGCTATTCGAGTTCCGATCTTTTCGAGCTTGATCACCTAACCGTGATGGCAAATGATAGGTATTGTGAGGAACTTCCGGTGTATGAGACTACTCATGTTAGCACCAATCGTGCCATTGCTAATGGCCTCATAATGTAGTTCTAATATATACATTACATAATCATTTTGTTTTTCTTAAGCATGAATTCTATTCTAATTAATGGTTTTGTTCTCATACCAAATGTATATACACTACTGATTTGCTTGTAATGTTTGTGGGTATTGTGAATTAGATACGCGAATGTATGACAAAATTTGTCAATTTCTATACAGATCTCGCCATTCCTAGGCCTAATGCAAGTTCGTGGAGTAATATTATGCACACATTTTTTTAAGTTTTATAAATTTTATCGTCTATTTAAAGTGAATGTCACCCTTGTTTTTTTTTGCACATATGTACTAAAACTTCGCCGCGTATCCTTAAATATGAAAGATTTTAAAAATGTGCAAGCAATATATTTGTTGTGGCAGTTCGGAGAAACTGGTACAAAACTAAACCTATGGTGATGGCACGCATAGGCTCCCATTTTATGAGTTTTATTTTAGATTTTGTAAAAATAAAATCATGTTAAATAATCACCTTGGAAGCGGTCTATTCTCAAGTACCTTCTAAAATAATTTTTTTGAAACTGTTATTTTATGTTTAAGTTGAGAATAATTTCAACCAAATAATATGTATTATTGTGATGGCATTGATACTTAATTATGGGATGAAGATGTTATGTCATATTCTTTGTTCCCCACCAATAATAATTTGATATTTAAAAAAACAAAATCATAACTCATTAATATTTATATATTTATGCTCATTTCCCACACGTTTAATTGGTAGGGAACATTAAGACATCATTTTTTTGCGCATATTTCTATCCTTAATTATGTGGCAGTGTGAACAGAACCTATCTCGTATCGTATCTACGCTGAAGCAGATCCATGTTATGTACAATAACTTCTTACTTTGTATTTATATAAGCATGTATCTAGGGATGTGTGTGTATGCCTATATGTTAATGTCACAGAATGTTTTGAATGTCCAAAGAAAATGAGAAAAGGAACAGTAGCTGGGTGATTTATGGAAGTGTGTAGTGTAGGGTACTTGATATTCTAAAAAGAGAGAGGTGGGGATGTGTTAATTCTCGATCATGAGCAAACGTTCATATAGATACTGACAGAGTAGATAGATGAAGAAAGAGGAAAAGAAGAAATGATCAAACGGGAAAGAAAAGAGAGAAGGAAAACGAAAGATTCGAGATCGTTATCACAAGCAAGCAAGATGAGAGGGTGTGATGGTAAAGGGAAAGGCAGATCTTCGCCCATGGGAATAGAGAAAGTGAATAGTAAAGCTTCTGCTTTCTCTCTCTCTCTCTCTCTCTTCTTTTCTTCCTCTCTCTCAGGAATTCGTATTTAGTCTTTAGTATTTAGTATTGGCCCCGTTACTTGCAGTTTGCGCTACCACTCTCCAGTCTCCACTGGCATCCCCAACATTGAAGAATATTTTGGAAGGCCCTGTTTTCTTTTTAGATTTATATTCTACTTCATTGAGATTTTGGGTTGATAGTTGCAAGTTGTTATTGTATGGTTGTAAAAAAAGTTAGGAATTTTACATTTTAAATATAACAGTTATATAAGATATCATCTCTGATATCAGCATAATTTATACCCTAGTATATTATATAAAAAATAAAATAAATAGATTATATATTATATAAATATAGGACTAAATATGTTTTTGAGTTTAATTGTTATGTACTGTCAGTGTAAAGATTTTTATACTGACAATCAATCAAAAATCATGGTGTGTATGACTTTTAAGGTAGTTAGGATAAGAGTCAATCAATTTACCTTATGTGGCAATTTCTAATTGATGTTTGTGTAAAAAATATTTATACTGATAGTATATACCAATTAAATCCTATGTTTTTTATCCCTATAAAATTGATAAATTTTGATTTTGGTCTCTATACAAGTTTTATTCGTTTTTAGTCTTTATATTTAATAAAAATAATGTGTTTTTAGTCCTTCACCACATAATATAAATTTAAGATGTATGTAAAAAATTTATATTATCAATTAATTATATATCTATATATATATATATATATATATATTTAATTTTTAAGATAATTATTACAAGAAATAAATATTTTGAATAATATAACAATATATAATTAAATATCAGTATAATTTTTTTTAAACAAGTATAAATTTGTATATTAATAATATATTGTACAATTAAATTTAAATAGGGTTAAATATGTTTTTTATCCCCGTAAAATGAATTAATTTTGGTTTTAGTCCCTATAAAAAATTTTCTTCGATTTTTGTCACTCTAAAATCTAAAATCACTATTTTTGGTCTCTACTATCATACGACATCGATTAACTACTTATGTGTCTAACAAAAGGTCATATGATCATCCCAAGTGACATTCAATAACCTCTGTGGTGTCATGTTAGCATATGATTCCCCTAAAAATTTTCTTGGACCCTAAAATGAATTATATTTATCTATCCTAAAATGAATGCTAAGGACTAAAAACTGTGATATTAAATTATAGAGGGATGAAAACCAAATAAAAATAATTTATAGGGATTAAAATTAAAATTGACTTATTTTATAAGAATCAAAATTAATAATTTCATATTTAAAGGGATAAAAATAAAAAAAAATATTTTAGAGAGATTAAAATCAAAATAGGATCACTCTATACAAACTAAAAGCTTATTTAATCCATTTAAATATTATATTTTGAATATGGTTTAATTAACATAAATCACTTTATGATTGGGGTGGACAATTGATGATGACGAGTGATGAGTGATGAGGCAAGACTGCAGTTGTTTCGTCCTTTGTCTTGAGCACTTGTTGGTAGGAGTAGTACAATGCAAACTCTGCTAAAAATATGATGGTGATCAAAGTAAAATATACAAAAGGCACTGGATCCACCAAAAATAAAAACAAGGCGCTGGTGTGCCGTAAAGTAAGCAATTATTATTGTAGCCTTGTAGGTGTTAAGATGCTGATTATTACAGCCACGCATAGGACAGGACAGCACTCACTAGCAGAATTACTTCACAGTTTTGAAGAGAATTCTTGACTTTTAATAATATACTAGTATTTTTATCTCCATTTTAAATATAATTATAATTGAAAATTTATTTCTAAAATATTTCTTTTATTGATGAAAAATTAATTTTTTACAAATTATAAACTTTTATTTAGGGTTTAGCATTTTTTTAATTAAATGTGAAAAGTTGATTTTTTGAAAATTAACTTTTCAATGGGATATTTTATTATTATTTTTAAACATAATTAGGAAATTGGCTTTCACTCAATACTTTCTATAGCAACAAAAAAATTAATATTTAGCTGCAATTATTGGTCAATTTATCCACAAACAACAGTTGCTTAGTCGCAGCTTCGTGAATCACTAAACACAGGAAAAAAATGAAACAGTAGAAGTTTAAATTAAATAAACTTCCCGACATTAAGAAAAAATATATTTTAAGAAATAATGTTTTAATTGTAATAATAGGATAAATGAAAATGACATTATAGACATTCTTCTCCTAAGATGATATCTATTATTGAAATTCATTTGTCTTTTTTTTTTTTACAATGAAATTCATTTGTCACGTGTGTATGATAATGTGATCCACATACATTCAAGAGTTGATATCCTTCTAGAAGAGAAAAATCCAAAAATTTGATTCACATACATTTGTCACATCTCGTTATATATATTGACTAGATTCATATCAGGTGAAGTTAATGTGGAGTTTGTGGCTCAAGATTTAAGGGATAGAGATGAGGCTTTGAGACAACTTAAACATCATCTTACTTGTGTCCAAGATCATATGAAGGAGTTTGTAAATAGGCACAGAAGACCATCCAAAATTCAGGTTCGAGATTGGGTCTACCTCAAAATCTGTCCCCATCGTCCATCGACAAGGGTCAATTGATCCAAGATTGCACCCCAAGTTAGCCGCTCGTTACTATGGACCTTTGCAGTGGTAAAACATATGGGTAACTGCTGCTTTTCAGCTTCAGCTTCCAGATAAAGCCCGAGTGCACTCTATGTTTCATGTTTTGCAGCTTCAGAAGATAGTGGGTGACCAGCCTGTGCAGATCCGACCCAAGGGTAAAAGCTTATTATTATCCATGATTCAGGGATCAACTTCTCATTATGTACAAAATAATTTATAATTAAATTTTTTAAAAAGGTCTCACTACAAAATTTGCTTTAGGCCTCAATAGGTGTTGGGCCGGCCCTGAGATAGTGGCACAGACATTACCCTCCGAGTTACAGATTGGAATAGAAGAAACTATTCCAGAACAATTTTTGGATAGACGCACCATTGTTCGGGGAGATGATCAAGTAGCTTAGATCCCAATTAAGTGGCAGAATCGACCTTCGGAAGAAGCAACGTGGGAGGATGCGCAGGTTATCCAAAAACAGTTTCCTCAATTACACCTTGAGCTCAAGGTTCAACACTAGGCGGTGTACTTTAGAACCAAGAGGTTCCTAAATTGAAAGTGTACTTTAGAAGGAAGCAGAATCAGTGAGTAGAATAGGGTGACTGGTTATAGGTTGTATCAGTAAGTGGTTAGGAGGTTAGTTACAATAGTTAGAAATAACAGTTTTTTTTTTTTTTTGCTAATAAGTTAGGAATAATAGTTAGTAGTAAGAGGGGGAAAGCATATAAATAACAACCGTAACCATGAATAGGATTCATTCTTTCAAAAATGGTAAAACTGTTTTCATAGTTGAAATGGGATCCTACCCTTGGCAGAGAAAGACTTTCGGGTTTTTCTTTGATTATATCTCTCTCTCCTCTCTCTCCCTCTCTTTGATTCTTGAGGACCTAACAATTGGTAAGAATCATGGCAGAATCCATAGAAAAGAGAAAATACATAAAACTGGAAATAGAAATTGTATTCATGAAATGGGAAAAGTTGAATTACAAGAAGTACAATATGACTTATATAGCCAATGAGAACAACTAATTTCCTAACTAATGTAACTAATCTTTTATATCTCTAACAACCCCGTGCAAGCCGGAAGGCATTCACAACACTTCGAGTTTGGGATGAACAATACAAATGTCTATCAAATCAAAGGGAAATATAATGAGAAATTAATGTCGGAAATATATCGACTAAAAATGACATGAACAAAGCTTAACCACCATACAAGACAGAAGCTGAAATCATCAAAGCCAACAAAAAGCAAAAGCTTAACAATTAAGCATAAGTCGCAACTCAGAGCTGAACCACTTAACAGATGCTACAACCCAAAGACAGCTCCAGGCCTAAGGGCACTGTTAAGGAATCAAGAGAGGTAAGTTTTTGTTGGAAATTGTTGCATTTAACATATTAAGAAATGATGTAGTTATATTTCCAATAAAAACTTAGGATTTGACTCCTCTAAATTGAGTGAAGCTCTATAGTGAGAAAGTCCACCATTGATTTGATTAAGTACATACATAGATATCTCAACCCACAAAATCTAAGAGTGAATAGTCTCTTACTTTCTCACTTTATAGTTTCACTCACTTTAGAGAAGCCAAATCCAAAAATTTACTACTTCTTGATTCCTTAGGCATTGCTTAGGAAGACCCATAAAAAAATATATCTATTGAGTTATCAATGAGCATATCTAGTCTTAAAAGTTAAAACGTATAATTGGTAATGTTCCATTGAAAGATCATGGATACTCATGAAATGATGCATTGGTTATGGTTTACTATTTATAAGTAGTCTTGCTCCCCGACACCAATCAAATTCCTTTTTTTAATCTACCATAAAAAAAAAATTTACTCTTTATCTTTTCACTTTCCTTCAATTTCCTTTCTTTTTGGTTTTACTCTGAACACAGTATTTTCTATAACATGCTTCGAACTGATTTTTCACTTTCAAATTATATATATCCTTCTTTTACTATTAATTGCTGCATGTTATTTGTTGTGTTAGATATATTCTTCTTATTATTTCCATCTATTTTCTAACAAAGTTAACCATGAAGCGATTGTCTATATGCTAGCTCAAAGCCTGAAACAAGAGCGCAAAGACATCTGTACATCGCAATTCTCAAGTTAGATGCATTTGATCATTATAATGAAAATCATATTTCAAATGCTTCATAAACATTGAGTATGGAGCCACTGCTATAGGGTTAATTGTTAATTAGTAGACCTAATAATGGCCTACTCAAATAAAGTATATAATTACGATAACTACGTGATGAGCATGCATAAGGTTGCGGAATTGAGAAAACCCTCTTAAAAAGTATCTCTTATTTGTCGAAGTATTAACATGGGGCTATTTAAAAACTAACATAACTTTATTTGTTTATTTGCGGATGGTGGATCTATAACCTAATTATGCAAGAAATGCAGGTGGGGAAGTACTTGCGTAATTTTTAATGCACTCTTTTATGGTTTTAAGTTGAAAATTAGTGCAAAAAAAGTTTGTGTTAATATTAAGTACTATAAAAACTGTGTCACGAGATTAAAAATTGGGATAGGGATGGTTCCAATCATCTTCGTTGGTTAGAGATTCCGGACAGTGGGTGAGTTGGAGAAGTAGCCAAGCAATGATGAGAGGAATAATTTTGTGTAAATCTTCAATTAGATCCCTGAAATTATAAAATCGTATTAATTTGGTCCCCGTGTTAATTTGGTGCCAATTTAGATCTTGAAATTGTAAATTTCATATCAACTTGGTCCCTGATAGAGGGACTAGATTGTTTAACGTTTGACAATTTCAGGGATGTTTTGGAATTTAGAAAATGTGAGGGACCAAATTGATACAACCTTACAATTTCAGGGACTAAATTGAAGATTTATTCGAATAGTTTTTTGCTGTCTCATCCAATTCCATATATATAGGGATGGCAATTTGGACCTTACCCGTTGGGTACCCGCAAAAAATACCCATGATGGGTAGGGTAAATATCCGCTTTATGGGTACGGATGCGGATCTGAGTAATTACCCGCAAACAAGAGAGGGTATGGGTGCGGGTACCGGTACCGGTACTCTAGTACCCACCCCGTCCCGTACCCGCACCCGCACCTGCATATATAAATATATATATTTATATATATATATATATATATATATATATATATATATATATATATATTTATATATATATTTACTTATATTAATACATATAATTATAATTATGTATCAAATTTAAAAATAAAATTAATGTAACCTACGCTTTCTTAATTATTTTTCCCTTTCAGACTTAATTACCTACCGACCTAAGCACTAACAGCAGCCACTGATGTTCTTTGTGTTATTTTTTCCCTTTTTCTTAGTTAAAGTGCAGGTAATGGATCCGGATATGGGTACTTAGGTATCCAGAGGATATGGATAAGGATACTGAAGTTGCTACCCAGACGGGTCCGGGTAAGAGTATTTTTTTCAAACGCGGGTATGGAAACAGGTACTATAGTACCCTACCCAGACCCTTCCCATTACCATCCCTAATTATATATCTTTTTAAGGAAAGAAAACTATACACGTTCATGAGTTTGCATACTATATATTAATAAATATCGTCATTAATTATATGTAAACTATTTAGCTAGACCTTTACCAAAAAAAGATGTGTTACTTTACGAAAAAAAATATTGATCTTGCTAATCCGTGCTTTAAGGACATTAGTTAAGGAATCAATAGAAAGAAATTTTTTATTAGGAAACTAAATATTACATTTTTTAAAATATTAAATACACATCTTTCAATATAAAATTTTCTTTATTGATTCCTTAACCAATATCTTAAGATCATTGGTTATCATTCTTCAAAAACTATTTAGCTAGACGATCCAAGTGCCACGGCATCAGTAAGTTACAAGTAGTCCAGACACTTGGGCCGTGGAGATAACTATTAGGGTCGTTAAGTCTATGGTATGGTATGGCTAGTTTGGATTAGGGGTCTAATTAATCAGCCAAGTTATCTGTGAATAATTCAAATTCGGTTCATTAAATATTGGATCAATCTCATTCGTTGAACTAAATAAATAAACTCAAAGTTGAAGTTAGACTGAATTATTTAAATGATTCAAGTTTAAATTTTATAAACTTCTGATTAATTTAGAGTTCACGAACAATACTTAAATGTGTATTGTATAGTTAGATATAATTTTGTTTACACTATTGCTACACATATGGGTGCATACGGGTCGGGTTTGATTATCCTTACAGACCACATCACAATATGCTCTTTATTTTTATTTGTGTGTGTGTTTTGTTGGCAAAAAAAGACAAAGATAAAGTGATTGGTGATCCCGAGTTGAGTTTCCACTACCTCTTTAACTTAAACCGCTTTTCCTTTATCCTACAATTAAAGTACAAATAAAGCTTGGGTTGCCTTTTTACTGGTTATGGTGTTTGGTTTTGTATAGTTCAGGTATTACAATTGTGGTGGGAGGTATTATCAAGACTATGGAGGTGGCCCTTTTATTTGTATATTGTAAGACTGATGGGCCTTGAACTGAGAACATCTTGTGCTTCAGTTTTGATCCCTTCTTTCTAATAAATTCTGTTGGCTTATAAAAAAAAGTACAAATATAGCAACAGGGTGAAGATTAGGGATGAAAATGGGTAGCGTCTGGATAGGATACTATAGTATCCGTCTCCATACCCGCGTTTGAAAAAAATATCTATATCCGGATCCGTACCTGCATGGGTAACAACTTAAGTATCCTTATCCGTACCCTCTGGATACCTAAGTATCCATACCCGCACTCATTACCCGCATTTTAACTAAGAAAAAGGGAAAAATAACACAAAGAACATCAGCGGCTGCAGTTAGTGCTTAGGTCAGTAAGTGATTAAGTCTGAAAGGGAAAAATAACTAAAAAACTGTAGGTTACATTAATTTTATTTTTAAAATTTGATATATAATTATAATTATATGTATTAATATAAATAAATAAATAAATATATATATATATATATATATATATATATATATATATATATATATATATATATATATATATATATGCGGGTGCGGGGCGGGGTGGGTACTAGAGTATCCGTACCCGCATCCATACCTTCTTTTGTTTGAGGGTAATTATCCAGACCCGCATCCGTACCCACAAAGCGGGTATTTATCGTACCCACCATGGGTATTTTTTGCGGATACCCAACAGATAGGGTCCAAATTGCCATTCCTAGTGAAGATGATGATCATGATACTTGTATCCAGTTATTATACAGAACTAATACATTACTCGAGCATTCGCACCGATTGAGTTGGATTTTATATTTTAAAATCACTTGTGTATATAATTAATTATTTATTTAAAATTGTTCAACAAATAGTATGACAAAGCAACTATTATATTAATACTGAAACGGGAGCATGAATAACCCAGATTCTATTTGAGTTCAGTAATTTTCTTAAGTAGAGACTACTCTCTAGCTCAAGAAATCGTAGCAGTGAATGGCTTATGAAGTTATATTCTCACAAGATGAGTACTAACAACACATTTTTTTTTAACACATATTTTCCTATTAGTTGAAATTCATATGGGTCCTATTAATTCATGTGGGTCCCACTTGAATTTTGTAGGATCCATATGAATTTCAACAAATAAAAGAGTGTCTTAAAAAGAGAATGTTAAAAAATGTGTTGATAACATTTTTCGTTCTCACAATTCAATATTAAGTAAAATGTAATGTTCCAAGAATTATGACTTTTAATTAATTGAATGGACAAACCCAAAAAAATCAAGAAGTAACCGTACACTTGATTGGAGCTCTAGAATACATTGATACTCTCGATGGCTAGTAATTATACAGAAAGAATCTCGGCTTGAATTAGACAAATTATTTTGGTATTCTCTATTGTTTATAGACACTTTTTTATTAATCTATAATGATTTTAATTTTTTATTTTATAAAATTATAATTAATTAATAAAAAATGCGAAATAGGTAATTGAGGATGTCAATACCCTCTTTCTTAAATTAGCTATATATATTGTTCTCACTCATTTATGTTAAAATCTTATTGTTTATTTTGTTAATAAATCTCTCTAAGGTATATTTTTTTTAAAATCCATATAATTTCTACTTATTAAGATATTAATTTTTTTTAAGCATTTCAAAAAAAATTATTTTTTATGAAAAATTGCTTCATATATTTTTTTATTTTTTATTTATTATTTGGATCCCGAGGGATTGATAAAACGAACGCTTAGTTTTTGGATACGAGATATTCATCCTAATCACTATGGGCACATTAATTGACAAGTATAAAGGAATCAATGTTGGACTAAGGTATTAATTGTAGAAGAACCAATACCCAAAATGAATAAAAATATAATAATTAATAGAAAGAAAAAACTATAATTACAAAAACATAAATGTGTGGAAATGATATGAAATAAAATCTTATTTAAACCAAAAGTCTATTTGTCTGTCCCTTTCGTTTTCATTCAAAACCCAAACTCATGCGTAACGTTCACAAGACAATATTCTTTCTTTCTTCAGCGTTGTAACTGTTCACTGCGTTTTACACACTACTATGTGTGATTTTAAGAGCTAACTACCAGACGATAGTAATCGTTGGATTCTTAGAGCTATACTGCTAGGCGGTCTTTATGCACATTCTTTTTGTATTTTGACTAGAGTTCAAGCAAGGTCTTGCTTTGCGATCACTTTTGCCTGAAAGTAGTAGGGATACTAATATTATAATTGTTGCCATCAAGCACAAAATTATGTGTAATGCCATCAAATCGCTACTTGCATCACGAGAATGATTTTTTTGTCAAAGATTAATGGCAATCTTTATTCTATCCTCCATGAAATCTAACTCCTAATTCATTGGAAATATTTTTTTCAGATCTATATATAAACAAAAAAATATTTAAATTTTTTGGACTCAAATATAAGCAAAATTCAACCAAATCAACTCTATTTAATGTTAGTATTTCAAAAATACACTTTGGTTAATTATTTTTTTATTTTTTCAAGAATATTATACACTTTTAAGAAAGGGTAATTTAGTAACTATAACTTATTTTTTTATACAAATCAAAACGTGCATGCTAGCATACACCTGGATTAACTTTGGTGCAGGCTGCACCATCCTAATTAACCAGTAATTATGGTTTTTCTAATTTTTTATCAAAAGGGGTTCATAAGTTAACGACGATTATACCCTTCATCCATTCCCATCCATTCTTCCACTCCACCCATCCCATCCCTCCGGCATTCACCTCTACCATGCCTCTGCAATACCAAACTCAACAACCATGAAATGAACAAGACATGACCAATTACACATTGGAGTGAGAAAACCACAAAATTGATTCATAATACTATATGATAGTCTAATCTCTACATGCTCACACAGATCAAACATAACAACAAGAACAAAAAAATTTTTAAAAAAAAAGAAAGAACCCTAGCAGTGGGTTCCCGGCGCACGTTAGCCACCAAGCACCGCCACCACAAACCAACTGTCATCTTCCACAGTCAGCGATGTCCCCATCACAAAATCAAGAAGTTACTTCTTCAACAACAAAGAGTGGTTCAAATCCTCTTCCATCTCAAGCCACACATCTCTCTCTTCGCTCAAAGATTCTCTCCCTGGAAACCCTCACATGTACCACTTCTCCAAGATCTTCGCCGCCACCGAAAATTTCTCTGGCCACCAACTCTCCTCCTCTTCCTAGCGCTGATCCGTTCGCGATAGAGATGTCGTCGTTTTCCAACGAAGATTCCACCATCATATGGACCTCCCCGAGCTCTATCATCGCCTCGTTGTCATTTGTCGGGCCACCGCAGCAATCTCATGAAACTCCTAGGAACTTCAATTTCCGGCACCTACATTTACATGGCAGTGGTGGTAGTGGGGGAGTGGTGGGGCTGGTCCGGTGGTGCCATGGTGGCAGTGGGGGGAGGGGTTGGTAGGAATTAATGTGGATAGGGGGAAAATTGGAATTTACACTCCAGGCCTTTATCTACTTAGCCGGTAACAAGTAAATATACTTAATCTATCTGGACAGATCAACGGACTTGATTGAATGAGCATGCATGCACTTTTCCTTGGATGTGTATGTGAGACGGCACCAATCAAAACTATTAAACTAATATAACTTATTTTCTTAATACATGTGAAGTTAGTTTTTTTTTTGCTTATATGTCTGGAGGGAGTATATATTATGAGTTTAATTGTTATGCACTGACAGTGTAAAACATTTTTACACAGACAACCAATCACCAATCATTGTATGGATGACTTTTAAGGTAGTTAGGATGAGAGTCAATTTTTTTTACTGATGTAGCAACTTATGATTGAATGTCTGTGTAAAACTATTTTATATTGTCAGTGAAATTGAAATTAATTATCCGGGTATGACATAACATTGACTACAATAATGATTTAATGAAGCTTTAATGTATTACTATACCTATGATTGTTTCCTCAATAAAAAGAAGAAGAATGCTAACGAGTGCCCTAAGGACATTAGTTAAGTAATCAAGAAAAGCAAATTTATATGGAAAAGTGATGTATTTATTATTCTAATAAGTTATCTATTTAGTTTTCTCATAAAAACTTACTTTTTAAGTATTCCTTAACTAGTGCCTTTAGGGCACTTGTTAGCAAGACCAATGAGTGTCTAATGGCACTGGTTAAGGAATCCATAAAAAGTAAACTTTTATTGAAAATGTAGGTGTCTAATATCTCAAAATATTAAATATAGCACTTCCCAATAAAACTTTTCTTCTTTTAATTTCTTAACTAATTCCATTAGGCATTCTCCAAAAAAAATATTATACCTATGCTATGGGTTTTTTGAAAACTCCGCCGAAATTGCCACCCACCGCCACCACAATCGAATTCATGGCCTGCCAGAATCTATCTCATTGATCATTTCAAGTTATTAAGTAGTTCTTTTATTTTCCTTGCTAGTTTTTGTCTCTTATCCAAATTCCAACATTTCTAATGGAAAAAGAAACCCATGTTTTTTCTTGGATAGTTCAATGTGTTCATCACAAAATCCGTCAAAGATTGTCGTGTGCTATTTGGCATGCATTAATTAAACAACAAAAAGAAGTACAAGGTTATGTATGATTAAGGCACCCTTAAGACTCAATTTAGATTTACCCCCTCCACTCTACAACTCAAATGTCTCCTCTTTCTTTGACACAAATTGAACGTATAATATATACTCACTCCGAAGGAGAGACAGACGCGAAACTATATTAAACAGACATGAACAACCCTCAAACTCAGCAGAACCTGTCTCGGCAGTCATCCAAGAATTCGAGGGTGAAGCAAGAACAGCGTAGCCCTCTCCTGGGTGGATGCTGTCGCAGCTTCAGCAACGTCAGAACTGTGGCATCCACCGTGTCAACCTTGCAACAACATCAGCTCCAGCAGCGTTATGAAAGTTTGGAAGCAAAGGTACGTAGTGTTCATGTATTGCATGTGAAACTAAAATTTATATGTTACGCTAAAAATGGATATTCTTTTTGTTCCTGATCAATTTTTTTCCCATTAACACCACAGTAGAAAATTCATGTATAACCGGTGGAGTATAACTCAAGCGGTATATCTCCCTTGTTCTTTATGAGGGTGCCGTGCTATGATGGTTGAGGTTGGATGTCTCATGTTCCGGTTTTTTATGCCCCTTAGTTCTAATAAGACCTCGTTATATTTTGTAACCAAAAAAAAAAAAAAAGACCTCGTTATATTTTTAAGAAAAAATTAAAACAATCATGCATAACTCTAAGCAAGATAGTATTGTAGATTGTTTAGAATTCGAATTTCGTCGTTCCTTTGGGA
The DNA here is from genome assembly GCA_039655645.1 of Ammopiptanthus mongolicus. Lineage (NCBI taxonomy): Eukaryota > Viridiplantae > Streptophyta > Magnoliopsida > Fabales > Fabaceae > Ammopiptanthus > Ammopiptanthus mongolicus. The sequence goes on from CM077345.1 coordinate 6,461,044, forward strand.
TTACGTACATGATATATCTGGTTTGCAACCTTTTATTGGGTATGTATGCTTTTAAGTTTGCATTCACGTAGCTGAAGTTTGTTTCTTCTTTAAAGAATATTTTACAATTTCAAAAAAATAAATAATTAGAATTTATGGCCAAATATACTTTATAGTTTATATCTTCTTTTTTTTTTTTTTGAGACAATAGTTTATATATGCTATAGGTAGGGGTGAACCCGCCATCCTCCCAAAATTTGGTGGGGTGGGTTGGGATCCTCAACCCACCAATTCACTTTGATCCGTCCTGCTTAACCCACCAGAAAATGGGTCGGTGGCGGGTTGACTCGCCAACCCGTCAGATTAAAAAATAAATTTATTTTTATTAATTATTTAGCATTATTTAATTTAATTTAATTGTTACTTGAAATTATTTCATACTAAAAAATAATGTCTTTATTTTTGTAACACGAATTGTATGACATAAGATAAGATTAATCCAACTTTTTAATAATAATTTAACAAAGGCTATAAAGATTGTCCAAAAAAAGAAATGTTATATGATTTTTTTTTATTTTTATAGCGGGTCAATCCGCCAACCCAATTTATGTTTTTATGTGTTTGGTGGGATGGGTTGGGGGTTCAACCCTTACGACTAAAACGGGTTGGCCTGTCCCATCCCGTTTTGAGTGGATTAATTATGGGACGGGACAGGTTGGCCCACTTTGCCATCCCTAGTTATAGGTGTTTATTTACTTCTTCACCATAAACTACAAAATGCCAACGTGGACCATGTATTATACATTATTGGGTGCTTGGAGTCATGGAGAAGAATAGAGGCTGTCGGGATTTAGGCCCGATATGGTTATAGTAAAGGGCCAATATAAACCAGATTGGGCCTATCTCCATGGGGGCACATTGGGCTTACAATGGGCCAGAATTTCCCATGTTTGCTTTGCTTGTGTATTCTTGTCTTTTTTTTTTTTTTTATCTACTTTGAGGAGTATCCCACCGCTAACCTGAGGTGAGGACTAATCTCCAGTGGGAGTTTGTTCGGCGCCTCGATGGATGGCATCCCTCCCAGCTGAGGTTTTTTCCATACCCAAGACTCGAACCCGAGACCTTAGTTAAGGAGCGAGAGACCTTTAACCACTCACGTCAACATCAGTTGGTGTATTCGTGTCTAATTAAACGTAATGTGAACGTCATGCTACAGCCACTAAATATTAATTTTTGATATTCAGTTTGCATAAATTGAGTAAAACATCATCATATTATTGATGTATTAAAATGCAATATGAAATTTTTCAAAGATTAAAAGAAAACTAATAGGTTTAAATGTAAGTGGTAAGATCTTAATATTGGATGAAGAGCTTCTCTCCCAATTTTTTGTCACCTTCCCTGTCCCCCACTAAAAGCAATTTGACACTTAAGAAAACAAAATCACAATTCATTAATATTTATGCTCATTCCTAGCATTTGTTTGGTGAGGGACACTGAGACACCATTTTTTGGAACACCAAATTTCTATCCCTTAATACTAGTTATTTTCTATTTGATTCTATCTGATGAGTGTGTGCATTTGTAGGTGGCAGGTTTGGAAAAGGAGTTGCAAAGGCAGACCGAACTTCGAGTCATGTATAGGAAAAGAATGGAAAGGACGCAAGACTACTTAAGGTACTGCCTCCAAATAGCACAGGAGAATGGAATCTTGGACCTCATTATCCACTCCAGAGGTGAATTTCAACAATCTCCTCTCCCTGTCCGTACCCTCAACTCCACTACCACCACCCCTCAAATTCCCACTCCTGTGCACCCCCATCCAAGTCTAGCGGCCATCATTGATCAAGCAAAAATCAATGGATGGCTCATTAATCCAACTGAGGTTAGCACTTACTATCTTCCTTCTTAATTGTTAGTAAAGTATCCATTAACATTCAGTCAATATTTTCACTCTAACTAGCTAGCAAGGATTTAAATAAAGGTCCGCGACCGTAATATGGACCACGACATTTTGATTTTGAAGGTATTTACCGTAATCGCAATTTAAAACCTTGCTAGTTAGTTTTTATATAAATACATAACCAACATTATATGATTAAAATTCTATTATAATTAACAAGCGTATTATAAATAAAATTAACTTGAACAGATTCAATTGGAAGAGAAAATAGGGCAGGGAAGCACGGCTGACATTCACAGGGGAACATGGCGTGGATGTGATGTGGCGGTGAAGTGCATGTCCGTTGAATTCTTCAGCAAAAATGCAAACAACGTTTTATTCTTTGCTCAAGAGCTTGAAACTCTCTCCAAGCAGCGCCACCGATTTGTGCTTCATCTAATGGGTGCATGCCTTGAGCCTCCTCATCATGCCTGGGTGGTTACCGAATATCTTAGCACCACGCTGAAGGAGTGGTTGCATGGCCCTGGGAAAAGGAGCAAAGACAGAATCGTGCAACTTCCTCCCTTCAAAGAAAGAGTGATGAGAGCCTTGGAGATTGCCCAAGCCATGCAGTATCTCCATGAACAAAAGCCCAAAGTCATTCACCGTGACTTGAAGCCTAGCAACATTTTCATGGACGATGCCATGCATATTAGAGTTGCTGATTTTGGACATGCCCGATTCTTGGGTGAGGAGGAAATGGCTCTCACCGGAGAAACAGGTAAGCATACAGGATTCGTTATATTCAGATATTTCATGTATTCACCTTAATCTATGGTCAGGATCTCATGCCGTCAAGAAAATGACTCCAAAGAATCCATTAATTTCCACCAAATACATATTGGCTTGTAGTTGTGTTTGTGTCACACTTTAGTATATGTAACGAAACTATACGTATATGCCTATATGGTTTTAAACATAAGATCCTTTCCCTTGTGTACTATTTTCACATTTTCAGGAACATACGTTTATATGGCACCAGAGGTGATCCGATGTGAGCCCTATAACGAAAAATGTGATATATATAGTTTTGGAATCATACTCAACGAGCTTCTAACTGGAAAATACCCCTACATTGAGACGGAATTTGGTCCTGCCAAGGTATCATGATCATCATAAATTAGTTATTCTGTTTATTTCTTATATAATTAATTAGTTCATCAATTTTAGTTTTAACTGATTAGAAACTGAAATATATTACTTTCGTGATTTGTTTTGATTGAATATTAGATTGCTATGGAAGTGGTGGAGGGAAAGTTGCGGCCTGTGCTTCCGTCACGGGATGATGGTGACCAAGGGGGAGAGCTGATTGACCTAATATGCCTTTGCTGGGATGGAAATCCATCCAGTCGACCATCCTTCGCAACAATTAGCTGTAGCCTCAAAAGCTATGCCAAGAGGGTCCTTCAAAGTTCTAACTAACTAGTCAATGTAAACCTTATTTTTATTAGATTTGGGTCTAACTCAACCCCAAAAGCTAGTTCATAGAAGGAGGTTTGTCCAAGTATTATAAATAACTATTTGCTTATATTACCAACCAATTTGAGACTTCCTTATTCTCCAACACGCCCCCTCAAGTCCAACTGGTTTGACCCAGTTATGACTTGTTTTTTTTTTTTCAGCCTGGGCTTGTACTTCAAGTTTTTTTTTTTTTTTAGCCTCAGAGGCCTCAGGTCGTTGTTCATTTTATTGCCTGGGCTTGTGCCTTTTTTTTCTTGAATCTCAGAGGCCACAGGTCTGATTTTTTTTTTTTTTACTTGGGCCTTCTTTTTTTTATTATTATTTTCAAATTTTGTTTTTTATGAAGTCAATGGGCATATGTGCTCTGATACCATATTAGACTTTGGGTATAACTCAACCCCAAAAATTAACCCGTGTGAGGCTCTATCTCTAGTTAATGTGGGACTTGGGTTTTTCCCAATACACCCCCTCACGCCCAGCACTATTGGGCTTGGTGCGTGGATAATATGGTGGGTGACCCTTTAATGGATCTAGGATAGACTCTGATATCATATTAGAATAATTGGGCCTAACTCTACTCTAAAAGCTAGCTTAAGAGGTGAGGATTGCCCAAGCTTTATAAGTTCTTATGAGGCTCTATCTCTAGTCAATATGGGACTTAAGTTTTTCCCAATACACCCCCTCACGCCCAACACTATTGGGCTTGGTGTGTGGATAATACGGTGGGCGGTCCTTTAATGGATCTAGGATATGCTCTGATACTATATTAGATTTGGACCTAACTCAACCCCAAAAGTTAACTCATAGAGGAAGGTTTGTCTAAATATTATAAATGGCTCTTTGCTCATATTACCAACCAATGTGGGACTTCCTTATTCTCGGAAAGTTTTGATCTTGTATTGAGCATTTTAATTCCATTTCCACCAAATTCCCTTAATAGTAACGTTATTGAGCACATAATTGATGATAAGGCATTGCAAGAACACAATATTGAATAAAATAAGTGAGTTGGGTTTCAAAATGCAAGGGTAGCGTGTGTAATATAATCGTGCAAAACATACGTGAGAGTAATTTTTCCTTTTAAGAGATAATTTGATACATATATTATATATAGCTGTCGGTTTAGTGGGAAGGTGATGGTGATGAGTTCGATCTTAAGTGAGAAGGGAATATGTATTAGATATATAGTTAGTTGAAGAAATATCACTTACCTTGATTCATATTTCCTAATATGGTATCAGAGAGATATCACCCACCTTGAATCTTTTTTCGCTGCAATTTTCTTTATCAATTTGTTAGGAATCATGGTAGAGCCCATAGAAAGGAAGAATAATTAAAAGAGAATGTGAAATGTAGAATTGATTGAATAAGAAAAGATGATTACATTGAGTATATCAAGCTTTTATATAGACTAATGATCTAACAACTAATTATTAATCAACTAACTAATTTCTTCAACTAACTATATATCTAATACAATTTTCTTTTCTTTTTCTTACCTTCCAAACAGATTTTGCTTTTCTTAGTTTATTTCCTTTTCTTTCTTTCTCATTTTTTTGAGATTCAAGCACACATACATAAAGATGGTGCTCACTTTTTTTTTTTTGCTCGAGCTGTTCCACCAATTGCACTTTTCTACGCTCTCTAGATTGAGATAAAGATAGATCAAGAATGGGCTTCTTATTAGAATCATCCGAGCTAGGTGGCAACATTTTTTAAGCTTTTGGAGGCCTCTCTTGCACAACATGAGTTGCAACCTGTTCATCATGCCTTTGTAGCAACGCAAGTCTCACTTGTGACTAAGGTTACACAACGCATGCAAGTTCCTCTATCCTATGCGGATGCTATTATTGGAGCATCAGGATCAAATATCAGTTACATTCATCGTGATAGTGGGGCAAGTATCACAATTCAACATTTCTTTTGGTTCCTTGAAGTTGTGATAACATCTACCATATTTCATGATTTTTCAATGATGAAGATTGACTTCATTCTTGTATACCCTACATTGGCATTGTTTCTTGCTTCTGCCTATGATGGTGGTTAAGCGTTCAAAATTTTTCTCTTGCTTCTGCCCATGATGGTAGTTAAGCGTTTGCCTATTTGCATCGATATTTCGAGGCCTATATAAAGAGCCTATTTGGAGCGACTTATTACTGATGTTAATTCCAGCAAATCAGCTCATTTCACATACAAATTCACATTTTTGTCAATGTTTATTCTGGCATGATTCTTATGCTTTTGGAACGAATCCGTGGAGACACAAGAAGAAAATCGACGAGGCCAAAAGATGGTCGAAGATTTCTCAGATCTGTAAACTTCGGTCGTTATCTATATCATTTTTAGATTTTTTTTTTTTTGATTAGCTGATGTAATTATGGCTTGTATGTTTTTTTAGATTCATTTCTTGATAGTTATTCATTTCTTAATTGTTGTTCATTCCTAAGCTTGAAGTTCTAGCACTTCCAGCTTGCGGGAGGCTATTAGATATATAATTAGTTGAAAAAATTAGTTAGTTGGTTAATAATTAATTGTTAGATCATTAACTTATATAAAGACTTGATATACTCATTTATAATTACTATTCTTTATTCAATCAAATACAATTTTATATTTTTTCTCAATTTTCTATCTCCATCCACCGATGGTATGTTTTCTAACAATATGCATTGTTAGTTTAGTTATATTTAGAAATTTGAAGCTCAATTGTGAATCGTGATGATGAGGGATCGTGGATATCTCTAGGATCTGACAGCCTCCTCTCATAATTCTCCACCCACGGTAAGCTGGCAATGTTTGGTACTTTCGTGGCTCCTTGTTCCTTTTTTGTCTCGTAGCTCCGGGTCCTGGATATACTTCTATTCAATTCAATAGTAAAGTGCGTTCTTTGATTTTGCCTCATCCTTTTAAGCCAAATATAATTGTGAATTTTGTAGACACTTTACGGGCCAATCAAATAATTAATAATTTAAGGAGCTTTTTTTCGATATCTTTAATAATTTTGGGTACAAATTATCCTGCTTAATCATAATGCGTCACCTTAATTAAATAAGTCATATTAATGGATCAAGTCAAATAATTTTCACCATTTGATTTGATGACCTAAACAAAATAACTTACACTTGAAGTATAAGCGAATTCATCGTAATTTAACACCCTTCTCTATCATTATTTTATCCTTGTCTATCATATTTTATTAAAACAGAAACAGTCTGTCTGTAGTATAGAAATATTTTAAAAAAATTTACTGCTATTACATATTTTCAAAATCATTTCATTTAATGTGACCGTAAAAAAAATATTTTGATTAATTATTACAACTGGATCATTGATAATTAGTATTTTCGCATTTAAATATAATACTTTTAAGTTGTTTTTTATTAACAAGAATTTATTATTGAATTAATTTTCATATAAACCTTAAATAATATTAAAAGGGGGAGGGGTTTTAAGGGTAAGCATACTCTATAATGAGCATATATTTTTGTCATTTAGAAATCACATGGAAGGAGAGAGTACAGTAAACATGTGCAGCTGGAACAATCCAGAATTATGTCAACAAGCAAAATAGCAGCCACCCCATAGGTTTACACTTTACAGCCTTGCCCTATAACGACAGCCAGGACCGGAGGAAAATATGTTTCGGTCTATCCACGTTCCTTAATTTAGTTCCCACAATATCTGTATCAATGGATATTCTTATTTTCATGAACTCTTGAAGATCTTAGATTATATTTAGGAGGATGAAATGGGATGGTTAGTAATATAATAAAGTGGTAAAACTCTCTTAACTCATTATTTGGGAGTTTTTAAAATAATAGAGTGGAATGATTAGGGATAGAAATCCAAATCACTCCATATCATCCAAAATCTTAATTTTTCATATCCTCCAATTTGGGGGGTTTAAGTGGGAAACACTTCCCTCCATTTTACTCTTAAATGACAATTTATAATTTTAACCCTTTTAAACAAAACAAAAACGATACTTTTGAGATTCCCAAATTCTTTCCCTCTCAGTTCCAATTCGACGGTGCTTCTCTCCTCTGTTGCGATTTGCACTCCCCGGACTACTAAATGCTGGACATTGAATGATTCATACGGTTAATGATTCTTGCATCTTACGTTTAGGTGAACTGCCATGTCACAAGTGAAAACAACCTATATGCCATTTGTGTTATGATAAGAAATTTTACAATGGAAAGTGTTTGGACGTGAAGAAATTTTACAACAAGAAATTTCTATCATTTTATGACTTGTTTTTCAATCTTTGAACGTGAAGACCATAGGAAGCAACGGTGCAGAGCAACGTATAACAATAGATGAAGTTTCCTTATTTTGTTAACGAAGCTGATAAATATTGTTGTCAATAATGAAAATTAAAAAGGATAGTATTGGAAGTAAATTTTGTATTTCATTCCATTCCATTATTAATCATTGTATCCTCCAAACAATGGAGTGGGATCTTCCTCCATTCCCTCATTAAAACTTACAAACAATGGAGTGATATATTTTTATCATTCTACTCTAAATCACTCAATTACTAATCAATCCACTCCAAAACTCTCAAACATCGCGTTAATTAGGTAATTCTCAAGCACACAATTCACATAATAACTGAATTTTTAATTTAATTTATAAATTCATCTGGTATGTCTTTGAATTAGTTCATTTTACAAAAAATATATAAACAAATATTAAATTTTAAATAGAATATTTAATAACTATTTTAAGTAAAAAATTAATTTAAATATGTTTCTAATATTATAAAATGTAACATAAATATTCATTTATCTAATTTAACAATAAAACAATTTATTTTATTCATTTAATTTTGACAATATTTATATATAAAATTTTAAAAAGGAAGATTCTATTTTAATTTATTTGACATGGTAAGTGATTTTTATGATATAAAAAATATTTATTGCTGTTTCTTTTGGTTATTTTCCCTCTTATTAATAATAAAATTATATTATTATTAGCAAAAAATTAATTACTTCTTAAAATAATATTAGTAATTATTTAAAGATAATTTTACCATATTATAGTATATGTGGTAAGACAGATTGACATAAAACCTAACCAAAAAAATTATTCAATTGTAATTATAAAAATAAAAAAAATTGAGGTATTGTAAAAAATTGATTTACAATGCTTACATTGCCTTATGGCAGATTATGTACATAAAATTTCACGAGCAATCAGAAACTAGCTAGTGTTTAGTCTGTTTTTTTAATTTTTATTTTTAGTTGATATGTTATTATTTATAATTATAAAAATAATATATTATGTTTACTTTATTTTTGTTTTTAAATTTGTAAAAAGAAAATAATAAACAACTACGTCACTACTAGAAATTCACGAATTACTTGCGAATTTTCCTACGGATTTTTTGTATAGGAATTTTCTGTGAATTTTTCTGTAATTTTTTTAAAAATAAGGTTTTTTTCTTGTAGATTCAAATTTGTAAGAAAATTTGTAGGAAATTTTGATATTTCCTACGAATTTAAACTTTTTGCAAGAAAATTAGCAGGAAATTTCCTGCGGATTTTAAAATTTGAAGGAAAAAATTACCCACGAAGGTATTACCTATGGACAAAATTAATAGGAAAAATTATAGGAAACCTGTTTCTTGCGAATTTTTATGTAAAATCTGTAGGTAATCAGAAAATTTCTAGTAATGTACAATAATAATCAAGTATTTTGCTACTAGAGGTTAGCTAGATAGATCGAATAACGCTATCATAAATTATGAATATAGACAAATCATTTAAATTAAATAGTTCTTATTGTTTTTATTTATAGTTTTTCTTTGTCTCCTTCCATCTCTAACTACAAGACTACCCTTTATAGATAAACTCTTCATGTTTGCATTTCTATAAGTCTTTCCCATATATGTCCAAACTACATAAGAGGAAATTCTACCCAAAAACAAAAAAAAACTGCAATATGTGCTAACTCAATTTTCTTTTTAATATATTTACTTCTAAACCCATTTTGTTTAGTATGCTCGCTCATCCGACGCAACATTCTCATATCACTGCTACATGCACTTATTCTCTTGTTACTTTATAACATTACATGTTTTATAATTGTGCGATAAAATATTCTCTTAAGCTTGAGTAATACTTTTCTATAACAAATAACACCCAAATCACTCCTCTCCATTTATCCACACAACTTAAATCTGGTAGTTCACATCATCCTCTAATTCCCTGTTATCTTGTATGGTGGACCTAAGATATTTAAACTGTGTGACTTGTGATATCGTATGATGTCCAATTTTCACCTTTAATATAGAATTAAGTCATCTTCAACTAAACTTATATTCTATAGACTCCATTTTACTTCTACTTAAATGAAAAGTATGTGCTTCCAAAACTTATCTCCACATCTCTAACTTCTTATTTATTTCATGTCTCGCTCTTTAATTTATAAGACTATATCATATGCAAATAAAAAGCATGTATAATGGCACTAGCTCTTGACATACTTAGTAAGCAATATTTTTATTATTTTCTTTATAATTTTTAAAATAAAAAATAATATTATTATGTAATTATAAACAAAAACATTAAAACAAAGCAAAAGGCTCTTCACATTTTATCTAACACTCATATTGTTTAAATAATACTAGATATGCACCTTTATGCTCGGATCCCCCCTCCCCCCACCTCCCCGGTGTCTGTGTGTGAGAGTGAAAGAATCAGAGCATATGCGTAAAAAAACATCATTATATTAATTTAATAATAAAAAGAAAAATTATATCGATTCAGCATAAAATTTAGCATAATTATAGTTGACTCATCTCTTATGGTACAAATTACACTAATTTTACTTAGGATTTATATTATCATTACAATTATATCGATTTTCTTTATAGAAAAGTGAACATAGCTTTTGAAATAAAATATTATCGAATATAATTAAGTCAAATTTTAAAAAAAGTTAATATAATTTCTTTTAATAAAAAATATATAAATATAAGTTAATAAGTACTATTATTATTATTATTTTTGCGCTGATGTATGAATTTTTTCAATTACTTTTCCTAATCGCGTGGTTAAGAGATGAGAAAAATAGATATATTGATATCCTTATAGTAAATTTAATTAAGATTTATAATTTTTTTAGTGTGCATAAGAGTATTCATAATCAATATTCAGAGTCTAATCCCTTTCGAGGCATAAATAGAGGTGAAAATGGGTAAGATCAGGCCAGACTTTGAGTTAAATAGGTCCGACCTATTAAAAAAATTCATAGCCTACTTAATATAGGTCATTTTTTAAGGTTTGGCTTAAAAACCTATTTAAAGGCCTATTTCGCCTTAGGGCCTAAATAAGCCAATAAGCGTATCTCAAAGTGGGTTAATAGGCTAACAGATAAGACCTTTAAATAGATCAAGAGACCTACTTCTAAATAAGTCTTTATTTTGTTAAAAAATAATATTATATATTATTATCAAAAAATAATATTATTTATATACGGGCCGACCTATTAGGCATATAAAATTAATTCATAAGTATAAGCTTGACCTGTTTTATCTAAAAAGGTGTTTTGAAAAGCTTAAACCTAACCTTTTTATTAAACAAATCAGGTCAGACTAGACCTTAATCAAGTTTGGCTATAGGCCCCCGACGAGCGGCTTGACCTATTTCCATCCGCAGGCGTAGAGATCACCAAAGTTAGTTTTATATATCAATAAAATGTTTTTCATACACACGACAGAAAATCGAACCTCTAGCATGCTTAAGGAAGCCATCTTATGACAAAAATAGCTGATAAACTAGCTTATAGCTGATAAGTTAATTTTTAGTTGAAAGCTTATAGTCGATAGCTGAAAAATTAGCTAATTGAATTTGAAGTGTTTGTTAGAATTACCGATTGAACTAGCTTATAAATGTAAAACGACATAAAGGACATATTTATATGATTTTTATATAAACTCTTTTAAATTCTAACTAAATTTTATAATTAGAATATTAACTTTTAAATTTTTTTACTTTTTTTATTAAATAATATAAATGAAATGAGATGTTTATATGATTTTTTATATAAATTTTATTTTATGAAGGGTCAGATAAAATAAAAATATTATTAAATTAATGAGAGTAAAAATGAGAAAAAAGTTAATAAGTTATAAGTTAAATAAATTCATTTATGAAAATAATTATAACATAATAAGATAAGTTTGTTTATCAAATAATTCTATTTTGATCAAACAAGTTTATAAATTATTGATAGATTATTGGCTTAATTGCACTTTTGGTCCTTCAGGTATTACGATTGTTCAATTTTGGTCCTCCGGGTTTTAATTGCGCCAATTGGGTCCTCCAAGTATTACGATTGTGCAATTTTGGTCCCCCACATTTCAATTGCGCCAATTGGGTCCCCCCACGTATCATGATTGTGTAATTTTGGTCCTCAAGTATTACGATTATGCAATTTTGGTCCTTCAAGTATCACGGTTGTGCAACTTTTAACATCAATAGCCTACAAAGCACATGTGCGACTAATTTGATACTTAATGAAACTAGCTTGACAGCTTATATGTCATTCTTATGTGATACTTTATGATGTGCATTTGACCATTAAATTATGTAAGATGTTAATGATGTCTTATAAGAATGTCCCGTAAACTGTCAAGTTGACTTCACGAAGTGTCAAATCAGTCCCACGTGTCCTACATAGGCTACTGACGTTAAAATTGCACTATTGTGATACTTGGGGGACCAAAATTGAACAATTGTGATACCTAGGGGACCCAATTCGCGCAATTGAAAACTAGGGGACCAAAATTGCACAATCGTGATACTTGGGGGATCCAATTGGCGCAATTAAAATCTAGGGGACCAAAATCGAACAATAATGATACCTGAGGGACCAAAAGTGCAATTAAGCCTAGATTATTTGACTTAACAAAGAGAGCCATAATATAATTTTTGTATCTATCTTTCTCGGACTTAATTATTAAATTAAAAAAATGGAGATGATGAATTTCCATTATTAGTCATGGCTTCCGTGGTACCTTTTGAAGATTGTTGGCTGTTCTCGGGATGCAAACAAAACCATAGTCTCCTCCTCTTTCTGCTGCTTCTACCAACTTGTATACCTATTCTCCTTTCACATTGCGCCACCCACCGCCCCCATTCATCTACTTCTCTGCTCTTTCCATTGGTCTGCCTGCCCCAAAGTTTGGACTCACATATGTAAGAAGTGTCAGTCTTTTAAATCTTCATTCTTCTATCAAAATCAAAGTGGTCACTGATTTCCTAATCCCTTCTTCTCCCACTTTCCCCATTACTGTAAACTACACCTCTGTTGTCAACCTTTACCAACCTACTCTTTACACACACACACACACACATACATACATACATACATACATACATAACTACCTACTACTTACTATTTTTATAGTTCCACACACTTGATCATTTTGTTCTCATCTCATGCTACCTTCCTCTTATTTACAATATTCAATGCCCCACTTACTCTTGCTATATTTTGTCTTTTTAAAGTTCAAGTACTCCTCTTAAAGTGGGGTTTACTAGTCTACTAGCTCAAAGGTTACTTCCTCAAAGGTTTGATTTTGATCTAGTTACAAGAAGAAAAAAATATTTAATTTTGATTTTATTAATTTCCGCAAGGCTTTATTTTTATTAATTAATGGATGGATGGATGGTAACAAGCACCAAGTAAGCATGACGGAGAACAAAGCAGAAGTGGTGGTGGCCATTCCAAGTGCTGGTGGAGAGAGCCATGAATCAAAGGTGGTTGAATCGCCTCACACAATGTGCAATGAAAACGACATTGCTGCAAAGTCGCCACCTTTACACTGTGCTTCCCCTGAGATAAGGTTCATCCCCAGCCCTAACAAGCCCCCCAAAGTTCCTACTTCCAATGCCAACCTTACTCGAAGAAATTCACTTGCAAGGTCAGTGTTTTCCAAACCCAAATCAAGGTTTGGTGAACAACCTTATCCCATTGATGGTACCATGTTAGAGGAGAATAATAGCATTTCAACTTTGCAAGAACAGATAGCTGTTAATTCCCCATATAGGAACTCATTCAGTAAAGCATCACCTAGTAACAAACCTGGGACGGTTAATAGAACCGCCTCCATCACTTCTGCAGTCACTCCCAAGACACCGTTGATGGCGTCTTCTGGGCTTGATGGTGAGGATGAGGGTGAAATCATTTATAGGAAAGTGGAATTGAGTAAAGGCAAACGTAAGAGATGGACAACTAAGGTTTTGATTGAATGGTTTGTGTTTGTGTGCATTGTGGCTAACCTGGTGGCTAGCTTAACAGTTGAGAAACTGAAAAAGACAACTATTTGGGGTCTGGGCGTTTGGAGGTGGTGTGTGCTTTTGATGGTGACCTTTTGTGGCATGTTAGTTTCCAAATGGTTCATGCACATTGTTGTTTTCTTGATTGAAATGAACTTTTTGCTGAGGAAAAAGGTGCTGTATTTTGTCCATGGACTGAAGAAATGTGTCCAGGTCTTCATTTGGCTTGGTTTGGTTCTTCTCACATGGGTGCTGTTCATCAATCGTGGGGTCCATCGATCTGAATTGGCCACAAAAGTTTTGGATGGTGTAACGTGGACTCTTCTTTCCCTTCTCATTGGAGCATTCTTTTGGGTGTTAAAGGCATTGTTGCTGAAGATTCTGGCATCAAATTTCCATGTCAAATCTTTCTTTGATCGAATTCAAGAAGCAATCTTCCATCAGTACGTTTTGCAGACTCTCTCTGGGCCTCCACTCATGGAAGAGGCTGAGAAGGTCGGGGGATCCCAAAGTACCGGTCAATTTAGTTTCAGGAGTACAACCGGCAAAGGTGTTAAAAAGAAAGAGGTTATTGATATGGCAAAGCTACACAAGATGAAACAAGAGAAAGTTTCTGCCTGGACTATGAAGATTTTGGTAGATGCAGTGATGAATTCAGGGCTGTCCACACTCTCTAATTCACTAGATGAAAGTTTCGATGATGGAGGAAATGAACCAATTGATAAAGAGATCACAAATGAGATGGAAGCAACTGCTGCTGCCTATTACATTTTCAGGAATGTTGCTGGCCCTGGTTGCACGTAAGTATATATGCACTATCACTTCGCGATGCTTGTAAATGTTTCTGTCTTCTTTCTTTTTTTGGTATTGCCACTCTTCATGTTTCTAAGAGGTTCTATGATTATGAATAAGGTATATTGATGAGTACGAACTCCGGAGGTTCATGATTAGGGAAGAAGTGGATATGGTATTTCCCCTACTGGCACAAGCAGAGACAGGACAAATTAACAGAAAGTCTTTAACAGACTGGGTGGTAAGGTCTTCTATTTTTGTGCAACTAAAATTTGTCATAGTAATTAAGTATTGAAAATCTGTTTGGTTAGCAAAGATTTCACTCTATGATGTTTGTTAAGTGTGAATGTTTGTGTTCTTCAGTTGAAGGTATATCAGGAACGTAAAGCATTGGCACATGCCTTAAGCGACACCAAAACAGCTGTAAAACAATTAAGCAAGCTTGTGACAGGGATCCTAGTAGTGGTGACTATAATAGTGTGGCTTCTACTAATGGGGATTGCGACAACAAAAGTACTTGTGTTCCTCTCATCCCAGCTAGTACTTGCAGCTTTCATGTTTGGAAACACATGCAAGAATATTTTCGAAGCTATCATCTTCGTGTTTGTAATGCATCCATTTGATGTTGGTGATCGATGTGTTGTAGATGGTGTTGAGGTAATTTATAGTAGTCAATTTTTATATCATTGTTCAAGCATTACATATTAATGCGGTGATGCCTTCTTTAAATCTGGCAGCTATTGGTTGAAGAAATGAATATATTGACAACAGTCTTCCTGAAGCTTAATAATGAAAAGGTGTACTTTCCAAACTCAGTCCTGGCCACAAAACCAATCAGCAATTATTACAGAAGCCCTGATATGGGTGACGGTGTAGAGTTCTCGATCGATTTTCTGACGCCAGTGGAGAAGATTGGGGCACTGAAAGAAAAGTTAAAGAGGTAAGCTGCTTGTATCTTCATGGATTACATGAGTAGATTTTTCCGATTCCTTTTTTTCTTTGGAAACTTGAATTCACCAGCATTAAAAGCATTATCATCTTAAGGTTCTGGTTTCCAAGTATTATTTTGTCCATCCATTTTTTATGAACTGATAATGGAAAAATGATCGTTTTTTCAGAATGCCTTTAGAGTTTTTAACCAGTTGCTGTGATTTTCTTTGTAATTTAAATTGGGGAATTATAATAACATATTCAAGATAGATTTTAATGACGTAACAGTGTATAATTTGAAGAGAGCCTAAAAACTCTTACATTGATAGTGCATCAAAATTAAATCCTTTAAGATAGTTAGGAGCATGCTGAATTATTGTATTATAAATTATGACCTTGCTTTTGAGTTTGATTGAGACATAATGGTTCTATCCACTTATTTTAACGTCTTTTTTTTTTTTTTTTTTTTAAATTTAGGTACTTGGAGAGCAACCCACAGTACTGGCATCCTAATCACAACTTGGTAGTGAAGGAGATTGAAAACGTGAATAAGATTAAGATGGGTCTGTTTGTTACCCACACAATGAACTTTCAAGACTTTGGGGAGAAGAACAAGCGAAGAAGTGAACTGGTGATGGAAGTAAAGAAAATATTTGAAGAGCTCAATATCAGATACAACCTCCTTCCTCAAGGTGTTCATCTCAGACATATGGAACCAGATACAAGTGTACTCAATAGATGATTCTTGCTCATTACTATGCAACTGAAAGTATGTGCCTCATGCATTTCTTTGATCGGTCAAATACCCTCAGGCCTTTTCTTTGGTTGATTCAATTCGTGATTGGTGGATGGGAGTAGTGCTTTAGTAATAGTGCAGGGCAATATTAACAGTGTTGCTACATATGATATGGAATTATTAATTCAGGACTTTAATGTATGACTGCCAACCTTCAACGGGATCTAGTGAAAGATTGAACTCCATCCCCTGCCTCTGGCAAACACATGAAACAGATCTTTCACCTGAATTGCACCGATTTTCTTAGAAAGTACTAATAGCTGACATTTGATTTTGAACAATGGTAGTCACACAGATTTGCCCACCCATTAGTGTATAGTTTTTAGGTTTAATTCCTCTGCAGATCCCTAAATTATTTGTTTTTTAAATAGGTCTTTATGCTTTAAAAGTTTTTAATTGGGTTGCTGAACTTATAAATATTTTATAATTGGGTCCCACGTTTGTAATCGAGTTCTTGAATTTGTAAATAATTTGTAATTAGGTCTCTGGGGTAGGGTTCTGTCAATAGAATTTACGGTTCAGAAATCCTACCCTAGGGACCTACAAGTTTAGGACCCATTACAAATGTGAGACCCAATTATAAATTATTTACCAGTTTAGGAACTCAATTACAAATTTTTAAAGTATAGAGATCTATTTAAAAATTCCTATATAGTTCAGCGACAATTGAACCTAGTTTTTATCATTTAATTATATCTTATCATATCTTACAGTCTGATTTCTTTATTTCATTGTGATATGAGGTGATATACACCTTGGAGTTGTGCATCCAACATTATTCTTTAAACTTATTTTTCTCTATTGAGTGATGTTAGAGACCTCTGTAAGAATAAGCAGCACCCCCCCCCCCCCCATGTCCCACCTCTCAAGTGGATCCTTTTCCAGATGACAACCTTATCCCCCCCCCCCCAAATCCAAGGTAGAGTATCTGCCACGTAGGATAACCTACAGATGCCACATCATCCGAAAATCTGCAGTTAACACCTCACACAACACGATCACATCTTATTCTACCCATTTCTATATCCACTATCTAAGTCCGGACGTTTTCAGCAGAGACTGCAGGCCAGGTAAGGAAAACGAAAGCAACACTAAGAATGGCTTCTGCTTCTGTTCCAATGGCTTTGCCACAGAACTCTGCTACCCAGAACAGGCTAAATCACCCATCCTCCAAAGCCTTTTTCAGGCCATTACCCGTACCACAGCCAAAAAAGACCCTTTTCACAAAGCCACTGTCAAAAACCAAACTTGGAATTAAAGCATCTTTGAAGGAGAAGGCAGTGACAGGCCTTACAGCTGCTTCCTTGACAGCCTCCATGGTGATACCGGAGGTAGCTCATGCAGCTGGATCTGATCTGCCCCCATCTCTCCAGAACTTCTTGCTCAGCATTTTTGCTGGCGGGTTTGTGCTAGGAGCCATATTTGGAGCCGTTATTGGGGTTGCCAACTTTGATCCAGTTAAGAGAACTTAAAAGTTTGCCTGAAACCTTTCAATTTTCTGTCTTTCTTTACAATGTTTTCGTTTTGTGTTTCATGTAAGTTTATGCAACTGGTTCTGCTATATATGTTTACAATATCCATGCTGCATTTTATCTTTTTTTGTGTGCGCGCCACAAAGGTATCCCAATTGTTAGTCGGTGACTAATTCCTTTCGAGGTGTAGTGATCATTGAAATAGGTTTTTGCCTAACTTCTTAATTTTCTAAAACAATGGCTAACATCACGGAGGTGTTCCTTGTTCAAGGTGATAGAAAATTTCTCTTCATTTGAACACTTTAATAAGCAAATTCAATCTTCATAGTTCATTGTTTATATTTAACGGGTTATCCTGCTAAGGGATGCCTGTTGGTAATATATGGAAAGGCCTCGATTGTCTGTTAAGAACTATAATGAACTATAATATGAACTCTGAGTAGAGGTATGCCTCAAAATTTAATTCATAGTAAGAATGAAGTTGTCATGAGTTCATCACTTGAATCCAACGAGCATCCGAATGAACTTAACTTAAAATATACAGAATCAAATTGATGAAACAGATGTAAACTGTTGACTTAATTTTACTTAAATAATGTTACTCCCATACTTGGATACAAGAGGCTGGTCCCATCAAAATTTCTTTGCATTTATATTCGCCCACTCATCCCAATGTGAAGAGGTGTGAGTGATGGATGATGGGTAAGAAGTATTATTCAATATTTATTTTAATTTGCATTGCTGCCTGTGCATGTTGTTTTGAGCCTCCGCCCATTTCATCCTCCTTTTTTGTAAAGTAAATTCTTACATACGTTTTAAGAGTATTGTACCGTGTCCATCAAGGCATAATGTGATATAAAAATTAAATTTGTAGCATCACATTAATTTTGATGTAAATTCTAGACTCAGTATAATACTTGAGTATACAAGAATTTATCTTCGACCTATGGTTTGAAACCTCAGAGACGATAAGCCACACCATGTCCAGGAACGAATCTAGCATTTTCTTCCGTGTACACGTGAGTTTCATTGAGAAGCCTGAAAATACGATGATTTTGATGTCAAGATCAATACACTGAAGTGAGGATGTTGATATTATGATCGGAGTTATTCATTCAATAGTTTTCGGAAATGCTATCCAATGCCTTTATTAGTTGAGGAATAAAAAAAATAAAATTTTAGAAAAATGACGTAATCAATATATGGAGAAATGGAATCAATATATAGTATAGTCAATATATGGTGTAGTCCAATATAATCTTGTTATTTTTTGATTCCTTAACGAATGACTTAATTGGTTAGCAAGACCCTTAAGTTTATCAAATGTCTTGAAAGGGTTTTGAATGTGAATTGCAAAGGAAATGTACTCACGATTGTGAGAGAGTCTTATTCATTATGGTAGATGACTGGAACCAATCACCGTCTAGATAGAGCAATTCCCCATTTATTCTTGCTTCGATTCTTCTGTCCATTTCCTTAGCGCCAATGAAAAGTGGTTGATCTGAAGCCTGGATTTTGAAAAGCATAAAAAATCTCGTAAACTAGCTAAGTAGCAACACAAACAAATATTTCTTTTTGCTTACCATAACCCATCCCCATGTATCAGCAAAAGATGGTACATGAGTCGTGTATGCCATTACATCTGCTAAGAAACAAGCACAAGAGTACATAAGAAAAACATATCTCGAGTAAAACCATAGTGCAATATCCTTGTGCTCTGTTGACTCTGCTATTAGTATCTGAATTTGAATAATCAGAACAAACGACTTGAATTACACAGTCTTACATTTAAAAACCTGTTTGATTGTGTTATATATTGAAGTGAAGACCTCCTTGTGTGTCAATATACCTGCCGGTCCAGCCTGCACATGATAAATACAATGTGTCCATCGTTATTATTGAGTGGATGGGTACATAACATCTTCTTAGGACATAAAAGAACATTCTTAATATGGAAAATGATTCTTGTACACTAATTTTGGTACACTTTAGTTATATATACCTACTATAGTAGGAAAAAAGAAAGACAAAGGATGTGTTTTGAAAAGTGCATGTTATTTTATCATAAAAAAGAAATAGTACAAAAATAGTGTTAAAAAAAAATAATGGCTTAATTAAGTTTCTCCTCTTGGGATCGTTTTGGTTTTCCTTCTTGTAAAATTAAAAAATTTGGTCAACATCCCTCTGTCATTACTCAACTGGCGTTAACAGGTTATGCAGTGGCATATCATCCCATAATATTATTTTATTCATTTTATTTATTTTTTAATAATCTAACCTGGGTCACAAAAATGCCATCGTCATTGAGCTTGGGCTTCAGGATATTCTCATAGAATGATTTTGTATAGAGTTGATAGCAAGGCCCACCTTCGACCGGGTCTGCCAAATCTCCAACAATGATATCAAACCTCTCATTTCTCTTCTCTAATTCAGCCCTGCAACACGAAATTCGTGTTGAAATTTTAGCTTCCTTAAGCAAGGAACCCCGAAAAGAAATTATTTTTGAAAGAAAGAACACCATCTATTCTTTTTTGGAAGTATTTTTTGTTTAACGAAAAATACCACAGTTTGAAAGTTGTTTAGTCGGTTTGGGTTTGCAGACCAAAAAAAAAAAAACCTGGTTTGGGTTCTAATGCAGAAACTGATAAGCAAGTGAATCCCACGAAGCCAACCAACAAATCATAGTAGGAGAGAAATTAAAACGGAACTTTACTTCATCATGGTTTAATTGTTATACGTGGTTAATTTAATAATTTTTTTTTATACTTTTAATCAATTATGAATTTTTATGTCGTTCAAAATGTTTGATTCTTATAATAATTATATTAAAGTTACACATTAGATGATTTGTAATTAATTTATAATATAAAAAAATTGTATAAAATTAAACTCATTTTATTATTTTCATCGGATCAGGAAATAAAATTCAAGAGGTTATTTTTTCCCCCTTAAAATATTTATCAACCATTGTTGATTTGACACAAACGAAAATTTCAAACTCTGCTAATTTTGAAGTGAATTAAATTTTATATAGCTATTGTAGGAATTTTTTACCGTCCTAGTCGGAAATAGATCCTCTTAATTTGGAAAAAAATTTGATATGATTAATTTGCATGATCATATTATTCATTATTTTAAATGTCACTTGTAAAATGAAAATATATTATATAATAAACGGTGAAATCATGCATATTGATCATGTCAGTTTTTTTTTTTTTTAAAATTGAAATTATCAATTAGCAAAAATAGAAGGAATATTAATTATAGCAACTCGGGCCAGGTTCTTAAGGCTGGGCCATTTTAATTAAGATCACAACAATATGTCCCAACCGGTGAGAGACTGAAACGTTAGGAGGTATATTGAATTAAGATTTTAAAATATTATTTTGACATAAAAATTTTTGCGGATTTTAATGAATTATATAAGAATGTAATGATTTATAAGATTTTTTTTAAAAGATTTTTATAATCAAGATTTTATTGCTTGGATTTTAATGGATTTATATTATAAGAATTTATAAGATTTGAAAGGAACACATGATGGAAATAAAATCATAATTTATAAATCAGATTCTATTTCTATAATGAAAAATAAATACATAAATTCTAATTGCAACATCACATATCAAATTCAATTTTATAGTGAAGAAGAAGATATTACCCGAATATTTTCATTAACCATGAATGTTGTACAAAGAATAAAAATATATAATTGATCAGACAGACATGACCTCTTGGCTTCGCTTTCAAAGGGGTCAAGAACAACTGGGGAAAAGGGAAACAAAAGAGAAGTGGTCAAAGAAAGATGGTTACTTGTCTTCAAATAGACATTTTTTTTTCGAAGTTCAGATTCGGTGAGATCCTTTAATAATTAAGTACTAATTAATGGCATATATTTTTTTTTTTTATCATTCGTATATTTCATTATTAAGGTCTTTAATTCATATTTTATTTACAGTAAAAAAAAAAAATCATATTTTATTTAGAAGAATAAGATTCAGTGTATGAAATAAGAAAAAAAAAATACCTCTCATTTTGTAATTATCTCTTATAAACAAAAAAGAAAAAGAAAATCATAGAACAAAGGAAGGATTAGTTACTTGGCATCATTGATGACAAGGTTGAGCTTCTTATGAGCGAAAGCCTCCCTATTTACCGTCAAGTATTTTCTGCAGAAATCGACCACTTCCTGCAAGAATTAGCGGTTAAAATTTTGGAACAATTTATTTTGAGTATCATCTTCATCCTTCTTAATTAAGATAAGGTTTTATTGCTGTATATTGAATTAGACGGCTAAAGAGCAATATTGGATGTGGTAATAACCTGGTCAATGTCACACATGACCACTCTCTCCATTGACTTGTGCTTGAGGGCTTCCCTAGCAGAAGACCCTTCGCCTCCTCCCATTATAAACACTGTTTTGGGGCTGCCACAATCATGATGCATGCCTCTTCATATTAGTCAAAGGGTTCGAACATCCCTTCACCAAAAAAACCCAATCGAGTACACCAAGAAGCGTAATCTAGTGTAATATTTTGTGACCTTAATTGCAACTAATTTATGGAGATAAAATCTGAAGGAGAGATAGCGCATGCGTTTGTTTGTATGTGAATTACTTTATGATGACGGTGACCAAGAAGACGCAAATCGTGCTTCCCATATACAGTATCACTTTAATTTAACAAAATAAAACTGCAAATTCTTTAGTTTTTCGGTGTGTACGTTCTTCAAAAAATTTCATCGTTAGTCGTTCCTAAGTTTCTGTGTGTAAATAGTGCACGTATGTGGATGTTGAATATATAATCTTTTGATATTGGGATCATTTGGAAAAAAATTACTAATCAATTATACTTATTTTATAAGGAATAATACAATACTAACAACACTTAAGAAGCCACGAGAAAAAATCAAATGTGCAAAATTATTAGTTTGTATGTGAATTTGTATTAAAAAAATATTATGTAACAATTTACATATCAAAATATTTAATATAGTTGTGAATATTTTTTAATCTTTGAACAATTGTTCATGCAATTTCGAGTTGGGAGTGATGACGATCAGGTAAAACATTCTCTAAAATTATGACTTGAAAATTCAAACCTTTCACTTAGGTTGAAATCTACTTTCACTTCAATTAAACACGGTTGAAAATATTTGTACATATAAAATATTTATATAAAATTAGGCTATAAGAAAAGAAAGTTTACTATAACTTAGATATATATAAAATTTAACGTCATCAAAGTATAGCTAGAAACTTACTTGGGGTGACATAAAAGAGGGGGATGAATCAAGCATTCGTGATAAATGAATTCATCCATTTCAGCACTCTGCATTATCCCATCAATCACCAAGGCCTAACACATAATGTAGGATAAATAATCATCACATATATAAAAACTCTTAGTAATTAAGAATCTTTTCCTCCCTTTTTTCAGCCTTAATATATATTAGAACTGAAAAAGGAGTTACAGAACGTATATATTGGTTTGTCCATAATAGAAGGAAAATAAATATTAGTATGCATACCTTTCCAAAACGCTTTGTATCAAGGAGAGCGATCTCCTGGTAATCGCTAATCCCTCTATGGAGCACACTATTGAAAATGATGGAAAACAGAAATGAGGAGTTGACGTAATTAAACGAAACACGTGAAGTTGAAATTATGAAAATGATCGTATTCGTGCATGGTTGTTCAAGAGGCATATTATATATCTTCTCGCTGCTTTAACTTCTTTATATTGATTTGAGGTAGTGAATTGCAAAAGGGATAACGAATTAATTAACCTGTTCAGTGCAAAAGACCATTTGAGATCATCATCGATCACTTCCTCGTACCAGGAAAAATCATGGTTCTGATCATTGGCGAGGTTTTGTACAGTTTCATGGCCAAACTTTGGGAAACCGTTGACGTAGAAAACCTGCGGAGCCTCACCCATGTTTAGGTATTAGAGAATTTTATTTTATGATTCTGATATGGGAATGCGAGTGTTCAAAGAGTGGGTACGCGTCGGCTTTTATAACTACCCGAACTCCAGCAACAATTAATCATTAATATTTGGTGTGCATCATGTTGAAGGAACCTGTTATCTATCGATTGTGTTAGACAGTATTGCTTGCAGCAATCAATAATATATATGTGTGTTAATACACTTTTTAATAAAAAATTAATTTTATCTTTTTATATTATTATTCAATTATGGATTGTTATTTTTTTTTTTGTCTTTGATCCCGATAGGTAGGGCTGGAAATGAGTCGAACCCGCCAACCCGCCAACCCATTTTTATAGTTTTTTCTTTTGACGGGCCAACCCGCCACTAAACGGGGTGGCTTAGAAGGTCTAATCCATTTTGATAAAGCGGGTCAACCCGCTCCGCCCCGTTTTAGGAGGGCCAACGATGGGGCTGAGCCTGTCGGGGCGGTTTGGCCGTTTTGCCACCCCTATAATATATATATATATATATATATATATATATATATATATATATATATATATATATATAAAATTATCGAACTGGTTCATGAATCAAACGAGTCGAACTATATCTGACTCAAGTTCTGCTCATTTATTTAACGAGCTCAATTTTCAGCTAAAGTTCAGTTCATTTGGTTCATGAACCAAGTTCAACGAGCTATTTATCAAGTCGAGTTTCGTACTATGTTCAAGTTGGTTCAGTTCATTGTCAGTCCTACTAATTGCACTACACTTTGTTGGTTAAATTGTTGAATTATTATTATTATTATTATTATTATTATTATTATTACTATATATATGTATATATGTATATATATATAAACATATGATTTAGAATTCCACTGGGCGCCATCTTAGTTAATTAGTAAATGTATTAAAAAAGTTGTTATTGGTTGATAAACTTTTTGGCTAAACCACCATATTGATACCTAAAAGTGTTAGGCATTGTCGATTTAGTCCTTAGAAGTAATTAAATTTTGAAAAAATCTCTCAATTTTAATTTTGTTAGTCAAGTTATTCTCTCAATGTTAATTTCGTCAGTTAAGTTCGTTCTTGAGTGGGGTGATGGCAGGGACTAACTTGACTAGCGAAATTAACATTGAGAGACTTTTTCATAATTTATTTGTTTTCAGAGACTGAACTGGCAGCGTCTCACATATTTAAGGACCAAAATAATGCTTTACTCAAACTTTTTTATACTAACAATATATTAAAATTAAATCAAAAAATATAAAATAAATTTCATAATTGAATATTCATATTGAAAATATAAGTAAAGGTCATCAGTGACTAAAAAGTAGACAAGTGGTTAGTTTACCAAAGGTAATAAGTTCAAATATTCATGCCGTTATTCTTAAAAAAAAAAAAACTTTTTTTCTCGTCATTTTATTCACATATTAATTATAGACTTTTTTGGTAGACAAATGTCACGTAAGAAATCTTAATCTTTTGGGTCATGTGTCGTTTGAGAAAAATTGTCTCAAAACCAATGCTATGAAAATCAAACCAACCGGTCCGACCGGTTAAAATGTGAATCGACCTCTTGTTTGATCTTGATTAGGGATCGAATCATTCTACGGTCAGACTGATTTAAACCGATCAAAACTGGCCAAAACCCCAATTAGTCCAGATTAAATCGGATCTGGCCGGTTTTCTAAAAAAAGAATTTAAAATTTAAAAAATGAGAAGAAGAAAAAAAAAACGAAAGGTAAAAATCAGGAAAAATCTAATTTTCAATCCCATTCCTAAATCCTAACTCCTTCATAACCTCCATTGGCAATGCAGAATGACAAAAGACTAGAATTGGTTCATCTTCATCATTCGTTCATTCATTTTCGTCTTTCATCTTTGAGACCGAGTTCGTCCATATTGTATTTAATTTTGTGTATTTTGACTATTTTTCTTATATTTTTTTAGTATTACATGTTATAACTTATGAGGAAAATTTATGTTATGTTTGTGTGTGTGTGTGACATTACCCGGTTAAACTATCTTATTGAATCGATTGAACCAATTGAACCGAAACCTTTTCCAGTTTGTATTTATAGTGAAATTTACATATCGCCTACCAACAGCAAAATATCATTCACACATATGTATCATACTTTTAAAGTAGAGAAAAAAGTAACAAACTTTTGGTGAAAAATTTCACTGCTATATCAAATGAACTAATTGTCGGTAAAATACCCAATTTTGAATATAAGGATGATACTCAGATGCATCTCACTATTTGATTGCCCACATAACTGTTTTTTCATAAAAAAAGTTAAAATAGTCATGGACCCATGCTATAGGTCAGCATATACTAATTACCAGAGTTGCGTATGCGGATCGATCCGGTTCATTCCGGTTCGCATTAGTCCACACATACACGGATCTGGCTTAAATAGTTCTCAAAATAAATGAACTTTTATTTATCAAGTCCGCGTCCAGTCCGTATACTCCGCGGGTTAAATGGACTGATCCACGGACTCAAAAAAATAGATGAACAAATTTTGTAGGTCGGTTCTAAATTTTATTTATTTGTTTATTTTCTTTAGTTAAAACCTTTTTTTATGTTACAAAGACTGAAATTGGTAAATGTAAAGTCTGAATATGACTTGCTTTAATAGCCTACACCATTTTCATGCAATTTTATCTAAAAATTCTCCAAAACAAGTAATATTTGGCTCAAGTACATCAAATATGAATACATCAAACACAATCCAAAGCAATAATATCTTAAACACAATCCATACTGAACGCTAATCAAACATAACCCAACAATGCTCTAACACAAACAAGTACATCAAACATAATCCATAACACTCATAATCCATAACACTGTCAAGTACATAAAAAATAATCCAACAATACTTCAACACAAACAAGTACATCAAACATCAACAATAATATTTGACTCTCTCATAGAAATAGTTGGCTCCTCCTTTGGCTCAATCATCTCATCAATATCTTCATGTTTTCCTGCAAGTCATAATTCATAACATAAGTAAGATTGCAGTTAAAAAGCAAAACATAATCCAAAGCAATGATTCTATTTCTATACATAATCCAAAGCAATTATTTTTTTATGTATAAGTCCGCGGACCAAGTCCGTTTAGTCCACGGGTTAAACGGACCGGACTTAAATAGCCCGAGTTTAAATGGACCTGAAATTTGTCTAGTACATACCTGCGAGGGTTGCGATTTAAACGGATTGTCCACGGACCCACGTCTATATACTCAGCTCTACTAATTACCTTCATGTAAACACTGTAATTTTTTATTGGATAACTGCATGTTTTACTTGCATTTCGTTTTCATGTCACCAGTTATCTTTTATTTTGTCCTTTTATTTGGTATTATTGTCGGTAGGCATTCATGCTTGTAATATCAATTTTTTCAAAAGAATAATCCAATCTCTTCTTCCGCCTTGGCATTTGGCAACGAAGGCAACATCAGAATTTATATATTCCCTTTGTTAACAACGAACGCAAAGTTTGCACAAAAAAAAAAAAACAACAAACGCAAAGTTGCTTACCAAAAAGAAAACAACGAACGCAAAGTTTAGATTACATTTGTTCGGTAGACAAAGATTAAATTATGTTTGAATAGTTCTATATAACCCAATATAGCATATAAGCTAAGGGGGATGTACCGTTATTTGTAAATTGATTGTTGGACATCTGCATCAACTTTGATTGTATTGAGTTAATATTTTTTATATGAAATGCTTAAACATGATTTTGACAGTCCTCTTGTTTACTTGAAATTCGAACGTGTCAATGATTTTCATATATTCGATGATGTCAGTAACACATACCTTACATTCATGTTTATAATTTAGCCCAAACATAAATCCAGGTTCATTATCTTTCCAGCTCTCTTCGGCTATCCTCTACTTGTCAAGAAATATCAATTTTATAACTGTAATAATCCCAGATTTTTTTTCGACACTTTGTATAGGTATATTCGTGGAAGTGTGGA
Source organism: Ammopiptanthus mongolicus (assembly GCA_039655645.1). Lineage (NCBI taxonomy): Eukaryota > Viridiplantae > Streptophyta > Magnoliopsida > Fabales > Fabaceae > Ammopiptanthus > Ammopiptanthus mongolicus. The sequence continues at coordinate 6,488,648 of CM077345.1, forward strand.
ACTTTTATCCAAGAAAAACCAAGATTGGCTTTCCACGGCTACTTAATGTGAACTTGATTAGGTCTGTGGATTGCAGACATCTCCTCGGACACCAAATAATCACTGTGTTCGGCCTCCTATCGGTCAATTACTGACATATATAAAAAAAGTGACCAGGTACAGAAGAATATGGCCTTCCATACCATGGACCATCACATATTTCCATTCCATTTTGATTTTATAGTGCCGCTGGCCAGCCAAACATTGCAATTAATAAACACCCCAAATTAGATATGTTGATTCGTTAACGCGAACTGCTTTGTGCACGTGGACAGAGATCTCTGTAGCTTAAGGAATACATAAATATATAGAAGGATATCTAGAGCAGTTGGGGTCCTAAAATAATAAGAAATGAACCAGCTGCGTTTGCCGTCTTAACCAATAATGAATCTAATGAGAATACACATTTAAATAAGTAACCATTTTCTTTAAAAAACAAAAAGTGAAAACCTGAAATTAAATAGATAGCATCTTTAATTTGTGCAATTTTATTTTTTGTTTAAAATGCCAAACTTAGTAACTCCTTAACTTTCATGTATCAAACATACCTTCTGCTCATACAGGATAGCTCACGGCTCATTGGACTTCGTATGATTGTATCAGACAAACAAAAAACCTGTTAAAAGATGTGAAATTTATAACTTGGTTTTATTTTTTTGCCAATATGTAATATGTATAAAGCACCTATAGTCTTGCCATTCAAGATTGTAAGAAGTTAAACTCTTAATAACAATATTGTTCTGGGCCATGGTCCTGAACCAGCGACCAAATAGGCCGACCACGTGTACTGGGTCGGGCAATGGTCCAATTCCAGCGCCAATACTCGATCGGGCAACGGCCCAATTCCAAGCCACCTGGGACCTTGGGCCTCGTAGGGCTGTCGTCCTACCTCTGCAAGGTCTCATAAGTAGGGATGGCAATTGATAGGGTTAAGGTAGGGTACTATAATATTCATCTTCATACTCAAGTTTTAAAAAAATACTCGTAACCAAACTCATATCCACGTGGGTAGCAACTTTAATACTAGCACTCTTACCCGTTGGGTAGCTGAGTACTCATACCCATTCTCCGCACTTTAATTAACTACGAAAAATTAATAAATAATAAATAAATTAAAACATTGATTAAAAATACAACTATAACTCAATTGAAAAATTACTTAAACGTCATCAAAACCTAATCATAAAACATTACAAACAAAACTATTTGCCGGTACCTAAGTACCTATACTCGTACTCATTATCCGCATTTTAATTAATTATGAAAAATCAATAAATAAGAAAATTGGTTAAAAATACAACTATAGCTCAATTGAAATATTATCCAAAGATCATCCAAACCTAATCATAAAACATTATAAACAAAATTGTTTAACTAAAAATATTATTTAGTAAAAAAGAAACTAAAAATATTATAATTAGATATATTTAAAATAAAAAGTTTACAAACTATTTATTTTTTTAAATTAATATTATAATTATAATTGTATAATATATATACACACACTAGAATAGACATACCCGCATCTATCCACATTAAATTTTGCGGGTAATTACTCTACTTTCATCTAGAATAAACCTTTAAAACTGTTACTATCATATCATTGACCACTTGTAAGTAGTTATTGTCATGATTAAACTTTGTTAATGATATTTTTTCAATTTATATGGTTCAAACCTTTTTTTCTGTAGAGCTTCAATTTATATTTTTTTACGTGATTTAACGTTTAGTATGAGGCGTGAGATTCCATAAAGTATATTAGGAGCTGTCTTTCTATACTCCCTAGCTTTTAGCAAAATAATTTAGGTCGTCTTAATCTGATTTTATTTTGTTTTTTATTTAAATTGGGGTCAGATACAAACTCTTCAGTTATCACGCAAGAGTCCTTACCATAAAATCAATTTATACCAGTGATAATAAATTTTGATTACCCAAGCTCAAATCCAACATCATTTGAAACAAAAATCATAAGACCATGTTTTTGAATTTTAAAAGTGTTATTTGAACACTCAAAATGCAATATTAAAATGACAACTTATCCACTCAAAATAATTTGGATGTTTGTTCAGTAAAAAGAAATTAATTTGGATGTTTGTGAAAAAGAAAGGAAAGTGATGAACTGATGATCCAACTCACACCGCCAACTCACATATTGCTGCCACCACATATGCCAACTTTGAATTTTTCATTACCACACACAACAACCATTGATGCCATTATAATAGAACTAATGTCAAAGTTAGATAAACAAACGGAAACGTTTATTACTTAGAGCTAGAGAATTAAATTGAAAATAAAAAATAAGTTGGAGGATGAAAATATCTATTTTGCCTAAAATTATTGAAATAAAAATTTAAAATTTAAAGTATTTAAATTATATTAATATAGAATATTCAAATAAGGTTTAATAGTTATCATATTATACATAAGATATTAATTCATTATATCAAGAAGTTTATAATTTTTAAAATATTACATAACATTATATCAGGCCCAGCTAGCGGGACGTGTGATCCTGAGTCAAATATACCTTGAATCTAACTTCCAAAACCATAACCTGCGCAACTTGGGCCTGGGGGGATAGGGTATTTTTTTTGGGTTTGGGACAGCAGCGGGTAGGGTCTTGATCGCCCTTAAGTAAGAGTAGGTTGTTGAGAAATAAACAAAGCAAAGACCAAGGAGAAGTGGGTGAGGGCCCAGAAGTACTGCACCAGCACGAAGAGTAACCGAAGGATGTTTACAACCACCAAATATCACAATAGATTGAATACTAAGTTGGAACGGCCTAATGTACATGTTGAGACCATGTGATGCATAGATCGTTGACAGCCTTTACATGATTATCCTAAAAGGCATGTATGCTGAAGTTGAATTGAGGAACTTATATTTAGGGCCCCATTTGTTTAGTTTTAAAAAAGGTGATTTTAAGTTATTCTAAAAAAGTGATTTTTTTATAAGCTGAATTTCAACATTTCTTCAGGTTCTGCTTTTTAGTATAATATAATAAAGTCTAATCAAACGAATCGTTAAACTTCATTCACTTGACTTGTGCATTCCAATAAGCTTTCCACTAAACACACTAATTGAAAGAGTTCATATTCAAAATCCCCCGAATACATACGTGTATTTGCCCTAATCACTTCTCAGAAGTCAAGTTCCTACAAACAATGGCACTTAAGTAATGCTCAAAAAGTCAAGAAATCTGAGATCTCACTGTTTTTAGAAAGTCCTATTGATGCGACTTGCTATATAATTTGTTCATTAATTTCACTAGAATTCATATATACTTAAACCAAGCATATTTGCTTATACTAAGTACAGCTAAATGTGTATGTGTGTGAATCGTAAATTTGACAAGGTATGATAATTTGACACTTTCAGCCTAACTCAAACTATCGACTGAAATATCATCATTAAAAGGTTAAAAAGATGGGATGATGAGAAATTTGTACCTCGGATGGTTGAAGAATGAGAGAACCAACTTCCTCCCTCAATCGTACTTGAAGATGTGAGAGATCCTCAACAGGAAAACCACGTCCTATATAGCACATGAAAGTGGAGTCAGATTATGATAAAACTTACTCCATGAGACATATAAATGTCCAAACTCAAAAGTAGGCGTAAAAGATCACTTGCAAGTTGCAATGCTACTAGTAGTGAACTAAAGAAGTAGGCAGTATAACCAGAAAAAGAAACAAAGAAAATAACTGAATAAATAATCAGTGGAAATAATTAATTGAACTGAACTTGCAATTGAAGATAAATTACTTGGAAGCCGGTACGACGGTACCCAATAGATGCAGCCCTTCAATGGAAATTATACGAGGTTGAATCAGCACAAAAATTCCCTGTATTTGGTACCTGCACATAAGGCAAATCAAATTTCAAATAAAAAGAAAAGGATTGATAGTTTTTCTATGTTTAAAACATCTAGAAAAATTTTCTCTGATGCTTGATAAGAAACGAGAGAAACACTTGGGGTTGGTGGAATTAAACAAAGGTATACGACTGCTAACGGCTACCTTTATGCTTCATTAAGAATATAAACTAAACAATTCTGAACCATATGCTACCAAAATGCACTTACTATTTTGTCCTGGTGTTAAAGATTAAAGAAGAGGGAAGTTCAGTTTCAGGCACCACAAGTCTGAAAACGAATGCTCCGGACGACATTCTCGCCTTAGTTGTCAGGCCCGCCCAACTGACACCGAATCTAGAACTGTGAAATTAAAAATGATATATATCATCAGCAATTTTGAGATTAAATCTGAAATAAAGAAAGATTGAAAAACACAGGCAGTATTAAACCTAATTCCTTTACCAATATATATGAAACAGAAAAGGTGTGTTGTAGACAAATGAAAGAGTGCCCATTCCTACTTCTCACGTGACCCCCATCCACCTTACCTTCAAACCCTTCCTTACGCTTTTACATAGTAAAAAGATGTCGTATAATAATTCTGGAATCACCAAAATCAAAATAAAAAAAACGCCGTTGCCGGGGATCGAACCCGGGTCACCCGCGTGACAGGCGGGAATACTTACCACTATACTACAACGACCTTACTGCTTATTTCGCTTGTCCGTTTATAGTTATTCGTATTCTAGTTTTATGCGGAACACTGACAGATAACACTTTAATGGCAAAGAGCCCTTGCCTTATCCCACCGATGTTTGATTTGATATGATGACAAAATAACCCAAGGTCCAAAAGGGATATACTACTCGTTAAGGGCGTAGGACAGAAAGCTTTGGTTACTTGAGGCAATGGCTGTGTCCTCCACCACTGCCACGCTATGCATTCCCGGTAACAACATTCCAACCACTCAAGCACCCAAATTCGGATTCTCAACTACCAATGCTTTTACTGTGAAACCACGGAGACGAATCTGTATCAGAAACTCTAGCGATGTCTCGGATAAAACAACAGCCACAGACGTGGATTCGGAGAGTTCAATTGAAGTTCCAGAGGGACCACCATCTTTGATATCTGCTCTTAACGTGGAAAGGGCTCTCCGTGGCATACGTAAGTCTAACAATAATTAACCTATTAATTATGCATGCTCTTCAGCAAATTACTCTTTTACATCTTAATTACTATTATATACTATATATGCTTAAAAGTGCATTTAATTCAAGTAGATATAGTTTAGAATGCAGCAATTACAGACGCGGACCACTATGGTAGACTCGGCATTCCAAGAGGTTGTCAGTTTGACAAGGTCAGAAATTAACCATATTTGGTTTTATGTTTCAACGTATATATATCCATTTTAAACTTCGTGTGTCTTCATTCCTCTGCACTTCTAACAGGTGGCAGTTGCATATAATAACAAGGTTCAAGAATTGAAGAGTCAAGGGTTACAGGAAGAAGAACTCGAGAAGAAATTGGAACTTCTCAAAGTCAGCAAATAGTATTATACATCATGCCTGTTGATTCATTCATATTTGAATATATATATATATATATATATATATATATATATATATATATATATATATATATTCCTACGCAGGGCCGTCTTAAACATTTTGGGGGTCCTGTTCTAATCTTAAAATTTCGGCCCCTAATAAAAAAAAAAGGTAATTTTAATAATTAAATATTATTTCAAAATATTATTTCAAAAAAAAGACAATCTTAAATATTATTTTAAAAAGGGCAATTGTTCTAATCTTAAACACCCACTTCAGGACAAAAAAAACAAAAAAGATTATTAAAATCTTATCAATACAACTTCAAGCTAATATATTAAACATCCCTTTTTTTTTGGTCGAAATAAATTTTGGGGGCCCCAAATTTTGATCCAAATTTGAGGTCCTGTGCTATTGCACGTCTTGCACATGCTAATAGACGGCACTGTTCCTACGTTGTAGTATAGGTGAGAGATGGCTGATGCATGATGATTTGATTTACCTTATATATATATGTATATATTATTATAGGAATCATACACCATCCTGTCATCGGCAGAAGAAAGAAGAATATATGATTGGAGCTTGGCTAGAGCCGAGAACACAGATAGATACGTTTGGCCTTTCGAGGTTGAGATAACACAAATCCCAAAAGAAGATCCTCCACCACAGGTATTCTTTCTTGTTTCTGCCATTGCTATTTCTGTTATCATTCATGATTTACTCGTTTGATTTTCAGAAGCACGTATTGTCTTCTTGTTTTTTTCTGCCAAAAAACACTCTAAACTACTTTATTATGGAGCCCGATACTAAATACCCCTTTCCGCAGATATCAATTTGACCACCATATACTAAAAAGAACATATATTTTAACCAAACAATTTCTCAAATATATTAACTCTTTTATCAGGTTCCGCTGAGCAATAAAACTATCCTTTGTCTTAATGAACAATATTCACTTTTTCCATGGCAGGAACCTGAGGATGTCGGACCAACGAGACTGGTTGGATACATCATATTAGGATGGATAATGCTCTCATTTGTGTTATCTATTGCACTAAACTTACAGTAAAAATGTAGCTTTATGAAACTTTTTCCGCAGAACAATAATGTAATGTATAAAACTTCAGTCAATTAATACTTCACTTTATGTCAACTCGTAAATTAAAACTCAAATTCATGAATGAACTCATAAATTAATTCGGGCTTGTCTTCAATGTTCCTAAACATGTGGAGTGCTTTGATGCACCCAGTGAACTTCCATTCATTTATTAACAAAAAAATGAACTATTTGGGGTTAAAAATGAATAAGTTATGAAAATTTCAAACATATATAGCTCTCCTACTTTGAAATTGAAATTTGGGGTTAAATATTCTTTATTATTTGGAAGCCTTTTTTAGAATTAGAAATTCCATATAAAAACTTTATAGAACTATAAAATAACTAGTCCAAACCTGATAAACCAATAAAATTTGATCTGATTAGTGAAGAAATTTGTTGTGAAACTCGAGCATTATTGATTATTTTATATATGTTTTCACCCAAATTCCTTTTATTTATTTTAGGATCAAGGAATAGATGTTATTGGATGAATTAGAATGGGAAAAGTTTGAATTTAGAACTTGAGAGGTCATTTGGGCCTTAGATATGACCATGTCTAAAGATAGGAGGAGTGTTGGAACCATTAAGAGACATCGGGACCTTAGACATGTAGAAGGTGTTCTGTTAAGGGGACATATTTATATCAAAATTGTTAGACTAATTATTTTAATTAATCGATTATGTGGATTGACATTAATTAATTATTAGGAATTATTGTTAATATATATTAATTATGATCAATTGTTGATATTAAAGCACTCGACCAATTTGTGAAATAATATCGAGCTTTTATTGTGAGTGGCCCGTGATGGGTTCAACTGTTCATTTGATAGTTTGTTGAGAGTTCCCTACTCTCATCTGGTAGTAAATAAACTGACTCATCATTAAGCAGTTTTACACGTACAGTAATCTTATCGGGTGGAGGGCAGTTTTACACTCACATAAGGTCTCTACTGTGTTCACTGAATAATAGACCTCGCAATGTCAGGTGCATGTTCTTGATCTATCTCTTGAATGTATAATGTGTTTATAATATGCTATATATAATCTTGTATCTATGATTAATCTGGGTTTATAGAATCAGATAATTCCATCAATTGATATCAGAGCTACATAGTTACAGATTATGGCTGGTATTATGCTTTAGATCAAGAGAGATTAATTCCCTTTTGAACTGTTTTTTTTTTTCACAATTTCATCGAATAAGAAAATTCTCTTTTTTGGCCAACGATTTTATAAATTAGCATATGGGTTTTTTTTTCCTACATATTAAAAGCAACATACTAAGTTTTCACATAATTTCATAGACTAAAATGGGAGAATTTCGTGTTTAATTACAAGAACCCTAAAATTTCTCTCTAATGGAACCATTTTTATCAAAATTGACTGAGGGCTTTTCTTCATCTGATCATTGCGATCGAAACCCCGCAAGAATTGCACGTTTTTTGTTGATAAAATTGAGAGAATTTTTCAGATATTCATCGCACGTTTTTTAGTGAAGAACCCAATTTTTGGGTTTTTTTTTATTTCTCTTCTTGGATGTATGTTTTTTCAAAATTAACACAGGGCTTTTGTTAAACGACTCTTACTAGTGAATATATCAATTTTTGTGCTATTTGTTGATCAAATATGGAGATCATGGGGTTGTTTTTTTGCTCCTCTGTCGACCTTTTTTAGAACAAATAACCTCCACGATTGACAAACCTCTTCTGAAATTGTGTTGGTTTTACCCTTAGACGATACTGCGCGAGACTCTTATGCCTGAAAATCGTGGCATTTCATGGTTGTTTAGAGAGATTCGATCGGGACTGTTTCGCGGGGTCGTCCGGCCCGTTTCTCTTTCAGTCGGCTAAGGAAGAAAACCTTTCTGAACGAGGCCCACTCGTGGTAAACCTTTCTGCACAAGGCCCACTTGTGGTCCACGAGAGTGGGCGGGGCACGTGGGCCCACTTTTGGAGGCCCAAAATTTTTATCTTTTATTCTAAAATTAATTCTTTAATAATTCTTTAATTTTGGTAATTTGTTTGGGAATTTTTGACACTCTTATATATTTTATATTATTAAATACAATAATAATTTGTAGCTTTAAGTACTGTAATCTCGAATTTTGGGTCTTACTTTATTAGTGACACTTTTATATACTTACTCTTAACGTGTCAAAATTAAGGAATTAATTTTAGTCTTTATGTGAACTAAAAAAATTTTTTTTTTTTTGTAAAACGGAGGCCTAAGCCAAAAGAAAACTACAACTGAATGCTGCGCAGAGAAGAAATCCCCATTACATTAGCAAGTAACAGAAGATAAACACCGAGGAGGTGGAGCATAAAGGACTTGGAACCCCAAAGGTTGAGTGTAAGAAAAGTTAGCTAACCAATCGTATTCTATTAAATATAATTATTCTTAAATTGTATAACTGTAATTCCACCTATCGTGGCTACAATTATTTAAATTTTGTGTTAGTTGAATAATTAAGTTTTTTTTACGGAAAAAACTCATATCATTTCATGATAAATTAAATGTGCAATATTCGTGGGTAGATTTATGCAAATTTTGTGTTAGTTGAATAAGTAAGTTTTAACTTTAATTAGAATTTATATTGAATTAATAATAATTATACCCTAGCGGTGTGTTGTTATTAATGTAATTTGTTATTATACAATACACCATTTTTTATACTTATATCAATTATTTTTTGAGTACCCTATCAGTATAAGAATTTTTTGTTATGTAAGGTTTGTGCATTGTATTATTTTGTGAAAATTTTCTTCTATACCAATGGCACTTTTGTGCACTACAATCTCCCATTTAAAGTGTTATGATTATGCAATTAATCTTAAAGTGTCAAATATGATTATTCTTTTGATATAATTTAATATTATATATATATATATATATATATATATATATATATATATATATATATTGCATTTCCACTATTTTACTTTCCGTATTTGAATTCCAAAATTTTATAGTTCACTATTCTTTTGTTACAAATATATACCTTAGGCATTCTCTCTAATGATTAGTTTTACTCACAAAATTAAATTTTGGGTCATAATATGCAATGAATTATGAACATGTATATTATTTTATGCCATTTATGTATATTAAATTGATTTAAACATTCTAATTATTCTAATATACATTACCTTTTTCATTACTAACTCTTTGAATTCAGACACATAAATAGTTCATTCTTATTAATTTTGCGATAGATATGTACTAAGTATTTTCTCTAATAATGTGTTTTAGTCACAATAAATTTCGGATCATAACATAATTAAATCCTATATTTTTAGTGAGTAATGCAATTGGTTATTATTTATGCCAAATCCTATAATCATGTTGCCTCCTCATTGTTGTTAATATGCTCCCTTGTTAAATATCATCAAAATAATTTTGTTGAGCAATTTTCGAGGTAATTTAAAATTATGTCATTATTTTAAGATGACAAGTTTTTATTATACTTTCATTAAGTCATCAAAGCTCATAGGCTCTACACATACGGATAAATGACACTCTATGAAGTTAGTTGCAAAATCTTTAACCTTTTGACTTATTATATGATTGTTGTTCCTACCATAATTGGTAGGAAGCCCAACCCAGAAATCATGGCCCATTAAACAGGGGCTCAATCCCCCATGAGAGCATAAGAAGCCCGAGATATCCCAATTGCGAGGATACTCCCGATTTCCTCTGTTAAAGCACCTGAGTCCCTAACTCGGCCAAGTCGGGAATGCTTGAGAAGGACAGACCGAGACAAACGGCCCCCAACTAGGTCAGGGGATAAAATATTCTAAAAGGCCACGTAAGGCGCGTCTGTAGGGCGTGACCTAAGTGCGTAAAGCGCCCCTCTGCATAATGTGCTAACGACTTTGGGTGGGGCCATGAAGCCTAACATAATCACATCCTCTATCCCCTTGGGAGGGCTATAAAAGGAAGGCCAAGGCTGAAGAAGAAGGTTATTTGACTTTGAACGCATAGACTAAGGAGAGACTAGAGAGATAGTGAGAGAGATCCTTCTGCAACCCGAATACGTCGTACTTCTATTGTTCCAGTAAGAGCAACTGCATATATGGAGAAATTTGTTGATGAGATATTCTTCTCCTTTTGTGGTTATTCTCATTCTTAAACTATGCAATTGTATATGAGTGTGTTGTTTTCGAGAATATTTTGAAATTAAAGAACTCAACAATTAATTTATTGATTGCTCATTATAATACTTCCTTTAGAAATTACATTTTTATTTATAGTGGGAGTACTGTAATGTAAAGGTGTGATTGCACATCTTGTTATTTTTTAGAGTTCTATTCTAGGATATATATATATATATATATATATATATATATAATTGCTTTATTCATTTTTATATGTTTGACTCAATCAAAGAATAAACAATAACTTTGTTATTATACTCTTTTCTATTTAAGTGTTGAGATCATGAAATTAATGCCATAGTCTTTATGTGGATAAAGTCATGTTAATAATCTGAATTTATTTCCAAATAAATCATTTTAGTTACCAGTTGCTTTGACCATTGTTATAAACTTTCAACAAGAATTTTCACATTTTAAAATATTAAAATTATAATTCAACGTCTTCGCTGGTATATATATATATATATATACACACACACACAAAAAGTTGTCCTTTTTAGACAAAACGACTAATTTAGTATAAGTAAGGTAGTTTAGAGTTGCCCTCGGGTAGTTTGATAAATTACAATAGGGACAATTGGGTAATTTGATAAATGCTATAGGGATAATTTGATAAATTAGCCTAGGGGTAATGATTTGATAAATTGATTAACAATTATTATTAATAACTTATTATTTTTTATAAAAAAATTTGAATTTCTGACATTGGAATTGCTTATTTTCATTGAATTAGAATTCTATTAAATACTATTATCGATGTTAGTTTTCCTGTATTATTAAATTGTCTTTGAGAAATGAGAAGCACTAATATTATTAGATATTATATTAGTAACTCAATTTTATTCTATATTTCCTACTTCAGATAAAACTCATACATAAAGTCATGATTTCGTTTATTACGCATATTTTTTTAATTTAGAAATATAAATCATAAATAATATTATTCATATTTCGTGAATATCACATGCATCATACGAGTACCTGTATTAATAGATTCTATTAAGTTTTTTTTTTTTTGACAAAAAGATTCTATTAAGTTAAACAAAGTAAACTGTATATTTAAGATTGAGGTCGTGGTAATGAGAGATTTTTCCAGGTCATGAAATCATTGATATGGGTAGGAAAGAAGATTGGTGAGAGAAATAAATAAATCCTTGAGAACATTAATTTCCGCTTTTTTTTTATTTGATATATATAGATTAATTAATTTCCGTATTTATTATTCCATAATTCCTCATGTATATAAGTAAAAGATAAATATAGAAAAAAATAATTTTCGTACGTCCTTTTTATTCATATTAATTTCCATATATTATATTTTTTGATTATATATATACATTAATTAATTCTCATTATTTTGATTCCCTACTTTTCACATATATAAGTAACAAATTAAATATAGAAATAATAATTTTCCTATTCCCTATTTTTTTAATTATTATTCTTGTTATTATTATCTGGGTTTCTCTATTTTTTTGTTTAACTATTTTCTATTTTCTTCTTCACGGTCGTTGACCTTTGATCCTTTCTGTTCTCCATCAAATGTTTGGATTGTTGTCTTTCTCCTCTTCTTTTGTTTCTTCTGTTTACCCCCTGAAATCAGCGCTGGTGACAAACTGTTTGTAGCTCGCGTGACCAAGTCATGAGGCGATTGAAGGTGGAGAATGAAAAAAAGAATTTTTTATTTTTTCAAAATAAAAAGGTTGTGTCTGCAATACCAATATACGAGCAACTTCTATGTAAATACAAAAACAAGACTAGTTACTTTTGACTATTTAACCAACCCCAAAATGGTTGAAAATTAAACCTTGCTACGTGGCAATCTGGGTAGCTCATACTGCTTCACTTTAGAGTTGGGTTCACCATAGAATCCACCCGTTCTGACAGTGGGTGTGAGTTACCGAGTTCTTGTATTTTATTTTAAGCTGTTATTTTATTTACTTAAATAAAAATAAATTAATTAGAGTTTAATTTCTATGTACTGTCAGTATAATTTTTTTTTATATTATTAACCAATCAGAAATCATGATATGAGTGACTTTTAAGGTAATTAAGATAAAAGTCAAACATTTTAGCTTATGTCGTAATTTTTGATTGGTTAACAATGTAAAAATCTTTACACTGACAATACATACAAATTCAATTCAATTAATTATTCCACTAGCGTAATTTCATATTTCTAAAACGTACGATTATTTTACAAGATATTAACAAGAATAGACATATTTAGGAGTGTTCACATCCAGATTAATAAAAAAACCGATAATCGATGCAAAAAATGGAAATCAAACAAAATTTAATTTTATTGGATTTTTTTACCTTTATTTGTGATGGGCTTTTTGTTTCCTTTTTGGAAACCACACATTATCAAACAAAATAACATATATAAAATTTTAATACTTACTTATTTTATTAATAATGTACGACACTGCATTAGACTATTAATATGTTATAAATTTTCCTAACCTATCCTCTAGTAGACTACATGTTTTGTTTTCCTAATAATATTTATTATTTTGATATGATATGATTTTTTATTATATAATGATCCAAATATAAAATTGATACTTGTGTAGTTTATAATGTTTTAATTTTTAATAGGTTAATGTTATATTTATTGATATTATTTAGACTTATTTTTTAATTATTATGTTAGTAAAAATCAAATCATCTAATTCAATGTCAATCGCTTTTAATAGGATTGGATTGTTTCAAATCAGATATAAGAATCAATCTAATCTAAAAATAATCCCAATTTGTTCTTATTTTTAGATCCCCAAGATTTTTTTGATTTAACATTGATTCAAATCAATCCTTAAACAACAGTAATCATATTAGTAAAGTTAAATTTTTTTGGGGTACAAAACAGAATACATGGTAACTAGTAAAGTTATTATTATATTATGAATTTGACTCATTAATTTTGTCATTAAAATTCAATTCAAAAATCACATAAAAAAATCAATTCGAAAATCAGATAAAAATATCATCATCTATAAAATCAAGATGCTCATGTCACCGAGGGAAGAAGATATCATCATCGTTTGTTCCTCTTACCGGCACTTTGTAGACGGGAGAAGAGACAAGAAGCACTGCACAGCAATTTCAAAATGAACACGCGAAAGCAGAATTTTGAAAGAGAATAAAAATATGGACTAAAGTTCTAAAACGCCGTCGTTGCAGCACGCTCGCTTTCCCTCTCTCTCTATTCATTCGCTTTCTGCACACAAAAAGTACGTATTATCGTTTCTGAGAAACCAAAATTCCCAAGAGTGTAGATCCCGAGATCCGATCCGATCCATTCAACCCTCTCTAATCTGCACTGCTTCCACACTCTCTGTAATGTAAGTAACAAACTCCATCAATTCATTATTTTAGGGTTTCTTAATAGCTCCAATTTATGCTAAGAAAATGAGTGAGATCGAGACCTAGGGTTTGTAAAGTTCTGACCTTCAAGCTTTGGTGCTGTCTATGTTTCAGACATAATCTTCCCGAAACAATGACGGGTCCGTTCGCCTCTTGCTCCAACCGGCGCCGCTCCGACGAAGAGAGTAGCTCCGCTTCCGCAGTTGTCGCCGCCAACGATAGTCCTGATTCTCAACACAAGCGCGCCAAAGTTTATCACGATTCCGAGTGAGTTTTTGCCACTCAAAATCTACTTTTATTTTTCTTCTTTGCAAATATGTATGAACAGTGTTGAAATGCTCATTGTATTTTTACTCTTTTTTTATTTTTTTAAGGAATATTTGATTCAGTGTTTGATTGTTAACTCCTTGTGTAGCTCATGTACTGCTTTATACTCCTTGTGTTCTTAATTTTATTTTTCTGTTTCAGTGGCATTTGAGATTTGCCTTGATTAGGCTTATAGTTTAGTGCATTCTCCTAAGATATTCAAGGGTAGGGTTTTGTGTTACAAGCTCAAAATAGATGTTCATTTGTGAACTGGGAAACTGCGGGATATTGTGAAATATCATATACTGATGTATCATTGTGTTTTGCAGTGGCTTTCATTGTGCAACTCCAGCATCTTCAAATACTGGGAAATCTAGTCCACCTGCTGACTATGGCCCGCCTCTTCGAACTACCAATGATAATGATACTTTTGCATTGATGTGTACTGGTGAGGAGAATAACTTGGATTCTAGCTGTGTGAAAGATGATGAAAGGGATGACTGTGACGTCTCAGAAGTAGAAAATCTAGAGGTCATGATGGATCTTACAGATGACTTGTTGCATATGGTATGCTCCGGGAAGAGAATCATTTTTGTGCTCTTTGTTTCTCTCTTAATTCATTTGGGCTGCTAATTCCTGGTAATGATTTTAAATTCCCCCTTACCCTACCCATGTAATTTAGGTTTTCTCATTTTTGGATCATCCCAATCTCTGCAAAGCTGCCATGGTTTGTAAGCAGTGGCGATCTGCCAGTGCTCATGAAGATTTCTGGAAGAGTTTGAATATTAAGCGGAGCATATCTGTAGAGCAATGTGAGCCTTAATACATAATGTTATAATATATTGGTATTTATAAATTTTTTTGGTTGCTGCAAACCTTTTAACATTCAACTACGGGTATTAAATGTGCTGTAGAAGACTTGGTTTAGTAATACTTTTTTCTATCCTTAAATGTGCTAATTTCAAGCTTTATGTATTTACAGTTGAGGACGTGTGTAGGCGTTATCCTAATGCCACAACAGTGAGCATCTCTGGCCCTGCTATTTTCTTCCTTGCCTTGAAGGCTATCTCTTCGTTAAGGTAGGTAGCTTCTGTGGTATTTATGTAGTCATTAGTCAATCAAGTTATCTGTAGCGCCAGCTGATTCTATATCATCATTTCCAGAAATCTTGAGGTTTTAACATTGGGAAGAGGACATATAGAGGATAGTTTTTTCCATGCTTTGGGCGATTGTTCTATGTTGAAAAGACTGAGCATCAATGAGGCTACACTTGGTGGTGGAATTCAGGAGATACCTATTAATCATGACAGGTTATGTCATCTTCGATTAACAAAATGCCGTGTGATGCGTATAACAGTCAGGTGAATGTGTTTTGATGCTTAACCTACATTTAGCTGTCTCTTTACCAATGAGCTAATATGTGATAGTTTATTTTTTCAGGTGCCCACAACTTGAAACTATGTCATTAAAGCGCAGTAACATGGCACATGCTGTGCTTAATTGCCCTCTTTTGCAAAACCTTGATATAGGCTCTTGCTACAGACTTCCTGATTCTGCAATTCGCTTAGCTGCAACTTCATGCCCACAATTAGTTTCTTTGGACATGTCTAATTGTTCAGGTGTTAGTGATGAAACTTTACGTGAAATATCCCAGGCTTGTGCTAACCTTAGTTACCTTGATGC
This sequence comes from Ammopiptanthus mongolicus, assembly GCA_039655645.1. NCBI lineage: Eukaryota > Viridiplantae > Streptophyta > Magnoliopsida > Fabales > Fabaceae > Ammopiptanthus > Ammopiptanthus mongolicus. The sequence continues at coordinate 6,504,713 of CM077345.1, forward strand.
ATCTTACTGCCCAAATATATCCTTGGAGGTATGTTAGAGTATATAATCACTTTTTACCCATGTAGATTCAATCCGCCTTTGTTTGACACGCTTGTTTCCTCTTTGAAGGCTGTTAGACTGCCCATGTTGACAGTTCTTAAGCTTCACAGTTGTGAGGGCATCAAGTCAGCATCAATGGTTGCAATATCTCATAGTTCAATGTTGGAGGTGTGTAATTAGTCGTAGACTTATGAGTAAGGATGTCACTGATATTAATGATTAGTCTCAATTATTGAGCCTAGACGTATGAGTAAAGGATGTCACTGCTATCACAGGTTTTGGAGCTTGATAATTGTAGAGTATTGACTTCAGTGTCTTTGGATCTTACACATTTGCAGAATATTAGATTGATACACTGTCGCAAGTATGTTTCTGCCCCATTTTTCCTCCCCAGAAAAATAATATATTTTATACCCGTCTTTCTCTGTTGCTTGCTTCTCTTGTGCTTCATTTCACATTGTATCTTCGTTCTTAGAGTTTTTTCTTTTCTATTTTTTTAAAATATTTTTTCCTTGGCAGATTTGCTGAATTGAACTTGAGGACTGCAATGCTTTCTTCTCTGCTGGTGTCCAACTGCCCTGCTCTCAAGCACATCAATATCACTTCAAATTCACTTCAAGTATGTCATAAATGTCTGTCATTTTTCGTTCCCTTAGTTGTGTATGCTTTAGAAGTCTAAAAGAAATGGACTTTCTGGAAATGCAGAAATTAGCAATACCAAAGCAGGACAGCTTAACCACATTGGCTCTGCAATGCCAATCTTTACAAGAAGTGGATCTCTCTGAATGTGAATCTTTGACAAACTCTATATGTGATGTTTTTAGTGATGGTGGAGGATGCCCAATGTTGAAACTATTAGTTCTTGATAATTGTGAGGTATTTGATTAAGTTCTTGTTTGCCATTTGCTGCATTCACTTTCCCAAATTTTCTTATGCATAGTACTGTATGGATTAATGGATGTCATGAATTATATTTGTTTGTCTTGTTATCTAATTCATTAATTTCATTAATCTGGCTGAAAAAAGTTATTGCAGATAATATTATTCATCATATTATTAATGTTAGCAACATACTCTCTAACACTCTCTTTCCAACACACACTCTCCTATTGGTTGAAATTCATGTGAATCTTACAAAATTCAAGTGGGACCAATAAGAATTAGTGGAACCCACATGAATTTCAACCAATAGCAGAGTGTGTGTTGGTAAGAGGGTGTTAGAGAGTGTGGTCTTCATTTTTATAATACTAACCTATGGTGTTTTGATGAATTCAGAGTTTGACATCAGTTCGACTCATCAGTACCTCTTTAGTCAGTCTTTCCCTTGCTGGTTGCCAGGCAATAACTAATCTTGAGCTCGCTTGCCATAATCTTGAGAAAGTTATTTTGGATGGTTGTGATCATTTGGAAAGAGCATCATTTTGTCCTGTAAGTGGTATTGATTTATTAGGGGATTTATTTTATATTTTGCATGAGTTGAAACTTTTTTAAGTCTTTTTATGCTTCTTGATTTGAACATTTGGCAAAAATGCTAAATCTACAAATAATATTACAAAATAATTGTATGAAGTTTTCTGCTTGTGTGTTTAGCTGTCCACATTCTTTATGAAAAAAGATTATTCTTTGCAATGCAAGACATCTGGGTTTTCCCCTCATCTGATGGCAGTGGTAGGGGTGCTGTTGGGTTAAAGGCTTGGGCCTATGTGTATGAAATAAACTCAAGGAGTTGAATTTTATCAGTCTGATTTACAGTAGCTAGAGGCTAAGTGCTTTCTTTTCTTCACTTCCTTCTCAGGTTGGTCTTCTGTCTCTCAATTTAGGAATATGTCCAAAATTGAACATACTCAGCATTGAAGCACCATTTATGGTTTCACTTGAGTTGAAAGGATGCGGCATACTATCTGAAGCAGTCATTAATTGTCCACTCTTAACGTCTCTGGATGCTTCCTTTTGCAGGTTATGTTGTATTTGTTATTTTCTTAGGTGTCCTCCTTGTATGCCTGATTGCCAACTGATGTTTGTTGTTTGGAATTACAGCCAACTAACAGATGAGTATTTGTCCGCAACAACTGCATCATGCCCACTGATTGAATCATTAATATTGATGTCTTGCCAATCAGTTGGTTCGGATGGACTTCGTTCTCTGCATTGGCTTACAAATTTAACTGTTCTTGACTTATCATACACTTTCTTGGTGAACTTGCAGCCTGTTTTTGAGTCTTGTTCACAACTAAAGGTAAGAGTTACCATGGAATGGTTTGTTATCTTCATTTATTTTTAAATATAGGATTCTTAATGTTTTAGGAGTCTTATTATGTTAGTAGTGCTAACGAGCTGGGTTTTTACTAGTTGTACTACATCAGTACTTGGTATAAATAGGACTATTGGGTTCATGGTTAGTGTTTTGTACTCATCTCATAACATCTATTGTCATAATCAGCATCGCTCTTTCCACCTTTTTCCGTATAATTTCAACATTATATATAATTATTATCTTCACCTTTTCTGATTGTGCTGCTTTTCTGTTTCATGAAGGTGTTAAAGTTGCAGGCATGCAAATATCTCAGCGACACATCACTTGAACCTCTTTACAAAGGAGGTGCTTTACCAGCACTTCAGGAGTTGGACTTGTCTTATGGAACTCTCTGTCAGTCTGCCATAGCGGAGCTTCTTGCTTGCTGCACAAACCTCACACGTGTGAGCTTGAATGGCTGTGTGAATATGCATGATTTTAATTGGGGATGCAGATGTGGGCAGATTGACCAGTTGGCTGCTGTAAGCACCCCATCTGGCCCAAGTTCCCATGAGAACATACCTGAATCAAGTGAGCAGTCCACCCGCTTACTGCAGAACCTCAACTGTGTGGGATGTCCAAATATTCGGAAGGTTGTCATTCCACATTGTTTCCATTTATTATTTTTAAATCTTTCACTCTCAGCAAATTTGAAGGAGGTTGATGTTACTTGTCTCAACTTGTGCTTTCTTAATTTAAGGTATGGTTGGCTCTAATAAATCTGGGTTGGTTTCTATCCTTCTCATGTCAGATCTGATAATGTTTTAACTTATGTGCTCAGCAATTGTCCCTCCTTGGAAATTTTGAAGTTACTTTGTCCGAGATTGACCAGTCTATGCCTCCAGGTATTAGTCTTCCCTGTTAATTCTAATCGGTTAATGCAGTCATAATATTTTGAATATTGGTGCTTATTGGTGCCAGATCTTGTTATTTATATATGCTTTATAATATATAATGTCATATGTTGGTTATTTTTTCTGCATTACTGCTTGCATGGGCTGTCATCTTACCAAGTATAATTTATTGAAATGTTTGGTTTAAAACATTCCCCTGCTTGGTGTTATTATTTATCACAAGTTTGCTTCATCCTCTTGCCTTGGGTTGTCTGGTTTTTTCAAGCCAATAATTAAAGGCTTCTGCTAAACTCTAATGGGTCGCATAAGTCTTTTATGGAAAAAAGTTCGGATTTAGGATTAGTTTTTTGTCAGTCCACCAGAAATGCAGCATGTATAAATATGAATGTGTTGTCTCAGGATGCCAGTCCAACTTACAATCTAGTTCTTGCAACTCTCCCTTGATCAATTTGTGTCAAACTTATTTGTTTTATTAATATTTTGTGGTTTGTTAATTTGGGTTTAGTCATGCAATATTGATGAGGAAGCTGTTGAAGCTGCTATATCAAAATGCTCTATGCTGGAGACTCTTGATGTTCGCTTCTGTCCAAAGGTGAGAGCAAACTCATTGTTATATTCCTTCACCTTGTGTTTGATGCTTTTAGTAATTTTAGCGAATTAACCTTTTTCATACATGACTGATGGAATAATGTTTGACTATTGTTTATCGTCGTGTTCTTAAGCTATTTAGTATTTACTATATACATTATGGTGTTCCACAGATAAGTTCAACAAGCATGGGGAGGTTACGTGCAGCGTGTCCTAGTTTGAAGCGTATATTCAGCAGCTTGTCAACTTCTTGAACTCGACCAAGGATAATTTTTCCAGTGCTTGTTTTACTTGGGTTGAAGGCATGCTTTTTAATAAATCTGGTTATTTTCTCATGTATTGTAAATGGCTAATTTTTTTCATTGTTTGTATTTGTTTGGCATATGGAAAACAGGTCGCTATCTCTGTATTTTGCAATAATTTATCTTGTTTAACTTGCTACTCTCGTAAATCTTACACTTCAATTTTGATGCATATTTTATTCTAAAGCAGTCTTAGTTTCCTTTTATGTTCTAAATAAGTGTTGTCTAAGGTGTATCACCCTCTAAAGTGGTGTACCATCCAAGTGACATATTCTGGTTGATTTATTTTGCAGTTTGGGTTAGTCAAAAGGTGGGGTATTGAAACTTATGTTGAAAAGTCAACTAATTAGGTGGTAAAATGAATAGATCAAAATATGCCACTGACTGTTGCATCATTGTATCACTTTATTGAGTGGTGCACCTTAGCCGTCGTCCTAAAGAATATTTGTTTGATCCGTTGTGCAGTATGATCAGTGTGTCATTATGCTTCTTGTCGTGTATCCATTTAAAAAGAGAGATAATTTTTGGATAACAAAATGGAACATGTTTATTTGTTTTTTGATGTATTTTTCAATTGTATGCATACAAAAAAGATAAAAACTAAATGAAAGATAGAGATATACATATATATAATCACATAGGTGTTCAAAACTTGATGTTCAAATAACGTAATTGTTTAAAAAAACCCTCCTCTACTTTAATGCTATGTTTGGATGAGGTAAGAATTAGGAAGAAAAGAAATAGGATAGAAAAAAATATAAGAAGAAAAAATTATTTATGATATTGTGTAGAGAAAATTTAAAGGAAAGATACAGTTACAAATTTGAAGAAATTAGGAAATTTTAATAATGGGGTTGAGCAAAAAAAAAAAAAGTTATATGAGTTTAATTATTATGGACTCCGAGGCGGAACCAAGAATTTTTTATGAGAGGGCCAAGATTAATTATACATAACATAAATAACAATAAAAAAATTAACTATTATATAAAAGCAAATTATATGAAATTGAATAAAATATTAAGTTGGTGCAATAATTAAAATCCACGGCCATTAATATATCCTCACATTTTGATGAGTTTTACTATATTTTCCTATAGAATATTCATATTAATCCTCCTACTATTAAATAAATAAAATATTAATTAAGTGAAAAAATAATCTATTTGTTGTTTTGAAAATATAAAAAGAATTCAATATTTTCTTTGTTTAGTAGATAGGAGAATTAGTAGGCGGATATAGAATTAGAGTTTAACTTAGATATATTGTCAATTTAAAAATTTTTACATTGTCAACCAATTAATGTCTCCACAAATGTAAAGAGTTTAACTGATATTCACTTTGAGTGTAAAGAAATTTTGTACTGTTAACCAATCACAAATCATCCTAGAAATCAAATATTTTTAATAATGCAATAATATATGATTGGTTGAGTGTAGAAAATATTCATACTACATTATGATTAAATCCATTGATATATAAATTGAAAAAATGTATAGGTATATAGATTTTTTTTTGAAAACTTGGGGGAGGCCATGGAAACCAAAGGCCTCCCCCTCCCTCCGCCTTTGTATACATTGTCAGTGTAAAATTTTTTACACTGACAACCAATAAAAAATTATGGTACGTGATTTTCAAGATAGTTAGGATAAGAGTCAACCACTTTAGCTTATGTGACAATTTCTGATTGGTTGTCTGTGTAAAAAATCTATACATTGACAATATATACTAATTAAACCAAGTTATATAGCTTGGTTTGGGAAAAAAAAAAGGAGTGACATTATAAACCACTTCCTACCATTCTAGGAGCAAATTATCAATTGGGAGTTTTGGGTCGAAATATAGAAAAAATGTATTTAGTTACATTATATTTGTTATCCTCAATTGTTTTTCTATTTTCCTTTTAGTAAGTCTGCTATTTTGTTTTTTCAAGAATTATAGCTCTATTTTCTCTCTCTCTTTTGCATCCATACAATGAAGGCTATGAGCTATTTACCACGGATCCGAATTCTCTACATTCACACATTCACTTTAATCCATGATCAGGATCTCATGTAATAATTTTTGCATTAATATATTTGCCTACACAAAAGTTAATGTAAAAATAATAAACTAAAAGCAGTAACAGTGCAATCCAAATAAAATTCAGTAATTTAAAGGAACTTGAAAGAATTGACAGAAAATAAAGATATGAGACTGTAAAAAAAAGAAAGAAAATCGACAATTGCATTGATGTAAAAGTACATAAAATGAAAAGGGATGATATACTTGATATGCAAATCCATCAATATGCTCGAGTGAGATCTATAGGATTTTGGACCAAATGTAACCAACCCTGATTACATCGCTTTAACTTATAGCATGTTTGGAAACTTGATGAAAAGCACAAAAAGCGCGTCCACCCTCAGAAGCTACAAATTGTAGCTTCTGAATTTTCAAGTCTTGGACGTGATTAGCAGTATCCCACCGTCCAACCAAACAGCCACTTAATATTTATAGACGAAAACAATAACTGCTTACTTCCTATGTTATTAACACTTGTCGCTACATAATTTTGTCACGTTCTGCCTCCTAAAACTACCTCATCAGTTTCTTCACTTTAAATTCAAATTATCAAGCTTCCACTAACTGCTGCTTATTCAAATTCAAAACTGAAGGGACATAATAACCGCCCTTTAATAGTCAAAGCTCTCGGTACCTTCGACGAAACTCTTGTCCCTTCAATCAATGCGTCATTCTTTTTTCGAATTCTTTTCATCAAAATCATCAGGGAAAGCTTATACCTAATCTTGACACTTTTAACCTGTTCCTGTCCAATTGGAATTTCAAAATTTGCCCCCAACATATGATTATTCCCAGAGAACAAATTTTCTTTGGTTTTTATTCCCACTCATGTCAATGGTAAGGCCAGGGGTGGGACTTAAGCGTTTGTTTGCACTGTTTTTTCTTCATCTACAAATTTAGCCACATTCTTCCTTCATTAACATAACTTTTCACAATATCTCTAATACCTTTCAAATTAAGGGTTGATTTTCACATATACAATGCTATGCACACACAGTTGAACATACATCATCTCACATGTCACACCTAGACTCTGATCATGCCACGAAAACAAGTGTAAGAGATGTGACTAAAAATGATATGTGCAAGCTGCATTTTTATTTTAACATATGACTCGAGATAATCAACTAACATACATGGTAACACATAGAAGATAATGCAACTTGATCAAGTTCAAAAAAATGATCAATAAATAAAGACCGTTTTTTAATTCTACCTCTTGGATCTTAGGTTCCATAATCTTAGCTATGTTGTGGCTAATACTCAAAAGGTGAAAACATATCTTAGCTATTCATAGTATTGATTCTAATTGCTTTAAATCAGGGTCCAAACTCTCTGTTTCCACGTCTTCTGGATCCCTGTATGAATCAGCTATAACCTTTCCCTTACTTAGCACATCCGACGGTACAGTTTGTAAGAGGCTGAAACAGAAAGCTTATTAAGAAATGCATCTTTCTCTGTCATGGCGTGCAAGTTGGGATGCACCAGGGGATATATGTGCAACAGGCACAAGGGATATTTATGTGCAAGAAAAAAAAAAAGAAGAAAACTAATTGCAACAAATCACCTGTCCAGAGCGTTAAGAGCAGAATTGATTTTTGCCTTCATTGATTGGACTGAGGCTTCAGGATCATTTCTTGATGCATGCAGAAGCAAAGAATCAAGTTCCTCTAGTGACCTTAAGAAACAGAATTCTTCAGTTGGGGTTTGAGTTTTTCATCAATATGAAATTTATGGTTTCTATACAGCCTATAGCTCCAATAGCTAGTTGTGATAGGTATATGTTTCATGCACATCTATTTATTAATTTAACAGAGAAGTGATTACAGTACCTCAGACATTCATCAACATTGTTGAATGCAGCTTTACCATTGCCACTGTCAGATGCATATTGCGCCACCTATAAATAGATTGTGAAGTTCTAATTAACTTGGATACACATAAATATACAATGAAATGAATGATCATAGAGAAGGAGAAATAGATTATCCTAAAATGTGAAATCAGCAATGGTTTAATCAACAATCAATGAAGCTATTAGTTTCTGTGTTGTTTAGGAGTCTTTCTGAAATTTGCTTGATAATGAAATGGCTGTCAGGCTGAATTGTGTAGTTGGAAATGCTCTTTCTTTTTTAGCACCTGAATGGAGACGTAGCAACGAAAGTGGGGAACTGTGTAGAAGAGAATACTTGCCGTAATACTTTATACTGAATTACAAAAAGGAAGCCTCAGAAAGCTTTCAACTGACTGAAAGGTGAAAAATCTCACAATAGAGAGTTCTAATTTAAGAAAATTGGTAGAAAAAAAACTTTTTCACATCAAAAAGTCGAAGGAAATTAGAACCAGAAAAGGGAGAGTGCAGAAGTTGAAGGAAGCCATTACTTACTGCTCGAATATTTATACGCAGTGATGCTGCAGGCCCAGAACGAAGTAGAGACCGGCAGAAGGCAAATTGGGGGTCATCACCTTCTAATGTTTTTTCTGTAGTAGTAAAAAGAAAAGCATGAGAAGATTCTATATCATCTTCAATTTATGATGGGTCACATGAACACATGTAGCAATACTAATAGCGAAAAGAGAAAATGGAAAGGAATGACAAGAAGATCCAGCAATGTGAATCAAGAGCACAGATGCAAACAGGAATCACAATGATGTCAAACTCTCCAATTTGAAATTAAAGAAATATATTTCATTAAAATTACATTTATAAGGTGTTTACTTGTTTTTTGATAGTTATATTAGCAAATGTACCAAACCAAAAGATAGAAATGAATAAACAGTGAAAGTTAGAAGCCAGCTAAACAGTGAAGTAATACTAAGGATGAATAAATAAATAACTTCGAATGTTGGGATCACAGGGATTTTCTAATATCTGGAGATCCAGCATGACAAAGACAGTGGTTAAGGAGAAAGAAAGGGATTACCCAAGTCCTTGATCTGGAACTGCGTAAGTATGACAGCGGGTACATAAGCCTCCAGAGGATCAAGCTTCTTTCTAGAGCATTTAGGAACACATCAGATATAAGATCAACATTCTTCATATGGACAAAACATTGATTTAAGTCCAATATGTCAACAATACAATACCTAATTAACTACTATAAAAAGCAAATCCAAAACTAATAAATAGCAGTCTAACTTAATTCAAGGGACACGTATTTTAAAACCTTCTCAAATCAAGCTAGTCAATAGCGCAGATACAAAATTATAAATGCTTATCCATATGTCAAGATAATTTTGTGGTATGACTACTACTGTTTCCAAAATGTAACCTAGGTAGAGGGAATTGTATGGAACCCATGCCCATTTTTTTTTTTAAAACAAAAAGTAGGATATGACACCAGAGTGAGTTATCAAGAATTTCATTCGCTATTAGTTATTTTAAAACATTTATTATTGAACAGTTTGATACCTTACCTATCAGGGTACAAGATAAATTAATTACCCTAGCTAGAACTTATTTTTTGGTACATCCTAGCTAGAACATTGAGTGTACTAACTCAAGAGTATACTTGAATAAATACAAAAATGCATGACATAGTAGAATGATGAGTAGCTCCTATTATTTCAAATCAAATGTAGGCTAAGATATATAATAGTAGTACTTCAACAAAAGGCAAGTGTATGACAAAGTCATACATACCTACCTCTTGAGATACTTATCAAAAATACTTCCTTCAGCAGCAGCACCTGATATCATATCATATGTTTGTTATGTATGCAACTTTCAAGGCGGCTTAATTAATAGAGAAACCAAATCAATTCAAAACAGAGAAAGGAAAAAAAGAGGACATACGGTTAGGAATGAGAAGCAAGTGAGAGAGAGGTATAGAGATGGACACCATACGGCGGCTCTGCCGCCATGTTGGGGGTGACAGTGCGCACCTCACACGCCCGGAAAAGGTGGATGAATGCCGTAAAGGCTTGTTGCTAACATGCGCAGGGGAGCCAAGTGACGCCATACCGACACAAAATAATGAGACTCAGACAGAACACCGTCTTTCTCTCTACTTGTTTGTTTGTTTGTTTGTTGTGTTGCAGATCAGATAATAATCATATACGTAACCAATTCCGTGGATTCTATTTCTATCACTGCTATGATTATTATCCTACTCATCTCCTTCACTCACTTATTCTGCCCACATTATTGCAAATATACCCCTACCAATTGCCACTAGGGATGGCAACGGGGCGGAGGCGGGGGTTCCTATTTTTCGTCACGGGGAGTTTTTCTCCCTCGTTTTCATCCCTCACGAATCCCGCGGATAGTTAGGGGACATGAAAATTAAAAAAATACCTAATTAACTAAAATTCAATAAAATATAAAAACACTAAAAATCTTAAATATTTAAAATTAAAGCACTCTCTAAGATATTGCAACAAGTTCAATCTTAAATAGTACAACCAAAGATCTAATAAAATTATGACAAGATCAAAGACTACAACATCAAATTCGGTTCTTCTTGTCATGTCCAACATGTAAGTTCTTTATGAAAGGAATAGGAATATAATTTAGGGTTCAAACTTTTTCAATTTAATAAAATTACTTAAATATAATTATATATAAGTAAATTCTATTTTTAATACATATCTAAAAGAAAGAATTACTTAATCTACATCGAATAAATGTTGGAATTGATCTCCTTTAGACGAATAGTTTAAATTTGCAATTCTTGTAATCTTGTTAAAAAAAAGAAGAAAATAATGGTATTAGTAAAATAATATCGTACATATTATTAGTCGAATAAATATCCAATTTGGTCCCTAAAATTGTAGGATCGTATCAACTTAGTCCCTCATATTATCAATATTTCAAAATGATTCTTGAAATTGCAAAGTGTATCAAATGCATCCCTGACATTATTCACGTAGTTTCAAATGCATCCCTGACATTACCAACTTAATATCATTACATGCAAATATCAACGGAAGGACGAATCTGATTAACTTTCTGTAATTCCAGGGATCATTTTGAAATATTGATAATGTGGGGACTAAGTTGATACGACCCTACAATTTCAGGGACCAAATTGAGTATTTACTCATTATTAGTCATATGAGGGAGGAATTGATGAATCATTTGGAATTAAGGATTGAAATATTTTTGATATTTTATCTATTTAATAAAATAATATATATTTAAAATTAATAATATATATATATACACACACATATTTATAAGGATATTTTAGTAATCTTTTCGAAATCGGGGACCTCACGGGATGGGGGGCATGTTTCCCGTCCCCATCCCCATCCCCAAAGTGTCTTCAAGGGAATTTTCTCCTCCGTCCTCGTCCATTCAGGACAATCCCTGCAGGAATCCCCATGTACAGGTATAAATTGTCACAATTATTCTATAGTCATTTATTTATTTTTTGAAAATTTCAGTTTATTTCCTTCTGATCAACCCATTTTTCTGACTCAATTTTTTGTGTTCATATGAGTTTTTCCTGATATATATATCTAGATATAGATATAAATATATAGATACATACAGAAATTGATTCCTTAACAACATACAACTTAAGTCAAACAAAAAAAAAAAACAACATACAACTTAACCATTTATCATCTCAGTGTGGCCTCAATTTGCATTCTCATTTGATAACAAAAATGAATATTGTAATTTTTAATGTTTAATGTCATGTGACGTGTAGTATTTTGTTTTTAAAATCGCATTTAAATCATTATTTTTTATATAAAAATCTCAAAATATAATTATTTCTAATTATGAAATGTAATAACTCGTTCAGATAATTAAAATTAAAATAGTTATAAAGTGTTAGGAGGCATTTGGTCATTAAACACGTGGTTAGCATATATTTTTAGGATTTCTCTGGATGAAAAAACTACTACTAGATAAAAAATTTATTTTAATACATGATTCTATTAAGTATGTGTTTGATAGGAGTTGAAAAATCACATTTACTTCTAAAACATGTCTAGAGTGGCAATTTTGCAATTTATTTGGCAATTTTGAAAAATCACATTTATTTCTAAATCACTTTTACTTCTAAAACACGTTGAAAGCTATATCTATTAGCTTATGCGTCAAGATGGACGTGACGCTGTTCCAAACACAGCATAAGAAAATTAGTCTTTTACATATAAAATGAGAGATAAAAAATCGGACGCTCATCGCTATTAAATCAAAGATTAATCTCATAATCGATCCAAAAGATCAAATTTATGAAAACATTCCGATGAATCCACCGGGTAGTCAAAGCTCCTGATGACGATGGGTTACAAATAAAGGAAAGCTCACCAAATATACCGGACAAAAGATGAATGTGCATTCAATATATACATTACAATCATCCTAGGACGAAATGAAATGGTACTTCGCATATATTTGAACATTTTTAAAAATTGAATGATAGTAACTAGTTTCCTCAATCTGTCATTCTTTGACAATATGATGATTTCTTTCCCCCAACCAGATTTGAATCTAAATAAACTAAATATAACCTCACCGACAGAAAACGTAGTAATGTGATGGGTAATACCAACTTGAATCATCCTCATAAAAAATCCAGAATCGTTTTAAAGTGACTTCAGCAAAGGAAAAAAGAAAACAAGTTGGAGCGGGCCCCAGGTTGGTGGTGGAGTATCTTCCAGTCCAGCCAGTTGCTTATTTGAAGCAGAAGGCACAGTACACCACATTGAGGCAGACATAACCCAACACTGACTCCTCCTCTTTCACTCCGATCTACCTTTGTCTTCAACTCCTCTCTGTTCTTCTCTTCGCAAAATACAGCAACAATGGCAAAAATTATGAGTATGTTGTATCTTTTGGTCACCCTTCTCTTCCTTTGTGCTGCTTCTGATGATACTCAAAGTAAGTATAAATCAAGTCCTTGTTTTTTTGCTTTCTGTCTAGTGGTTTCTGTTTCAGATTTGGAACCTATATGTGACTACTGCATTTGTACTATAAGTTTGATCTGCCTTACAACCACTTAAAAAAGTAAATTTTTTTAGTTGCTAGTCTTTCTGATGCGTCCCAATATAGCTAGCTCCTCATTCTCTATTGCGTCTTTGACATTTCTAATGAAACAAGCGTGTTCTATGACTAGATCTTAATTGCTTAGAAGTAGAACTCTCGTGTATGTTTGATCTCTCAGGGGAAGTTGTTTCATTTTTTTTAATTTAGAGATTTAGAGAAGACTTTTCATATTGGATCTTGAACTTTCAGTATAATGCTGGAAGTGGAAAAAGGGACAAAAGGAAGGATAACAAATTAAGGATATTTGCTGATTCTTGTTTCGGACAATCAACCATATCAATTATCAGTTTCAAAACTCATTAAGCTTTCTGTTCACTTTTCCTATTCTCGCTGTATCTAATCCAAGAATGTGCTAATAGCAACAATTAAAACATTTTAGGCTTACAGTTTATATTAGAAATAATAGTTAGTTGGAGATGTAGTTAGTTTGTTAATAGTTAGTTGCTAGATCATTAGCCTATATAAAGGCTTGATATAATCACTTTGTAATAACTTTTCCTATTCTATATTTCTATCAATTCCACATTCACATTTCTCTCAACTTCTTCCATCCTTCCACGAATGCCATGTTTCCTAACCGTTTAGGACCTAATTCGGTCATTCTCCCCTAGATTGATTTTATTGAAATAGAACTTTTGTTTTGTCTTCGGTGTTTCAACTTTCTAGTTCTGGGAAAGAAATAGAACTGTTGAGTTCATATGAAATGATGAAACTGTAAAGTGGATGATAATTAACCAGATGACTTTGTTTGAAAATGAAACTTCTGTTGTGGTAAGGAACTAAATGAATTTTCTTCCGTTCAACGCTTCCTTCCCTCCTTGACATACTTACCAGCTTTGCTCAGCAACCCTGCAAACTGCAAATCAATTCTGGTTTGTAAAACTGATGCCTATGGAAGTGTTGATAGTATAATGGGCCCAAATGCTGTTAAGACTGGGGGCAAGACTAATTTGGAGGGGAAAACATGTAGTGAGTGTGTGAGGAGGGGAAGTTAGTTTTGGGAAAGAGTAAACAGATAGGGAATTTGTTAAAAAGTGAGGATTCACGTTGGGGAGGGGTGATGGGAATTGTATTTGGGTTTTTCGTCGTTGAGCTTGCGGCTAGGATTTACCTCTTGCTAGGAACATATGCTCTTACCTTTTTCTGTATTTCCTTCCACTTTTCTTTATTAATACAGTCTTCTTCGCAAGATAGGATCTGAATCCTATCAAGTGTCATTAGGATTTTATTTATGGAACCATTAACAGAATAACAGTGAACCCTTTTATACTAACACATAAGCATTAGGATTTAGGAGTTTGAGATTTGGTGTTGGTTGAGAGTTGGAGAACAAGTTGTGGGAAAATGAACCTCTAGCATTCATAATGGCCTCCGCAAATCTATGAAATCAGCGATGAATTGGTTGTTTAAGCCATTGCTTGATCTGTATCCAAGCAAATATCAAAAGGAGGTGGGGATGGTGACATGAAGGAAGAAATCAAAAGAAAACCTTAGCTGCTGCTTCAAAAATTTTGCCTGACTGATATTTCTGCCAGCATGACAGCAATTCCTATCAACCTGTATTATACTTAGTCTGACGTATCATGTTGTCTTGGACTTGTGCTTGCCAGATGGTAGATTCTTCTGCAGAGAATCTATTGAACAGTTCATATTTTCTTAATTGAAGTTGATTAGTTCTTTTCTTCCTTTGATTTGTCATATAGTATGTGTTTGAGATGCTACACTTAGTTTATGTTTCACTACTTGTTTGTGTTCATGCCTGTGTTTCAAACACAGTTGCAAAAATGAGTGTATGCCTTTGCTTTGCCTTGCTTTCTATTACCTTTAGGTTACATATTTTGACGTTTTCTTTGCTTTTATATACATGACTACTTTCCTCACAATATAAAGCCTCATTATGGCTTAAGGAAAGTTCCCAAGTACCAACCCATCAATAATTCTGAATCCTTACTTCATTGTTGTATTTATTTTCTAATATGTGATTCAAACACTTTAAATCCGTATTTTATTTTAAGGCAAATGCTAAACAGGACATTGATTACGGAATCAAAAGATGGAAAGTTTTTATTGAAAACTATAACTTTTGAATTTTCGATATATTAAATATTGACTTTCCAATAAAAACTTTCTATCTTTGATTTCTTTGGGCACTAGTAAGCAAGAACGTTGTTTTTACTAGTATTTCCCCACTGCTTTGTAAATCCCCATATTTGACATAATGAAACAAAATTTGCAGTCAAAGTTACCAATAACCCTGCGGACAAGTTGGTAGCTGTGATTAATGAAAACAGAACAGCTCACAAGATATCAACTTTATCTGACAACCCGGGGCTTGCCTGTATTGCTTTGCAATACATCAAGGCGTACCAGGGTGATTGTGGCGCTGTGGGAGGACCCGATGCTAAGAAGCCTCCAGAATCTCAATTTGCTGAAGTTTTTGCCCCAACTTGTGGTGTGAAGGCATCAAGTCTTTCCCCTATAACTGGTCGTTTCCTGGGGTGCCAGACTAAGTATGTCCATGCACCTGAGGCATTTTCTGAAATCCTGATAAGAAACCAGAAGAGCTTAGACATACTCTATAGTAAGAATCACACTCAGGTTGGAGCTGCTGTGACTGGTACCGATGGGGGTTCTCCTTATTTTTGGTGTGTGTTGTTTAGCAGTGGCAAACCTAATAGCACCTTTGCCTTTGAGGATGGTGTGGCTAAAATAACAAGACCTGGTTGCTTTAGTGGAGCTAATGATGAGTGCAGTGGCGCTCGTGATTGGTCTTCATCTAGTAGTGGGATATGGCTATTTGCCACTTCAGTTCTGTTTGCATTGGGTTTTGCTTTTCCATTATGATCATAAATTGAGATAAATTGTATGGATATCCACTTGATTTAGGGGCCTTCATCGTCTTTGTTGTATATGTCAGGCTTGGATTCATGACAATTGTTTTTTCTTAATTTCTTGTTTACATATAAAATTTATGGTATTGATTCTTGCAAATATCTAACGTGGGACTCCCAAGTTTTGTTGGTAAATCAGAATTTAAGCTACATCAGACAATTTTCGTCCCATCAATGTGGATGTGGATCTTTGAGAATTTATCCTAACCCAAAAAAGAAACTAAGGATGAGATTACTGCATATAATTTTTTTTCATAACAGTAATGCTACTCAACACACACTTCCACATATCATTTCACATTTGTATAGTTTTCACCAAGTGATTCTAGCAGGGATAGTCTCACTTTATTTTTTTGTATATTTACATTCTCATTTTTTCACCTATACAGATGTGAGAACAAAGCAGATGTGTAACAAGTATTTTCCTTTTAAGAAATATTTTCATAAAATAATGTGATTTTCTTCATCATATACTTTCTAATTATATCTCAATTTAAAAATATTAGATAGTTAGAAATTTTTTATCAGAAGCAAGAATGAATTGGCTTGCTTTTTTTACCATTTGATAGGTAAGTGATTCTTACTATTTATTCTATTAAAAACTGCCCTTATCTAATTGAATTATGTCAACATTTGATGATCTTTTATTCGCACAACATTAAGATGAGTATTGAGTTCTTCACAGAAACATCAGAAAAGAAATTCTTACATTACATAGCTTCTCAATATATCTTACAATACAGTATGAGCATCACAGGACACTACAGAGACGATTTACACTTCAAAATAAGAAAAAGAAGAGTAAGAATCACGACAAGACCGGTAGAAGAACCACCAAATCTATGAATCCAGTAACGATCAAACCTGGTGAAGCCGCGGTCTATGAAAGCTGATACAGCTATGGTTAAAATCAATAGAAAGAGCAGCAGAGGCAACAAAAATGCAACGTTTATTGGTTGCTCATCTTCTTCCACGTCACACTCTGGTTTGCGGTCTATATAGAGAGGAGAAGCCACAGCTAGAACCACCAAACCTATGGCAGCTAGTCTCTCATATGAAGAAAATCTGCTTCCCCTTCTGTTAGCTCCAAGTTCCATTCATAAGATAGATAGATAGAAGATGAGTAGTCACCTTGGTTCTCTGTGGGCTAATCTTTTTCTTGCAAAATATGTATAGTGGAATTGTAGTGGAAAAGCCACCGAAAATGTTATGGTGAGGGGAGTCCTGCTTTTTCAAAGCAGACACTAACATTAATAATAAGCACAGGCTGAACTCTAACTATTCTCCTTTCATTATTCAACTCTTAGTGGTACTACTTTGGGAAGAGGAAGGAGTAAATAAAGTCTACTCTATACACTCAATTATAAGCAAAAAAAAAATGACATGGATTTAAATACAAGCAAATGTAAATTAATCTATCCATATTTAATGTTATTTTTTCAAAAACACCCTTAAGTTATTAATTCATTAATGTTGTGAGCATCATTATGATTAAGGGTAATTTAATAAATGTATTTATTTTTTATATGAATCCAAGAAAATTAAATATACTTAACTATCATTCTTAATCAATGTGTAAGTTGGTATTTTTGCTTATAATTGAGTCTGGAGGGAGTATATGATAGCTTTTTTGGAAAGAATAATTAATGCTGATGTGCAAACTTAAATTAATGTGATACTTGACAGACATGAATACTATGATAGGCTAATCTACACATCTTTTGGTATTTGGCCAAGGTAAGGTTTTGTCAATATCCACTCTGATCAACTGCTGTTGGTTGGCTAATTACACATTAAATAAGAGTGATGCTATGTAGTATGATAATATCTTTAACGAATGCACACGAATTTTTCTATAACCAATGAAATTAGACAAGAGGCAGAAATCAGTGTAGTTAACAAACAAAAATGAGAAAAAAAAGGTACTGTTACAATGCTATTCGTAGTAAAAGTACTTATCCACTTTCGTACTACGTATCATTTTCCTTTAATAATATTGTGGTACTGTTAGGAAATGCTACAACCTTTTTTTCTATATGGAAGGAAAGATGATGAATGTGAAATGCAGGAGAGGACTCACTAGAAAGAATATGTTCGAAGCACATACCGGAATTGGCTGCGTAGTGCTGACTGGCAAAGCTCCGGTTGTTACTTTGTTTGGATATGAATAAGATTCTCCATTAACAAAGATAATTATTCGATGTTCTACTTATTAAGTTTCAATTGGAATCTGATGCAGTTTCTGCGCAAAATCAATTATAAAGAAATACGGAACCCTCTCGAATGTCTATAATACAACGTCACAGATTAGAACCACTTCATTTTGAGAACAAATAATTGTATGTGCAAATAAATATTCAGCTTGAAATAAAGAAAATGAACATATTAGTCATTAGAGAGATTTTTTTAGAGTTTAATTGCTATATACTGACAGTGTAAAACATTTTTACACGGACATTCAGTCATAAGTTGTCACATCAGTAAAAAAAATTGACTCTCATCCTAACTACCTTAAAAGTCATCCATACTATGATTGGTGATTGGTTGTCTATGTAAAAATATTTTACACTGTCAATGCATTATAATTAAACTCATTTTTTTAAGAGGAAAAAATTTAACACCTATGCGTAGCAGCGGTTGAATGCTATGTGAATTTAAGGAGAAAACTACTGATATGATTCTACATAAATTCAAAGAAAAAATTAATATACAAAAAATGTGATGCCTTTTTAATTTATATATACATAACATTAGTTTAAAGAAAATTAGTTCAACCCCTCTTTATTCTTCTTTGGAAGGGTATAAAATACAACTTTCAACCAGCATTGTTTGTGTGAATTTGGGAAAGAACTTTCTCCGATATTTCTTTTAACACATTTAATGTTTCTTGTTCAATTTGTAAGTACTGTTGAGCTTTTATTACTGTAATATTTCATCTTCTTCATAAAACAAAATCAAAATGAAAATCAGTTCGATGTCTCGAAAATGAGTTTTCCGTGGAGTAAATTCAAACATTCACGTAAATATTGTTAAGACAAAAATATACAAAGTTGCCTATTGACTAACAAATACAAAATTTCCCCAAATGGTACATGCTTGTTTCAAAAAGTTACATGTTAAATATGTTCTTTTTATGTCCAATACTCATACCCTATCTTCGCAAAACATTTGTAAAAAAAACTGACGACGCTGCATGACATAAGTGGAGACAATGTGTTGAATTGGGATTGCGATTCACAGTAGTTGAGCGCCCCTGCAGGCACTAAAGTCACACTAATGTGCACTGTTCGATTCCTCCAACACTCCAGATCATACCACGTCATCTATTATCATTTTACAAAGAAAAGGGAAACGTTTTTTACTTCCCCAAAAGCAGAACCTTGGCGCCATTCTCCTATTACAGCTTATGCAGCACGTTTCCGGGATTGTATTCTACGTCTTTGGTTAGCCATAAGCCACAATCACTCGAAAAAATTTCGAGATGCTTTCTCCCTTGTTCCTTGTTTTTTTAGTGTATATGAAACATTTCTTCGCTGTGATTTGTGCAATCCACTTTGTAATTGGAAGATGCTGCCAATGATTTTTGATTTGTTGTGATTTGTGCAATCTTTTTTCTAATTGGAAGATTTTGCCAATGATTTGAGCAATTCTTTTGTAATTTGAAGATGCTGTGATTTGTACAATCCTTTTGCAATTGGAAGATGTTGTTACGAGTCCCACATCGGATGGTTAACGAGCCTGACCGTTGCTTATATAGCTAGGTGTGGATAACATGGTATCAGAGCCACGTTCTGTCCGGTGGTGTGGATAGTGCCGCTAGCCCTCGCTTGTGGTGACGAGCCCAGGCTCGAGGGGGCGTGTTGCGAGTCCCACATCGGGTGGTTAACGAGCATGACCGTTGCTTATATAGCTAGGTAGACCACTCCCTTATAAGCCGGTTTTTAAGGGGACCTTTCGGATGCCTGAATTCTTAACAGATGTTGTGATTTATTTTGTGCAATCCTTTTGCTGACAATTCTACATTTATTTTGCATTTCCTTGCAAATTCTATAATTTATGTAAGTTGGTTAGCACAAAAACTGTCTAGTGCATATTTGCAATATGTGGACATTTGGTTTTGAAACCAAATGGAAGCCAGCTTTTGGTTTTGAAATAATTTTTCTGCCAACTTGTCATAATGAAACAAATTTTCTCCCTTACGAAAATTTAACTGATAACATTAATTCAAGAACAAGTTATAATTAAAATATCATGGAAATTGGAATTTCGCATATGGAGAACAATGGTATAATTGGCTCTCAGTCTCACATCCCTTCTTAACGTGATTATGGGCCCCTTTTCTCTGCATAAGTTGTGGCGCCAAGGTTCTGCTTTTGGAGAAGTAAAAAACATTTCCCTTTTCTTTGTAAAATGATAATAGATGACATGGCATGATCTGGAGCATTAAAGGAATCGAACGGTGCATATTGGTGTGACTTTAGTCACTGCAGGGGCGCTCAACTGTAGTGAATCGCGATCCGTTGATTTGGAACCATGCCCTTCAAATTTTAAGCAAGCTCTTCAATAATAGCAGACAAATTCTGATAAAACATCTTCCTGTTGTTTATTTTTTTTAATTTTTTTTTCATTGAAAACATGCAGAACTTATCATAGGCAGTAAACAATTGTTTGAACGTCTATCATGGACATATACTCACTAACAAAATTGAAATGAATAACATAATATGAGGACTCAATGATCTAATTGATGATCTATATACCAGTGGGGTTATGCCACTGCAAGACAAGGAGCGATGGCCAGAAGTAAATAACTCTTAAATTCCTCAGGAATCACAACCTCAAAAATTGTATTGCCTAGAACTATCATTGTTGGCAAGGAACAACAGAAAAACCTATGTAAATGAACAAACAATAAAGGCACAAATGAACATTATTATATTTAATTGACACGACTGGAAGTCCTTGACCTGTTCCCCTGAAGCCGTGTCATCCATTTCCGCTTCTGTGAAGTAGTAGCATCAGTAGACTGCAATGGAGATGCAAGACCTTGTTCAGATTGTTCTGCAACTGGAAGCTCAGCAGGGAGTGCAGCAGCAGTGCTGGTGAAGGCATTGAGGACAAGGAATGCTAGGATGGGAGAGAGATCCAGTGTTCCTCCGATGGGGGGAATAAGTCCACGGAATATGTTCAGATACGGGTCACATATGGTGCTGGGTGAAAGAAACAATAATCATTTAATTGAACACTTTGAAATTCTTATGCTATCATTAAATAAGTAGCTGCTTTGGTTCTAGAATGTGTGAATTTGTAAAATGGTCAAGAACCCAGGTCCCTCCCCTTCCCTAGAACTGACGAAATGGACAGTTTTATTTTATCTGATTACATGATGCATGAGAGAGTAAGCCTTGGCACAATATTAAGGTTTCTTGTCTTGGAGGTCACGGATTCAAAATCTTAGAAATAGTCTCTCTGTTTGCGGGGGTAAAGCCGTATATATCTACCCTCCTAAGACCTCACCAGATGAGAGCCTCATGCGCTCAATCGCCCTTTACATGATGCATGAGGGATAAAATAACAGAATGAAAAGTTGAAGAACATAACAACTTATGCTAACTAAACAGTACTGTGTAAGTATATTCTATCCATCAATATTTTACATGTCTATTCGTAATTGGCACTTTGGGTAACAGAAAAGGTGAATCTTGAATTACATCAAAACCTATATAGTATGTTGCACATATAATCTTTATCCCCTTGAGTCAAGTCAGTTGGTTAAGTTACGGAACATGAACCGTGAGTGCACGGATTCAAACCCCTGTAATGCATTTCGCCCTTTAACCCCCTCTCCCATGTAAGTCTCTTACGAGCCTTTCCTTGAACAAAAAAAAACAAAAAAAAAAAAACCAATAGTATGTTGCAATAAATTGGCAGTTTGAGCATGAAGCTTTTCAACTTTGAAATCATATGTGGAAGTTTCAGATAAAGTGGTCTTGAACCTTATTCAAGAGGCAAGTGACAAATGAATTGAATATTGCAAGAAAGAAGTAATTAAGTAATTATGCAATAATACCTGAGGGGACTAACGATGGCAGGAGGAGAGTTTGGAAACCAGGTAAGAACAAGCCTGACAACGAGCAACGTGTTGTAAATGCTCAAGAAATTCTGGATTCCATTAGCTACCACGAGACCTGCCACCGAATCACCAGGTAAAACAGCAGCAAAATTGTGACCACACAGCGACCTCGTGTTCTTGTAGTTACTGCATCGAACCTGATGTTAAACATCAAAATACAGTTCCATAAGATTAAGCCACCTGCTCATTCGTTTTTTTTTTTTTTTCCAATAGAGTTGGTAAATTAAATTTTCAATGACCTGAACACATAAGGTGTGAAATTCAGAGGAGAGAGAGACGAGTTTGTTGAGAATCGGGTTGTGAGAAGCGAAGGAGTGTATAAATCTGAACAAGTTATCAGCAGCAGTGGTGATGGGTCTGGGGATTTGAGGAAGATTGATATTTGGAGGAATGAGTCTGAGAAAGGGGAGTGCTAATGGTGTTTGACCATTTCCCACACTGCAACTATACGGCACCTTCTCAGTTGACGATGATGAATCATTCACATTCACATTCACACCCATTCTCATTCTCATTCGTTTCTCAACGTTCACCACTGCATCTATCTATCTACCTATCCACCCCAAACAAGATAACGCTAACGCATGGATCTTGCCCAACCACAATTGGGGATGACAATTCTATCCGTACTCATGGATATTCGTGGATAAAATCTATAATGGATACGGGATGAATAGTTAAATGGGTGCTCATGAATAAAATAAATGGATAATTTCAATATCCGCTTATAAACGGGACGGGGGCGGGGGCGGGTATCACACTACCCATGTCCGCGGATATCCGCACCCATTACTTAAATTACTATAATACTCTTTATTATATATATCTACTAATTGCTAAACATAATTTCTCATCCTTCCTTATTAAAGCTAATACTAATGGAAAAATAAGTACCTACTAATATTACTTATATTAAGTTTAGCTACTATTAAGTTAGGAGAAAACATAATCTAACTGTGCTTAAGTGGATCGTAATTTTTGTAACTTTTATTTTTAGAGAAAACAAATATATTTGATTACTCTTGTTAGTAACTTTTGTAATTGGATAATGCTTTCGTTGTTTTGTAACATCTATTTGTATGAACACAGTTATTTTAATAGAAATTACGCATATTTTAACAATTTTTCAAGCAAAACCCGCTGGATACCCGTCCGCTAGATACCCACGCGGGTAACGGACGGGTACGGATTTCACCCCGCGGGTGCAGGGACTGGGGAGTGCTACCCGTGCCCGCCCCGCCCCGTTGCCATCCCTAACCACAACGTTTCTACTTTCCTATCTATTGCACTTTTAGTCCCTTTTCAATTTTGGTCCCTCACATCCCAATTATGCCCATTTACTCACTTAAATATTATGATTATGCAATTTTAATCTCCTAAATACCACAATTATGTAATTTTTAAGGTTAGTAGCCTACATGACACACGTGAGACTGATTTAACACTTAATGAGGTCGGTTTGTCAGCTTATATGACATTTCTATGTGGTATTATTGACAACTCACAAACTTTAATGGTGCCGTATACATCACGTGAGTATAGATAGTTGAGATCCTCTCCATTTCACAAAAGAAATGGAGTGCTCCATTACTATAGTTTTGGGTGTATAAAGACATACATTTCTCAAATAGGTGACATTTATTAGGTTTTTATGTGCTTTATACACCCAAAACTATAGTAATGGAGCCTTCCATTTCTTTTGAGAAATGGAGAGGATCTTTACTCGAGTATAGAGGTCTGATGTTTATCTGTAGAGGACATTTGTGTCATTTAATCCGTCTCTAGATGCAAGTCAAAACCCTAGTTTCTAAAGATGCAGAAATGTCCTTTGCAGAGAAAAATTGGACTCCTATACTCACATGACGTACACGTAACCATTACAGTATGAGGTGTCAATGGTGCCACATAAGAATGTCACGTAAGCTGTCAAAATGGCCTCACTAAGTGCCAAATAGGTCATAGGCTATTGGCGTTAAAAATTGGACGACATAGTGACAGAAGGACTTGATTGTAATAGAGGATACTTTGGAGATTCAATTGACGCAATTAGTACCTCAGAGATCAAAATTGCACAATCAGGATATCTGGGAGACCGAACCAGCGCAATTGGAACTTGAGGGACAATAATTGCACCATTGTGATACTTATGGGACTAAAAGTGCAATTAAGTCATTATCTTTTTATGTTTGATTCAATTAGTTTACAATGTTAGTGTAAATATGCTTTACACTGTCAACCAATTATATAAATTGTTAGCTTACTAAAAATGTTGGACTCTTATCATAATTACCTTAAAAGTCATTCATGAGATGAATTGTGATTGATTGTCAGTTTACAACAACAGTATATCAAAATTAAATTATTTTTTTTTTTTTAGTATCTTCATTCTTCCTTACATAATGAGTCTTGCTTTAGATTATTTTGTGAAAAATAATTTTTTTCAAAAAATATAAACACCTTTAAAATTTGTTTGTACCTTTCAGTTTTTGAAGGTAATTAGAATTTTAAAAAAAATCAAAAATTTAATTATAATAAAAAAAAGATAGTTAAAGTAACTTATCATAAAAAACTAATGTGATAGATGAGAAAGTGTTAAAAAAAATAATTTTTATGATTATAAATAATTAAATAAACACAAATTAATTTTTACTTTACTTAAAATTTTCTAAAATTAAAAATTAGATTATTTTATATAAAATCCTTTTTTTAATCTTTTACAAAAGAGCCCGATTTATAAAAATAGTTGCATTATTTGAATATTGAATTTTGAACATCATATATAACATTGTATATATTTATTTCTATTTTTCACTTATTTTATTTTTTTATATATACGCATTTCAAAAATAAAAAATAAAAAAACAATATAACATTGTATTATTGTCCCTACATTCATCTTGATGAATCATTTCTATGTAAAATCTCATCCTCCACCTCTATTTTTTTCCGAACGGGTAACTAAGGTCATTGATCCGGATCCTCTAACTTTAGGGCGAGAAAGTTACGGTGACTTTGTGTTTATAAATAAGAGAGAATGATGATTAAAAATAAGAGAAAA
The DNA here is from genome assembly GCA_039655645.1 of Ammopiptanthus mongolicus. Taxonomy (NCBI): domain Eukaryota; kingdom Viridiplantae; phylum Streptophyta; class Magnoliopsida; order Fabales; family Fabaceae; genus Ammopiptanthus; species Ammopiptanthus mongolicus. The sequence continues at coordinate 6,529,935 of CM077345.1, forward strand.
TATGAGAGAGAATGAATAAAGATAGAGATAGAGAGAAAGGTAGGTGACTTTCCCACCCTAAAATTAGAGGATCCAAATCCGTAAGAGGCTAGCTTCTCATCGATAAATGATGATTAGTAAATAGTTGGCTTAATTGCACTTTTCGTCCCTCAATTTTTTAAATTGTGTGATTTTGGTCACTCAAAAATTTTAATTGCACTTTTCGTCCCTCAACTTTTTCAATTGTGCGCTTTTGGTCCTTCAAAAAATTTAATTGTACTTTTCATCCCTCAACTTTTTGAAATTGTGCAATGAAAGTCTTTCTTTTGGTCCCTAAAAGGACTAATTTTGTACAATTTCATAAAATTAAAGGATAAAAAGTGCAATTAAAATTTTTGAGGGATCAAAAACGTAGTTGAGAGACGAAAAATACAATTTAAATTTTTGAGGGATCAAAATCACACAATTAAAAAAAATTAGGGGATTAAAAATATAATTAAGCCTAAATAGTAACTAGTACAGTAGAAGCTTACCAAAAAAAAAAAAAAACTAGTCTTTACTTTACTATATAATTACTTTACTTCACTATATCTTGATTATCTTCTATCTATATATCTATATCTATATATCTATTAAGAAAACAAACCCCTTATTTATTTATATATATATATATATATATAAAATAAAAATTAAGTCCTCTGGGACACGTGTCAATATAGGGCTATCCGAATTCCCAAAACTTCATCTACCCTCCTTCTTCTTATTTTATTATTATTTATATTATTTAATTATTTATTTATTATTATTTATTGTATCTGTTTTCTCACTTTCTGGCTAAAAATTTTCACGCTCAAAGACACACTCAGAGCTCCTTTTTCATGTTTCTCACTTTTTATTATTATTATTATTATCTTATATTATTGTTATTATTATATTATTATATTAATTAATCTATCTATCTATCTTCTATAGATAAACCTATATAACTTTCTACTGTTGCAATACACGTGTCACTTTATCAACATTATTCCACACTCAGTCGTTGTACCTGTTGGATAAATGAATAGCAATAATCATTTCCAATGACGCGGGAGTACAACACAATGAAAAAATCAATTGGTATGAATGTGTGATAGGACATTGCCAAGAAAATTAGAAAAGAACCTTCGAGAGGGGAGAATATCACCCTCCTTTTCATTAGAAAATGGTTAGCAACACGCTAGGCTTAATGTCACTGAGGATATCCTTTTCTTATCCTTCCATTTGCGGTAATCCCACTACCTGTAACTTGACGACTTCTTAAATCTCACCAGGTTCCCTACTTCTCCTCCGCTTCGTCCGGCGGACCCCAAACAGTGGGTCCTCAACCCACTTCATGTCGGCTTAGGTAATCTATGTATTATTTATTTTCATTAATCTTTAACAACTTTTCAGTTTTTTTCTGGGTCAGCCTAATCTAATCTAATATATTTAAGGAAAGCCATTTATGATTTTTGCATTTAGATTCAAATTTGTTATTGATCTTTTTTTTGTGTGTGTGTGTGTTTATCTGTGGGTGTTATGCAGTAGCTTTGATTAAGATAATCTATAGCAACATATGGCTCATGCTGAAGTGTTATGTGTCTCAAAAGTGTCCTTTTTATCTGTCCACAGAATGTTGGGCACTCGCTTGGTGGTGGTACTGCTGCACTGTTAACATATATTCTTAGAGAATAGAAAGAGTTCTCTTCAACCACCTGTGTCACCTTTGTAATTCTTTACTATTGAATAATAAGAGAATTCATTAGCTTTGTATTTTTTTCAAGTCCATCACATGATATTAATTAATTGTGCAAGTTATATAGGATTTTCCTCAGTGGTGATATGAGCTTTCAAATTGCTGTAACACATTATTATTCTGAAGCATGTGATGAACTATATCCATATAGTTTATTTTTGTTCTTATTTGTTTGATGACAAAAGTTATGATTTTCTGTTACAGGTTAACAGTAACACTTAATAGCAACAATGCCTATTTTGGCCTCATAATTGTAAAATTTGGCTAAAGTGTATAGCTACTTTTTCAAAATAAACATTGAAGAGATGAATGAAGAATGTAATTCATCCCATATATTTTTTGTTTTGAATTTCTTGGGTTACTATGCTTGTGCTCCCTTTCAAGCTTTACTTGCAGATCTAGATCGTAGGTCACTGATATTAAGTATTAATGTGATACCCGAACTTGAAGGGTTATATGATTGTCATTATGAGTTGTTGACTTGATTAGCGTTAGGTAGAAGGCACTACACCACAACATGGTTTTTGTAGTGTCTCTCATATCTGCATTGTTTTGCAGGACATTGCTATCAATGACAAGTTTCCAGGTCCTACTATCAATGTAACCACAAACAACAAAATTGTTGTCGATGTTAGAAACAAATTGGACGAGAGCCTCCTTATTCATTGGTAGGTATATGCTAAATTTTGAAAATTTAAAAACTTTGGATTTGTTTTTCCTCATGTTGGTGTTTGAGAATATTTCGAGACAAAGAAAGCATACTATTTTGGTTATGACAATTAACACGTAATATATGGATAATTTGTCCTTTTTTCTCTCTTAATGTTTTAAACCAGTTACATATATGAGGAATGATGACAAAGGTTTTGGAGCTTTCAATATGACATTTAGACACAAGTTGTGATGATTCGCTAAATCCCAACCTTGAATCTCACGTGCAATGATTTTATCTCTTCTTCCATACTAGATGTTGTGTTCACTTATTTTGGATGTGCTTCACTTGATTATTTATTTTTGGTTACTTATGCCTTCTATAACAATTACTTTTGGATCTGAATCTTTTTCTTTGTTCCTTCCATCAATGCAAGGTTATGATAGATTTCTCCGCCATGTGGGGTTGTTGACCATGTGAAATAATAGAACCTTTTATGTGTGTGAGCTGCATGTGCATAAGAGGGAGAAATTAACGGATTTTTGTAATGAACAGAAAATATGATTTTCTTTTTAAAATTTGTTTATAAAATGAATGGCAATAGACCCCAATATTTATCTTATGAAGCTTAATAGATCATTTTATATCTAATCCGAAACCTCTTGCATACATCACACCCCCCAATTTTTCACACACTCAGAATTTGATGCACACCAGGTCTAATTTTATACTTCTTAGGTCTAATTTTAGGGGAAATGACTGATAAAATTTGCCACTATATTATTTATCTTTCTTTATTGTTGTTATCATTTCTGTTGGTTTAATTGCATACTTTATGATGAAATTCCTCAGATCCCAATCTACACCATAGCTCAAGATCTCAAGCATCTATTAGATCTGAGAAAAGCAGGTGCAACAGTTGCCATTTTGGAAAATGCAGATTTACCGTCAATAATTTCGTTCTGTTGCCTGATGGTTGGAGCTTGTACCAAACTTTTTGTTATCAGTAAGAAAGTAAAAGAACAAAGGACTAATGCCTCAATCTAACTATGCCTAAAGCACCAGCAAGTAAGCTAAATATTAAATTTATTCATGCAGACTAGCTTACAAGTGGGTTCTAAGCTTCTGAAAGGCCTTGGTGTAATGTCTGATGATGTAACATTTTTAAGTCAGCTTATTACAGATTCCATGGAGCTACAAGCTCAAGAAGCAATAAGCCACTCTGAGAATCGTGAATTAGATATTATGAAACCACTGCAGGTACTTCAAAATGGTGGTTTGGCTTGGGTAAATGCTGAAATTTGGTTTTGTGTGTCTATGTGAGCTGACATGTGCATTTGTCCGAATTTATTAAATGAACATCTAATTATTAAATGGGACAAAAGTTGGGTTGATTATAGTTGTATATAAAATATGATAATTGATAAGTTGGGTATTATTCACATTGATATGATGTCATAAGTTTCTCTTTGAATTTATTCCCCCATGTGATTTTTCTGTTGTTTCTCTTTGAAAGTTATCCCCCCCCCCCCCCCAATGTTTCTCTATCGTATTATAGAAATGTTTGGATGAAGAAAGTGGTGGGAAGATCCTTCTATTGTTTGTCTTTGATTAGGTAGCCCTTGACATGATAGGATAATTTAGCTAATAAGAATAGAAATCTTGGTCTGAACCCGCTGGAGTACCGGTAGCCGTTGAAGATTGAATCTATTTAAAGGTTAATTGAGATGTTCAACTCCTTTGTTTATAAATCTACAAGTGGCTAAAAATTTATCATATAAGTATTAATTGTTATTTATATTTAGAATTTTTAAAAATAGTGTGATATTTTGCTTCTTTATCTTTATATATTTTGTACTGCAACTTTTTCTTCAGACAGGAAATGTGTGGTGCTTGATACTTCACAACAGTGGAAGAGAGGTAGGTTATTCAATAAGGATTTAATTGTTATGCACTGACAATGTAAAGTTTTTTACACTGTCAACCAACTAGAAATTGCCACATCAGTAAAAATGATTGAGTCTTATACTAACTACCTTAAAAATCATCCATATCATGATTTCTGATTGGTTGACAGCGTAAAAAACTTTACGCTGACAGTGCATAGCAATTAAACTCATTCAATAGCTTAATCTAAGTATGTTATTGTGAGTTGGTCTTTTGACTGCCTTTTGTTTCTTAACTATTTTCTTAGCTATGAGCTCTTACGAAATGCTTCTGCCTGCGGTATTTTATCTACTGAAAAAAAATAAGGGTGCATAAAGACTTGCACCACTTGCAGTCTTTACATAGCTTAAGGCCTTAACACTTCCATTTTTAGGGAGAAGCTATGACTGAGAGTTTTAGCATAATTGGTAAAACTACATAGGTCTTGTATTTTCATTGTCTCTGAAACTTGCTACATAGAATTTATGCAAGTGTATGGTTAGAGGAAATTACTTCATAAATAAAGCAAAAGCTAGCAGAATATGTGGTTTGCAGCAACTTCTTTCATACTTTGATAGTTGAAATGTGTCTTTCTTGATCTTCAGATGAAATGAAATTCCTAAGATTCATAAAGCATGTAACTTTTTCAGACTGGCACACAATATTCCCACATGTATATGCATGCATGGCATTTTATTATGTTATAATTGACTACATTCTCTATGTTATAGCTACCGTTTTATAGCCTATTTAAAGGCACTTCCAAAGTTTGGTTCCTCTTTATTAGTGGTGCGCTGTTATTGTTTTTGTAGTTATCGCACCTTGCATGGATTCAAACTGATAGAAAGTCAGCTGGTCTTGGTGACTTCAAGTATCCTCTGATTTATGATGTCACCAAAACCATATCAAAATCTTATGGTGTTCTCATTCCTGATCAGGTATGTTTTGATATCATGTCCTAAACTATGGCTATTCCCTTTCCTTTCCTCCCAACCCCAATATCTTTGGTGCTTTAGTTTCAATGTTGTCTAGAATGAAATTTAAGGTGCTGTCTTGGCCACAACTTTAGTAGGTTGCATCATATGGTGAAATGTTGGCTGTGAAACTGTTACTTTTCATTTCACTTTTTTGCACCTGTGTTATAGTGATTCCAAATGTTTCGAATGATTTAGGGCATTGCATTTAGAGGATTTGTTCATTACTGACTTAAGGAAGTGGTTATCCAGCATTCAACCATTAATAACCTAGCAATTGGTAAAAGTGTTGATGTGACAAAGAGAACACTCCAGGTAATAATACACTTAATTAGGATTACACCAAGATTGAACATTTAGTAGTATATTTCCCTTTTTTTGTTTCTTTTTCCCTTCTATCCTTAATATAAGTGTATTGCCCCCAAACATGTTCTTGCAGGCCTTGCAGTCTGTGCAGGAGAACCCAGATGAAGTTTGCCCTGCTGGGTGGAATCCTGGGGAAAGTCCATGAAACCAGACCCTAAACTAAGCAAAGAGTACTTTGCAGCGGTGTAGGGACGGATATTAGTTATGAGTAGCTATTGCTCCTCTGTATCAATTAGTGGGGTGTAAAAGGATATTCATATATATTTCTGTAATGTGTGAATCCTTTTAAATTTTGAGCCGCTGGGCCTGGGCGTGGTTATAAATGCATGCTGGTGGACCTGGATTTTGGAGTGAATTGTGTATTAATTTTACAATTTCTCTTGATTATTGTATTTGCATTGTATGTTTGTGTATGAATATTGCCTGAAGTCCAGAATGGAGCTCTAAGCAGCTGTAGTTCTATGACTTCATCAAGCAAGGAGCTCCGACTAGAAGAAATATGAAACTGATTACAGCTTTATTTAAAATTGAAATTGTTTACAGGTAATCGTGGCTATGGTGATCGTAGCCCCCTTCACGATGGAATGCGACTGATCATGTCATAGATAATTTCAACTTAGTATTACATATGTTGTTCATATGTCTCAGTTATGGCGGTAAATTGAGTGTAGCCACTGGTTTTTTTTTAAGAGTAATATTTTCACACAATGCATTAGATAATTTTTCTAACAAATTTACTTTATAACACAAATTACCAGTAATTTGTATATAAAAATTAAAGTTGTCCAACAGTTGGGATAAATTTTTATAAACCATATTTGTTGTAATTAAAATTATTATAATTATGATTAAAATGTTCTTTTCCTTGCACGGGTCTCTCTACTAGTATATTATAAAAAGTTGATTTTATTACTTTTGAATTTTGATCTCTGTAAATATCTGATCCCTTTTTCCTCATTCTCTTTCTCTGGAGGTTTCGATGACTTTAACAGAGGTTGGGTTGTGTTTTTGAGTGGTTTGATTTTTGGGTTGGCGAGGAACAAGAGATGTTTCAGGAAAGGTCATGATGGCTGAGGAACAAGAGATATGTTAATGTTTTTGAGTGCTCTGGAATGGGTTATCTGTATTTCAATGGAGTTTGGTTTTGGTTTTTGAGTTGTTGTGTGAGATGGAGATGAGTGTGTGTATGTGTGCTGATGAGTGGGTCTTGATCTATTATCTATTGTTATTGCTTTTCTTACTGCTGGTTTTCTCTTCCTCCGCCTTTTTTCATGGTTCTTTCAAATTCTTCACGACATTATTTCCTAACATTTGAACATTTGATAATAGATCAAGTTTAATTTCTTCTCTTTTTTTCTCTTTCAGACAGCATAATCAGCCATAGATGGGTTCGACCTCTCATGTACTGCTAGAATTAGAGCCTCAAATGCTAACCATTGATTTAGCTATTTCCTCTGCACATATGATCGGTAAATCTTTGGTGCATCTTGCTAGGAAGCTTCTTATAGGCTTTTACCTTATTTGCATTCTCCGGCAGCGGTGGTGCTCACGACCATCATCCACCGAACGATCACCCTCTGCAGCTCAGCACCGAACTGCACCTGTACGTATTTCTCTTCTCCCTAATTATATGTTTTCTTCTTTCTAATTTGGTGATGCTATTTCCTCTGCCTCACCCTCAGATGTTTGTTTTCAAACTTATATTACAAGCATCTCTTTATGCAGCTCGATAAGTTTGAATTTGATTGTTACAAATGAGTTTGAACTATAAACCATTGGTATGGCTTCCATCATTTCATACCACGGAATGACTTCAAGACAATGCTTATACTTCAAAGATATGGTCAGAGAAACATATTTATTCTTGAAAGCAATTGCCTAAAAGTTATAGTTAAAAAAATTATAGTTAAAAAGCAATTGCCTAAAAATTATAGTTAAAATATTTAAAATATTTGCACAAGGTGGGACGCTTTCATACTAAATGTTTTCTTCTCACACTGTCATTATGTTTTTATTTTCCCAATTTGTTTGATGTAGACAAATATGTAATCATATGTTACACAATAAAAAATAAATTGGTGAATACAAAGTAGCAGTTGCCCTTGGTGGGTTTGGTTCAAGACTCCACATAGACAATGTTGGTGTGTGCATTGCCTTGCACGTTGAAAGGAATTTAGCCCATATTTGCTGATCAAATTTGCCCAAATCAAGTTTTCAAGCTTATAATAGGCCAGTTATAGCTAAATTTACCTCCTTTAGCTTATGTGTGTGATTGGGGAGTTTCTCCCTTGCTCTCAGTTTCTCCCTTACGTAATTTGATATGGAACTTTTTGTCTTTATTTTCAATCACTTAACAAAAAAAAGTCACTGTTTAATTTATATATCATTTGTCTCGATTGTTATCATTTATATATATATATATATATATATATATATATATATATATATATATATATATATATATATATATTACAAATTATAAATTATCTTTTTTTAATAATCGTTTAAAAGAAAGAAAACAATATAATTATATTCAATATCTTCGAAGACCAGAAACTATATAAAATATACAGTAATATTTGAAATATAAATAATTCAGATTAATATATTAAATGGAATTAAATTAAAATGGTTTAATAACCTCTTGAAATGTGTTGCAGTAAATAATAGTGTTATACACTAAGCGTGTAATACAAGTATTTGATCATGTATTTTTACAAGTATTTTTTTCTTCAAGTTTTTTTCTTCCTCTGTTTCTACTCATATAGGTGGATATGATAAATTGTACTTATGTATTACTTATCTATGATTACAGCATATTGTTCCAATTTATAAATGAATAAGTTCATGACCATTGAATAATTAAATATAAAGCTTATTGTTCTCTGTTTGTTGATCATGTATCCAATTTAATGATTTCAATGATATTTTCCAAAAAAAAGTGGTTTAAAGGTGTTTACAAGGTTTGTTATATACATATTTGAACTGTCATATCAGTTTTTGAATTGGTGCAGCCTTGAACTTGCTTTGCAGTTTGGGATTTCAGTGGCATTATTGTTTCCCTAATTCTATTTGGTGGCTTATTGTTAACATATTCATTTTATATATATATATAAATTCAGTATTTGAACCTTTTTCTTATTTTTCATTTGTTTGTGATAAATGAGCTAATACTTTTTCTCATTTAAATTGAGTATGAAATTGGAAAGGCTTGAAGTAAGATGACTTCGCTGTTCTGTTCCACCATCTTCATCCGATTGCATCTGTTTGCTCTTTTATTTTTCCCCGAGTTAGTGGTTCTTTGATTAGTGTTTTACGGGTTACATGGAGTATTTGGTGGATTAAATCGGTTGGTTTCTCTCAGATTTGATGCTAATTTTGAATAACAAAGTTGTTTTGTGATGGACTTCTGAATGTTAAATTAATTCATAATATCATGACAGGTGGATCAATTTTTAAAGATATAGTGTGATTTTGGCAATGACTTATCATTACTTCATGTTATTGTTTTTATAATCTTAAGTCGGTTAATCCGTAAGTATATTTGATTCTAGGTGGTCAATCACATGTGTAGGGAAAGTTGTGGTATTTTCAAGTACACAACATGATGCTTTATTCATGAAAAAGCTTTGTTACATTTGGAGATCAAGAATAGACTAAACTTAATCTTCATATGCAAAGTTTACAGCCATGGTTGCCCCTATATCTTATTTAATGCACATTTTACCCTAATATCTTTCAGCACAATGTTTTTTAATTTTTGTACATCCTATCCATATTCTGCATTTACTTTAATCACTGCAAAGAGAAGGAAATGGACTTTTATATTTTGGAAGGTATTGTGTTTCTATATTCTGGATTTAATCACTGCATTTACTTTATTCAGTTTGCAAGGGGTAACTGGATTGTATTGTGTTTCTATATTTTGCATTATGTAACTGCATAAAAGTCTAAAACATGATATTCTTGATATCTAGAAATATTTTCATTTTCCACTTCATGGAAGATTGTGAACACGAAAACAGGAGGTACCAATTGATGCTTGTACAACATATTTGATTCATACAATAATTGCAGCTGGTGTAAGTGAACCTATTTAGGCATCTTTAATATTTTTCGATTTATTAGTTGTTTGATATTTTAGTTTTTGCTCTTATACTTCACACATTTTCGCATATTGAGTATTATTTTGTTATATCTCTGTTTGATTTCTCTAATTTGTTCCATCTACTGACTGAATGCTTAACCAGAAATTGAAAATTGTTTAAAGCACCATTGCAAAACAACATCTCTAAGTGTTCGATCTACTGTTGAAACCACCATGATGACTCTCCAAACCAGTAAATTTGCAGATTTTGATGTTGATGCTCTACACGCTGTGATGCCTCAAATTTAATCAATACCTGTAGCACTATCACAGTAAATAAATAAGTATTAATCAATTTCACAAGTTCATTGTCATTTGTTTTGCATGTCTATATTTGAATAGGTTGGGATGATGATGACTTTGGAAGAGAAGTTTGACATCTCCATTGGAGAAGGGGGAGCTGAAATTAAACTCATGTATAGAAGTGGCAGGATCTATACAAAAATTAAAGAGCATAAGTGTAATTTAAAATTATGTAAATATTTAATAAACTTATGTAAACTTAAGAAGTCATTCTCTTTAACAAAAAAATGGTTTTATCTCTTTTGTCAGCTAACATGATCTTGAATATATATGCATCTTTTCGAGCTGGATTTCCGTTTGTTTTTGGGTCAATCTTTGAAAAGATGCAGATAATCATACAATGGAGTGAGGACTGAATCCCCGATTACGCATGTGCGTTTGCATCATGACTCTTCTTGACCACTTTAGGATTAGTTGATTAGTTGTTAATTACAAACGATAATCTGTTGTGGGAGTGTAAATACTTAGCTTTATTGAGCTATTTTACCACCATATTGATTTAGCTTCTGCTTTAAACACAGACAATGTTGTCTTGGGGGTTGGATACCTATGATCAGCTATTGTTATGCCTTTTTTGCTTGCCTTTTTTGCTTCCGTAACAGCCCAATATGGAATAGAGAAATGATAGGAGAGAAATGATAGGAGCTTTTGTTGTTATCATGATTTAGTTATTTCAGCAATAATTTGTGACGAGAGGTCAAGACGGTATAGGCTATCATGATTTAGTTATATTAGCAATTAGGGGTGTTCGCAGATACGGTTCGGTTCGGTTTGTTTCTTTAAAAAAATCTGAATCGATCCGATTCAATTAAATACGGTTTAGATCGGTTCGGTTAGTTCGATTTGATAAAAATAAACATGGTCAATTAAATGTGGTTTGTTCTCTTTTCACTCTTTTAATTTATTTCATATTAGTACGATACAAAGCCACAAAACAAGCAAACAGTACATCTTTTGTTGAAGGCAATAATCATACTACTTAGACAAATATTTATACATACAAACACGTTCTATGTCAAGCAATAAGTATTTCGGAAAAACTGAATTCTATATATTTAATTCTTTTGAAAATGAAAAGTTACTAAGTTAAGCCTAAAGAGTAAAGATGGTCCAAAAAAAAAGTTTGAGACTACAGTGAGTGACCAGTGGTGTGTCATGTGCGTGGGTAGTAAAATATAAAACGCAACGTCATATTACATGAATCGGTTCGGTTCGGTTCGGGAAAGCAAACCGTAAACCGAATCGAACCAATCGGTTCTCATCAAATGCTATCCAAAAAAATCCAAACCGAGTCGATTTTTGTCAATTTTTGGTTAATTTGGATCGATTTGCGGTTTTGTAGCGGTTCGGTTTGGATCTGAACACTCCTACTAGCAATCAGCTTCAATAACTTGCTTCCACGAGTATAATTTGGTAACAACCTAATATAGTATAGGCATGGTTGTTGTGCTTATGATCTCCTATCACCTTTTATGCCTGTAGTCTTATCAAAAGGTTGATATATTTGTCCTTCAAATATAAATGTAAATTCAAAATCATATTTAAGTATTCTATTTTGTGACTATAATGGTTCAACAATAAAAAAAAAAAAAGTTTACTACGTGTTGCTGTTTGGTCGAAGTTTACTATCTCAAAAATTTAGTATGTGTTGATGTTACTCTTGGAGTTTATATTTAGTCATGATTCAAGATACAAATGTTTACTAGCTATATTTGATGTTTATAGCTATGTTTCATTCTTAGTAAATATTTGACTATGTAATATATAACTATGTTTTATTCTAATCAGAGTAAATGTCCAAATTGATTATTGATAAAAAAAAAATGATGACATTTTGGTCCCTAAGAAATGAAAATATCAATTTGATCCTAAAAAATGTAAAATCCGAATCAATTTGATCCTTTTTAACATACTTTTTTGGGACATTTTAGTTCATGTTATGGATTATTTTGACTCGTATTTTATATTCTTAAGGATCGAATTGATATTTTTCATTTTTCGGGAATCAAAATGTTACCATGATTTTTGATTAAGAAACAATTTAAGTCTCTACTCTTCTACTTAAAATTGAATTCTATATAAGTTCGATTAAAACATGCGTAAAACGGGTACCTTACTAGTACATCAGAAAACTAGAAACAGTGTTTGTTTGTTAGCCGCCAGAGGCAGACGCAAACGGATATGAGAGCCGCGTCCAATATTGATAGGATGACAGTGACGTATTCAACGAACGCCACCACCTCATTGAAAGAAAAAAAATAGTTAGCCAAAATAAGAAAATGTGGTGGTTCACACTTCACATATCACAACTCACAACCCCTTCTCCTTCTCTTCTCTCCAACCAACCACCACCATGGCGACTCATCTGCTCAAGCTCTCTCTCTCCTCGCAACCTAAGCTCTCCTTCAACTACACAACCAATCCTGATTTTCACTTCATTTCTCTGCTCCCGACAAAACGACGTCGCATCCGCCGGCGATTTCTCCGGCCACATTTCGTCGTCTCAAACTCCTCTCGGACCGATACTAGCTCGTTGGACTTAGCTGTCCTCCAAGGCCAGGTACAGAGTACGGACTCGCCGGTTCTACTCGATGTCACCGGAATGATGTGCGGCGCGTGCGTCTCCCGAGTCAAAAACATCTTGTCCGCCGATGACCGAGTCGACTCGGTCGTAGTCAACATGTTGACCGAGACCGCCGCCGTCAAGTTGAGACGGCAGGATAAGGAGGAGGCTGAAAGCGTTGCGGATAGCCTTGCTCGGAGACTGAGCGATTGCGGGTTTCCGACGAAGACAAGGGCGTCGGGTTTGGGAGTGGCGGAGAATGTGAGGAAATGGAAGGAGTTGGTGAAGAAGAAGGAGGAACTCGTAGCCAAGAGTCGTAACCGCATCGCTTTCGCTTGGACTTTGGTCGCTTTGTGCTGTGGATCGCACGCTTCTCACATTTTTCATTCTTTGGGGATTCACCTTGCTCACGGTAATACAATATTTAACGTTTTAAATTGTGGTTGTAGTGGCGTTGTTATTATCGTTGTCGCCAATAATTACGGGGAAATGCGGCGGCCGCAATTGCGGTTGCAGTTTGAGAGACTATCAAAATCACAAAGTTGCAAACGGTGGCGAACTTATTTTAAAACCCCTGCAATATTAGTATTAGTATCCACCTGCAAATTCATTCAGGTACTGAACTCTACCTTGTTTTCTTATTTGTAGGATCGCTTTGGGAAATTCTTCATAATTCATATTTCAAAGGTGGTTTAGCTTTGGTGGCTCTATTGGGACCAGGACGAGGTTAGTTCGCCTCTCTTTTCCCTTATTGAGCAAGTAGCATAGCATCTTTTGAAGAACCATGTGTTCAAGTATTATAAATTTGAAGAATATTTTGCTTTAGTCCTGTAGTTGTAGGGACATGTTGCAATTTTCTTAATGTACTTGACTCACTAAAATGTTGCAGAATTACTCTTGGATGGCCTTAACGCATTTAAGAAGGGATCACCAAATATGAACTCTCTTGTGGGATTTGGTTCTATAGCTGCCTTTATCATCAGTTCGGTGAGATTCTATCTGGGATTTGATTTGAGTGTTCCATTAAGTCACAAGAAGGCTATAATTCTGTTTTCATTATATGTTTTGTTAATTCGAAATTTATATTTTCTGTAGATCTCACTACTTAACCCCGGGCTGGCATGGGATGCATCGTTTTTCGATGAACCGGTGATTTTATTTACTTTCAAATGTCCCAATATTTGTCATTGCAGATTTTGCTACCTTAAACCAAGCAAGAACATGCTACTACTACTACTCATCTTGTCTTGGAATTTTGTTTGTTTAGATCTAATAACCTCTCGCCTTCACAAAATATGTTATTCTTGTCTTATTGACACTTCCTACATCCATGTTGATATTAAGCTCCTCTTGAAAGAATTTCATCTTTTAGTATGCAGGTCATGCTTCTTGGTTTTGTGCTTCTAGGACGTTCTTTGGAGGAAAAGGCCAGGATTCAGGCATCTAGTGATATGAATGAACTTCTAGTAAGTTGCAATGTGGATCATCTCTTTCATTTGATAATATCCCAACAAAACATGAAACCGCTTAAATAAGAATATAATGGTTTTCCATTTAAAAATCAAGTCTTATTTCAACTTTCACTTTGTTCCATTTTCTGATCAATTTTCATTTCTTCAAAATGAATAATCCAGGAACTGGAACTTTGGTTATGAGGAAAAAGTGACCAACATGAGCATTAAGCATCAAATTATAGATTTTCTGTAAAAAGTGTCATTTGTTTGTATAGTCGTTTTTTGTTGTAGTTTGTAGCTTTAGTTATTTAGTCTTACATGATTTCACTGTGGCGGATGTTTTGGCCAGTCACTGATATCTACTCAGTCGAGACTTGTGATTACTTCATCAGAAGGTTCATCATCTAGTGACAGCGTCCTTTGCTGTAACGCAATTTGTGTTGAAGTCCCAACTGACGATATTCGAATAGGTGACTCAGTTTTGGTGTTGCCTGGAGAGACTATTCCTATAGATGTAAGCCTTTCTGATTGTTAGCAAAATTCTGTTTATGTTTATTGAAACCTTTAAAGCTATATGTGCAGTACGTGAATTCAGGTTTAAGGGCATCAAAGTGCCTATTTTGACTGTGCATATCAAGTTTGTAGTGCCCAGGACCAAATCTCAATTAATGGGCTTAATCTGCCATCAGCGGCCTATAATAATAATATTGTTGTAGAAAACAGTCATTCAAATCTTTATGCTTGGAACTGGAAGGCCTCCCTTCATGATCTAAGATGGAATATCTGATTAAACTTATTGGGTTGTATGGTATTGCTTGCTAATGCTAGAAATTCCTGGGCAGGGAAGGATCATTTCAGGAAGAAGTGTTGTGGACGAATCCATGCTTACAGGAGAATTGCTTCCTGTATTTAAGGAGAAAGGCCTCACGGTTTCAGCTGGGACTATAAATTGGGTAAGGTTATACTAAGACTTGAAATAAATATTAAATTTTATGCTGTCTCACTAAATTTACATGTGGGGCTCCTATGGTTTTTATTTTTCTACCTTTGATCGGGAGAGCAGTTATTAATCTATTTCTTTGGCCAAACAAATTTCTATTTCAGGATGGTCCCTTAAGGATTGAAGCTTCTTCAACTGGCTCCAACACAATGATATCCAAGATTGTACGCATGGTTAGTATACCATCTTCAGTGATGGCTTAGTCGTGAGATGCTATATAATGCTAATTAGGTGAACCAAATTTTCGGTCCCCCCTCCCCAGTTAAGAGTTTATTTTTCTGCTTCCCTATTTGTTATAGCTTTATTACAATATAGTGATAAACATATTGTGTAATTGCTTAGCTTCATACAATTTTTAGAAGAAGAAATGCCAGGGATGACGTTTATAGTTTCTCTGGAAATTTTATGATTGCACTGCTGACAAGTCCGTTGACTTGGGATATATGGAAATCAAACATTTGTAGAGAAATTTTCTGCGTTGTTGTTACAAACTAACTGCTCTATCTTGTAAAATTTAGGTTGAGGATGCTCAATCGCGTGAAGCACCTGTACAAAGGCTTGCAGATTCAATAGCAGGGCCATTTGTATACAGTGTAATGACTCTCTCAGCAGCAACATTTGCATTTTGGTAAGTACTTGTTTTTTCATTTGATTTTTTTATTTGATATGATTATGATTTGTGCCACTGATCCCAGATGGTGGCCTTTATTTGACTTAGTGATGACTATTATTAATTTATTATGACATGTTGATGTAATCCAACCTATCTAGCCCTGACACTGCAAAAGAAAAAGGAACTGTGTCCTTTTGTTTCCATGTCTATGTCAATCCCCATGCTTCTTACAATCTTGCAATAAGATTTACGATTATCATGCACATTTAATTTTCCCAAGGAAAAGACTTCGCGCATGGTCACTTACCCATTACCTTTGACAAGCATGTTGCATTTGTTTCCAGGTATTTTATTGGATCACACATATTTCCTGATGTTTTGCTCAATGATATTGCGGGCCCAGAAGGAGATCCTTTGCTTTTGAGTTTAAAACTCTCTGTAGATGTTTTGGTGAGTGATTTTAAACTCCGGGTCCCCTGACTTGTAATTTGTGCTTCAAGTTTGTGATTAAAACTACTTGCCCGTCCTTATTGACTTTTCTTCCCCTATCTCCTGAGCATTGATCACTCCCTTTTTACTGGCTTTCTGCTTCTTTTGTTAATTAGGACATGCCGGACAATCTACAATTAAAAACTTGTGTGTCCTTTTTAAAAGTCTTCAGTCATTGCAAACAGCCTTCAATTTGGACTCTTCACATTAGTCAAAGACATGGTGCTATAAGCTAGTATTGTAATGTTATCTGCCTGAAACCGATTGTATCATTCAATTGCAAGAGTATGAATAAAAGATAGGAAGAGAAAAGTAGCTAGGGTCTTCCGAGATGAGTGCATGAAAGTGAGTCTAGTTTGGCATTGTTCCCGTATAAAGGAAATTTCCATACAGGACAACAATGAATATTGTGTTTTTAATATACTTTTCAGTCAAGTGTTTTACAGATAGTCTTTGCCCCTCCTCACTTTGCAGGTTGTTTCTTGTCCTTGTGCACTGGGTCTTGCCACACCCACGGCAATCCTGGTTGGCACCTCACTCGGTATGTTACTTATGTTTTCTGCATTTAGGAAACTAAGATAAATGTTAATTAAAGTTACTTGAACAGTGAACACATATATGAAATATATTCACGTTGTTCTTATGATGAAAAACCTGCTCTTTGCTCAAATCTTGAATCATTTTCTCTGGTACTAAGGTTTTACCATTTTTCTCTTCCTTGAAAAATTGGTTGACACCGAGTAGTGCTTTCCTATTGTTTTCCATTTTCCTTTCCTCGTTATTTCTTTCTATCAACATTTTTTAATACTTCCTTCTTACCATCAGGTAGTCTTGGTTAACTGTGGTTCTATAAATATATAAATATATTTTACCCAATACAAGAATCACAACTTTTGCAATACGCAGTAGGTGTGTCTTAATCAGGCGTAGGGTGTCTTCTCTGATACATGAATTTGTGAAATTTATTGTAAAGCGTGTTACTGGCCGGTAACCTGGTTAGGTGTTTTTAGTATCTTCTATCTTTGCTACTCATTTTACACAATAGGCGTAATATGTCTTGGCAACAAACAGGGGCAAGAAAAGGACTTCTTATTAGAGGAGGGGATGTGCTGGAACGCTTGGCCAGCATAAGTTATATTGCTCTAGACAAGGTAAGTTCCACGTTCATAGACTATGCTAATGTGTGTGAATAGGGTCAGGATCCGAAGACAGATGTAAAATCAAAATCAATCTTAAACCAATTAATGACTAGATAGGATGAAGTTCTTAAAGAAAACACTGTTGGTTGAAAGTTTATATCATGTATATCATACTAATAAAACTTCACATTATATCCTTGATCATTTTTTGCTCCACCAAAACTTAATAATATACTTTTTCAAATAAAAGAAAATATCAACCGTTTGATCACCTGTTTATTTTGTTTAAAATTTCTCAATTTTGTGTTTAAGATCAAAATGAAATTAATTGTAATTCGGCAATTGGATTGATCAAAATCATTTTGTTTACAAAGTTTTGGAGTTGTGCAGGAAGCTTAGTCTTCGTCAATCAATACCATTTAGAATTAGAAGAGAAAAAGGACTAGGAGAGAAAAACCCTTTCTCTCTATGTAAGTAAGTGATTTGATCCCTTATTTTTGGCTTTATTTATGTGGGAGCCTTTAAGTTTATACAATTAATGGACAAAATTAAAAAGAATCCCGCAAACCAGTGCCCTCTGATTAAGGAATAAAAAGATGCAAAGTTTCATTAAAAACTAAAAACTTCACACCTCAATATATGGGCTACACCATTTTTCATAAAAACATATCTTTTTAATGCGTTAGCATTTCCCAAAAAATACTTTCAAGTTTCTAGTTTGACTAACTTTCCTTAAAAGGGACGAAGATTGACTAACGGTCTGGCACTAAACTTTCAGACAGGCACCCTCACCAGAGGAAAGCCAGTTGTCTCTGCTATAGGCTCTATTCTTTATGGAGAGTCAGAAATTCTTCAGATTGCTGCTGCAGTGGAGAAAACAGCATCTCATCCGATAGCAAAGGCTATTGTCAATAAAGCTGAGTCATTAGAGTTGGTCCTTCCAGTCACAAAAGCGCAGTTAGTTGAACCAGGTTTTGGAACCTTGGCAGAAATAGACGGGCGTTTGGTTGCAGTTGGATCTTCAGAATGGGTCCACGAACGCTTCCAGACAAGAGTGAACCCAACTGATTTGATGAATCTGGAACATGCTTTGATGAAGCATTCTTCAAATATGACATCTTCAAACTATTCGAAAACTGTTGTCTATGTTGGACGTGAAGGAGAAGGCATCATAGGAGGTATTGCCATATCTGACATTGTGCGTGAAGATGCCAAATCTACTGTGACGAGGTATGTTTATTGTTATATATGTGTCGCAGAATACTGTCCACAAGTTTTAGGCAAACAATACTACTGCTTCTTCCGGCCATATGTGAAGTTGGTCCACTTCACTTCCATCAGAAAGAAGGACGATGCCCTTTTCTTTTTTCTTTTGTGTTCAACTTCCACCTAAAGCCTTCAATTGAAGCTAGTTAAAAGTAGCCCAGTGGTGCACCCTTTTCTTAACCATTTGTTAGTTCCTGATAAAGTTGCAAGAAAGGAATTCTGATAAAAATATTTCTATAATCTAGGAACCTCTCAGCTAGTTAACAATGTTCAATGTGTGATTAATAAATAATTAATCATTGACTTGATTAACTACTTGAGCAATTAATTATTCCTAAACTGGAAATATTTTTGTCAAGAATTTACTTTTTGTAATTATCCCTACTTTTTATATATGCCTGTAGTTTTGTTCTGACTGCCTATTCCTCTAGGGTAAGGTTTAGACATTAGTTTTATGGCATAATTATCAGTTCACAATTCACACTATAATATTCATTCGCAACTGAGTTAGGCCTCCTCCTTGCTTCTTTTCCATTTCTTGTAATGAGATGGGAATTTTATTAAACGGTTGCTTCCATTATTTTCCATTAGGATTTAGGCCTAGTTGCTAAAGTTTAACCATTCAAATATGTGCTATGCAGTGGATTTAATACATTTGCTGTATTTGTTGAAAGTATTTGTCAAATTGAGGTATGTTTTTTTTCATTGCTTAATTTGTGAACTTTTTGGCTGACTTTGTTGCCTTAATTGGAAGGCTGAAGCAGAAGGGGATTAAAATGGTCCTCTTATCCGGAGACAGGGAAGAGGCAGTTGCAACTATAGCAGAGACAGTTGGAATTGAAAGTGATTTTGTCAAAGCATCATTGTCTCCACAGCAGAAATCTAGATTTATTTCATCTCTGAAAGCTGCTGGACATCGTGTTGCGATGGTATGATGACGAAAATGGATCTCCTAAAGTCAATTTTTTATGAATTCATGCATGGCCTTAGCTAAATAGAGAATCGTGATATGATAAAAGGTGCACTGAGCTCATAAAGTGATAGTGAACTTGGTCTTTGTTAGGAACCAGAAATTTATATTGAAATTGAAACTGACATATAAAATTGATATTGAAAAGAAACCAGAAATTCAATGTAACAGTAGAACAAAATGAAAGAAAGACGACAATGGAATGGAGCGATGCTCCTTACAAGATGAAAAAAAGGAAAACAAATAGGAGAACCCTTTCCTGAGGAAGAACTAGCTTCTTCACTCAGCCTAGCCCAATATTCCCTTAACCAATTTTCTGATCCCCTTCTGTTACACGCCCCCTTCTTATATTCATCATTCTCCCTCTCATTCCCTAATTCCAGAATCTTCTCCCCCTCTCCCTTTTTGCCACATGTCCCTTTCTTTTATTCCCCTCTATTGGTAATGGGCCTATCATTAATAATGGGCCTATCAATACCCTCCACGCTCACCGCACCATATGATAAGGACTTGGGTATTATGGGGGGTGCTTTCTCCGGTACTCCTAACAATTTTGGGGTAAAAATTATCCTATCCAACCAGAATGCGCTACCTCAATTAAATGGGTCATGTTAATGGGTCAAGTCAAATGATTATCACCATTTGATTAGATCAAATAGGCAAGGTAAGTTGCACTTAAAATACCAGAGAATTCACCATTAAGGGGTGCCTAAATCCCACATCGAGTAGTATGGGATGCTCAGTGAAGTATTTAAGTGCCTTGGTTTTCCCCCCTTGATAGCTAGCTTTTAATGGAGGATTTCCCAAGTATTTGGGTGCTTATGAGTCTTGATTGAAGCCTGTATTGGTAGCACTAATGAATTGAATTTATTTTTTTTTGTCTTGCTAACCATTGCCCATATAGCATTTTCCTTATTTTTCTTTCCAAAGTTGTTGTCATGTTGAGGCTTTGCTCTTAATTGAATAAAATGGTCACAGAGCAGCTCCACGTTAAATGCTTTCTCTATAAGCTCTCTTTCTTTTCTTTTCTTTTCTTTCTTTCATTTTTTTCTTTGTAAAAAAAAATGACAGTCAACTAATGTACCTAACAATGAACAGAGAAATGGGATTTTACTGAGACGTTCCGTTTTCTCTCCTTTTCTAAGGTAGGTGATGGGATAAATGATGCACCATCTTTGGCTGTTGCCGATGTTGGGATTGCTCTGCAGAATGAAGCTCAGGAGAATGCTGCCTCGGATGCAGCATCCATTATACTTCTTGGGAACAAAGTTTCACAAGTATGTCATTTCTGATGTCCCGAATTTTTTAATTTGCTTTTATGCATTCCAAGATTTTATTTTATGCATTCACCCCTCATCATTTCATCTATTCTTGTACACTGGGCTTTACAGTGAGCTTTGCTCTCCTGGTACATAATTCCCTTGTGATGAGAACTGGCCCTCCAACATTTGAAAATGCTGCTAAAGAGTATTAAAATGTCTTCTTCAATAATAAGGATATTCTTTTAATACTATGCATATTTGCTACCGAATCCGCCTTATGGTTCTCCATCGTCGTAGTTTACTGATTTTTCACCTGACAGATTGTTGATGCACTAGACCTTGCACAGACAACAATGGCAAAAGTGTACCAGAATTTGTCTTGGGCTGTGGCCTACAATGTTGTTGCCATTCCCATTGCTGCCGGTGTGTTACTTCCCCGCTTTGAATTTGCTATGACACCTTCACTTTCAGGTGAGAAACTTTGTATCGCTCGTTTCTTTTCATGTAATAGCGAGGCAAATAAGGCTCTATTTGTAACTTGTATTGCTTTTTACCTTCATATATTCAGTGTTAGCTAAAGAATGGTGCTTTTCTGTTTGTCACCCTTCATTTTAATCACAGGAGGACTGATGGCTCTGAGCTCCATCTTCGTGGTTGGCAACTCCCTGCTTCTACAGCTTCATGGGTCTCAGACCTCCAGAAAGGGCTCACTCTAGTCACGTAATAAACACATCTTCCATCCGTTCGAACATGGATATGTACAGTGTAAATTTTGTAAAAGATGGCATCAGCGGTGGTGATTCTTATCATGACAGTAAGAGTAAGAGTTCGGCATTTATGATAGAAGCATAATTCAGAATTGTAACCAACAAACAAGCTCCTGTTTTGTTTTGTTTTGTTGAATTTTTAAAAGAAAAAAAAAAGAATAAAATTTAAGTGTATAGTTGTAAATCCCAACTACTCAGTCTCGGCTAAGTGTAGGGATGGAAGTGTGGCCTCTTTCAAAATGCAAACTGAAGGCTTGTGTCATGGCAAATGTCTATAATGCATCTTTAGAAAATTAGATCAGTGGTGGATAATGATAGCCTCTTACCTGTTGGGGCGGTGAAAATAGTGTCTCCGCCCCTTCTCATCACCGCCATCACTCACTCACAGCCTTTATAGTTAATATGTTTGGAACGATTGGAAACGGATTGAATCATAATAATGGTTGCATTGTTTGATACGATGGAATGAAATGTGTGGGATGAAATAAAATGAAACTGACTTCTTATTCACTTTATTTCATCCTAAAATATTATAATATTTTATGTTACTCCATTTCATTTCAGCCGTTGTTAAATATCCAAATATATCGCTAAATTTCCCTTACCCTCTTTCCAAATAAAAAAAGGAAATTCCTTAACCAATCTCATCACTTGCTCCCGAAGGAATCAATCAAGTTCGGTCACTACATATATGGATACTAAATTGATTTATAAGTTATAACTGAATTCAATTTCTTTCCACACAAAAAAAATTAAATTTATTAAGGATACTTATAAATAATATAATAACATTAGTAATTGTGTCGAAAAAAAAAACATAAGTAGTAATTAAGAGATTTTTGTTTTACATAAAATTCATTAAAAAGAATTTTGATTGATGTTATCTGAAATAAAAATAACTAGAATAAAATAAAAATAGTTAAAACAAATAGTTAGTCCTTTTTTTATCCTTCGCACCAAAAAAAATAGTTAATCCTTTTCTCTGATTCCAATTAAAATGCAGATAAGTATACCGCTCCATGAACGTGTTACCGCAATTTCTAATGAAAGCTCGGTATATGGTGTCTAGTTTTTTGTTACGTAGATGATGGCAATTAAATTAGGAGTATATATGATTTCATCATCAACTTAATCCTCAACATTATCAATATTTTGTGACTCCTTATTGAGGGCAAACATCCTCCTTGGAGGGCCATTTGACGAAGCATGCATGAACCCTGCTCGGGCTTTTGGACCTGCTTTGGTGGGCTGGAGATGGCAGTATCATTGGGTCTTCTGGCTGGGCCCATTGCTTGGGGCTGCCCTGGCATCACTCATATATGAATACGTTGTGATCCCAACGGAGCCTCCTCATCCTCACCAACCTTCGGCTCCTGAAGATTACTAGCTAGTTATATACCTTGTGTATTATTATTATAAATAAATGTAAGCGTATGCTCATCTAGTTTTTTCTTCTCACCCTTCCTGCGTTGCCTCCGAGCTTATGAGTCTGTGTATGCATTTTTCTTTGTCTTCGAGGTTGGAGTATCAACATCCAAAACTAAATTAATACAATCCTACAATTTCAGAGACCAAATTAAATATTTACTCATTAAATTAGTGTTTAAGGATTAATACCGAAAGAGGAGTTGTTACTTGCATGGCCTGTCATATCCAATTATGAATTTATCGTTAATCTAAAGAGATCATATTTAAACATCTATCATTAATTAATTTCTTTTACAACCTCTTGCTGGCTCAGACAAATAGCAGTTGAGCAAGGTAGTATTTGTTCAAGGAAGTTAAAACATAGTTTTGAGTTATGATGTTAGTTAAAACTATGATGGATTAGCTGCTTCATTTCCCAAGGTAGAGGCCGCCGCAGAGGCCGCCGGCGGCATCTTCATTAATGTTGCAGCAGTGGCACAATGTTGTAGATCAGCCAAAGAAAACGATCTCCAGGCTGAGAAATTCTGCTGCAGAGGAGATGATGGACCTTCACTAGCAGTACTAGATACTCGAATTGGTGGATGGAGTGGTGGAAGAGGAGGCGGGGGTGACCTCGAATTTGAGGTTGAAGTTGAATCCTCGCTTGTACAACTACAACTGCTGTCATAGTTCATGGCAAATGCAAGTGCCAGGGAGCTTCTGCTTGAACTTATTGTTCTCTTAGAAATGCCACCACTGTTACTTCTTAAAGGGAAGTTCCGATTCTTGTCCCAAACGAGATTGAAGGCCATCAAGTTTCTACGCCTCCTGCTGTATGCATTCTCTGGTTTAACAATGTCTTTCACCGATGGGGAAGAAGCAGCATCCGCCAGGCTCGTGAAGGACTTGGACTTGCCATTATAGAATTTCGATATGGCCCTTCTGTCATTAACATCAAATCCAACCATCACAAACCAATATATACTGCTATTTTTAGTACCAACAAATTTATAGGTGAAATTCACAGCATGATCACCAAATTTAACAGAGGCAAAAAGATTGCAACCCTAGTTTTAGTTAATTAGACCCCAAAATGCAATTATTCCAACTTGATTTAGATTTTTCCTATTAAGATCCCCCTATTTATTTAGGTATACAAGTAAATGGAACTAGAATCCGTGTTTTTAGTTGAAACGCGTCATTTTGAAAGAATCCTAGGAAAACAAGAACTAATTAACTTGATGTAAGTGCATGAAATCCAAAAATTAAAAATAGACACAAGCAATAAACCTAGATCAGAAATCAAATTGAACAAAAAGTAATAGCATAAGATACGAGTAAAAAAACACATGAATAGTAAGTAAGGTAAGGTAAGAAACCTGATGGGTAGAACCTCTTGAAGCGTATCCATCATGTCGAGAGGACTATTATACGCACTCTCAGCCTCATTCTCTGCGCTCTCTGTCTCTGAAGAAGACGCATCCGCATCGCTGTCCTTCCCGATCGAGGACGACGACGACGAAGTCGTATACGAGCACGCCTCCTCCTCTGTCTTTGCCTCATCTTCTTCTTCTTCGCCCTTTCTGGTCTCAAACAACGCCGACGCGCATTCCACCACGCGCGTCAATTCCGGTGCTTCCATCATCCTCATCTTAAATGATGATGCTCCGTTTCTGATCGTGAAGAAAACCCAAAACAACTCTGAGATAGCTAAGGATTAATTGATGAGGTAATGGCTATTGGATAACACCCATGGGCTCTTCCTTTTATTGTTATGCTAATTTGCACTTTAATTAATCTTTTTTATTTTTTTAATTTATTAACAGATAAGTATCCAACAAGAAACAAGATAACGCCCTTTTTTTCCGTATATATTTTTATTTATTACATTAGTTGGAAAATATGGAAGGTCAGGGACCGACCTTATCCTCATCCGCTTCATGTTAAGAAAAACACGTCTTCGTACCATTTTCCTTTTTCTTTTCTTTTTTTCATTTTCTTTTTTATTATAAAAAATGAGCTGTGATCAGGTGCTTCGGGTTTCCCGTTGCAACCACCTCCGACCCTATTAGGCTTTGACAAAAATAACTGATCAGCCAACTTAAAAGGCTAAAATTTCAGTCAATAGCTGATAGCTGAAAAGTTAATTGATTGAATTTGAAGTCTTTAATAAAATTAGTTATTGAATTAACTTATAAATTTAAAATGACATAAAAGTACATATTTATAACAAGCATAATAAGTGGGAATTTCATTAAATGAATGAGGATAATATTGATAGAAAAACTATAAGCTCATGAAATAAGCTTATTTATCAAACATCTCTATTTCAATCAAATTAGCTTATAAACTAGTCAAATAAGTTATAAACTACTTTATTAAACTTGTGAAACACAGCCGTAATAATTTCCTTTAAATAGTCACAGTGCTCACTTGTTAGTTTTATGCTATTAACATGAGTGCTGTGAGTTTGTTCGCAGATTCATCATTTTTGGTTTTTAGCGATATTGAATTTGTGTTGTTTTTGATCTATTTCACCAATTTGAATGAATGAATATTTTTTTTAGTCACAAAAAAAACAATATAAAAAATTATTACACTAACTTATTAAAAAAAATTAGACAAAATAGGATGATTCGTCGTATACGTTTATTTTATTTTTCACATCGGTCCCATAAGTTTTTATTTTTTTCAAATTAGTCCTATACGTTATTTTCCGGTTTCACGTTAGTCCTTTCCGTCGATTCTGACATAATGACGTCAGTTTTGTCCAGACGTTACTATGACTAAGTCGTTAGTGCTTTGATGGCATCCAACATGGATGTTGAGTCAGCCTATACATGTTTTTTACTTTTCACACTGATCCTTGATATCTTTTTTTTGTTTTCATTTCGGTCCTATAGTCCCTATTTGTTTGTTTTTTTTCATTTTGAGTTGTGATACAATCATTTACTGTTTCAAAGCTATGTCTATTTGTTGGGAGTTCTAGCCAATGCCATTTTAAAGCTTCCAATTCAAAATTTTGGGTTCTCAAATCCTTTGTTATTCAAAATTTTTGGGTTTTTATTGTTTTGATGACTTGAGAGGTTGTGCATCTAAAGTTATTTTTTGCCTTTGGTTTTGACCTTTTTTTATATGTGATATTTGAACCCATTTTGAATTTGTAATTGTAGCACTTGGTTGAGTTTTATCAGTAATTGAGTTCGAATCTGTAATTGTAAGACTAAAATGAAAAAATAAAAAACATATAGGACTGAAGTGAAAAGTAAAAAAACATATATAAGATGAATAAGCATCCACGTGGATGCCACCAAAGCACGCAAAGCTTAGTCATAGTCACATCAGGTCAAAAATGACGTCATTAGATCAGAATTAACGGAAAGGACTAACGTGATAACAGAACATAACATATGAGACCAATTTGAAAAAAAATAAACTTATGAGATCAATATGAAAAGTTAAATGAACGTATAGAACGAAACAATTTATTTTGCCAAAAATTTATTATACTAATACCATATACCAATTAAATTCAATAGATAAATCTTTATTGAGCTTGTGGGATATATAATCTTATAACTAGACAATTTTCTTTCCTCACAAACATCTCATAAAAAAACATCCTTTAAATTTGATAAATTGTTAAAGTTCAAAATTTGATGAGATTAATCATTAAATTTTGCTTTTTCGAAAAGAAAAACTTAATATTTACAAATTAATTTAGAATACTTATTTTTTAACGTGAGTTATTTTCACAATCGGCCTCTTTTAGTGCATCATGTGTCATTTTTTTAATACATTTTGAATTTGATGCTTTTTTCGGTACCCCCAAAAATTTTGAGGCAAAAGTTATCTTGTCCAAACAGAATGCGCCACCACAGTTAAATAGGTCATGTTAATGGATCAAGTCAAATGATTCTCATCATTTGATTGGGTCACCTAGGCAGTATAAAGTTACCATTAGGATATCAGATAATTCACCTTTGAAATTTACTCGCTTAATTTTTTCTATTTAATTCTTTTCCTATCCAGACAAATATTTATAACTACTATAATTTCAAAAATTAATAACTATAATTACCACAGCTGTTCACTTAATTTATTCATTTATCTTTTTCTTTTTAAGAACAAATATTTTTAATTACTAATATCAGTTTCAGGATTGTATATTTTTTTTTTGTTTTTTAGGGTATCCTACGAGCAACTGCGGAGACTAACCCCTCGAGCCGAGTATGACCACTAGAGCAACAAAACTCTCCCTTCAGAGTTTTAACGTTGATGCATTCTGAAGGGTCGAATTCGAACTCAAAATCACTGGTTAAACTGGAATAGACTCATATCATCTTATCCAAGCGCTCTAGGGTTTCAGGATTATGAATTAATTGTTTAACAATAATTTTTGCACTTTTACCACTAAACAAGTCCTATATATTAAATAAGAGTCATTATATCACTCTTGAATATGAATCATTCTCCATAATCTCTCTCATACTTTATGCGTCATGTGGTATCGCCTATATTAAGCAATTTTTCATAATTTTTTATTTATTTTTTAGGTGCATTTCTAAATCTGCTAATAAATTGATATAACTATCAAATCATTATTTATTTTTTGTATTTTTTTTATTTTACTTTAGGATTAATATTTGTAGTTACTAATACTATTTTGTGGATTGGCTACACTAGTGTTTTATGTGATAAGATAAGAAGAGGAGGGAGTGGGTGGACGTAGAGGATAAGTGAGTTAGGTAAGCGGGGTATGTGACGTTTGCATGACAAGAATAGTAGTAGGAGATTAGGGAGAGAGAACAAAATTCTGACGTCCCAAAAAATATAATATTTTGGTGTATCTATCAATCAAAGATTGATATGTATATAGATATTAATAAATTATTTTTATTTTATTAATAAGTAATAAATTATTATTGATAAAAGATAAAAAATATAACAAGAAAATGAAATAGAAAATTTTCTTCGTCAGAGAGGATATTGGGGACTAACTGTAATGCAACGAAATTAATGATCACGTTGTGTCTTAGGAGCTTACCCACGTACCCCTTCATACAACCTATCGCACGTGTTAACCATATCCAGATCACGACACGTTGAGGAATGTGGACGGTTGAATTGAATGATTCATTTCTTTCTTTCATGCTAAAACTTTTTGTTTCGAGATGGTTAAGAAATTCACCATAAGTAAGTTTTTACTGAGAAGTATTAATAATACATTTTTTAATGGTGAATTTTATGATATTTTAAAGATAATTTTATTTTGTTTAGATGGTCTAATCAGGTTGTGAGGATCATTTAACTTGATCCACCAATATGACTCATTTAATTGAGATGGCGTATTCTGGTTGGATAATATAATTTTTATCCCAAAATTATTGGGGATATCAGAGAATACAACTTCTTTAATACTCTTTTTCCAACACACATTATTATATTAGTGTTGAAATTCATATGGGTCTCATCAATTCATGTGGGTTTCACTTGAGTTTTGTAGGATCTAGTTGAATTTTAACCAATAGGAAAGAGTATGTTAAAAAGAAAGTATTGGAAACTGTGTTGTTAGCATGTATCCTTCTCAATATATTAAATACATCATATTTCCATGTAATGTTTTTTTTTTTTATTTCTTAACCAATATCCTTAAAATACTTATTAACATTCTTCTTTGTTTTTTTAAGGAAAAAAAAGTGTTGATTAAGACTACGAGCCTGTTTAGTAAAATTAGCTGTTAGTGGATAAGCTAGCTGATAGCGGATAGCGGATAGCGGATGAGGTAGCTGATAGCAGATAGCGGATAAGCTAGCTTATTTTCTGTGAAAATGTTTGGTAATACTAGCGGTTGAACTAGCTGAAAAATATAAAATGACATAAAACGATATCTTCATTAATGATTTTACATAAAAGAGAGAGAAGAGAATAAAGGTAGAATTAAATGAAGATAATAAGGATAAAAATGGAAAGAAAAATGAAACGCTATAAGCTATAAGCTCAAACGTTACTTCAAGTAACGTGTGGAAAAAACGCTATAAGCTCGTGAAAAAACGTTATAAACTCGTGACAGATGCGCTTACCAAACGGGACTACTTTCTCATCCGCTATAAGCTATCCGCTATAAGCTCATTGAAGTACCTTGCCAAATAGGCTCTACGTTCCAAATTGTTTATGAAGATCATACTCTTCACCGTGATAACCTTATTAAGTTTGCTAACAAATATCTTAAAGATATTGTTTAAGTAATTCGAAGATAGAAAAATTTATTAAAAAATGTAATTTTAATGTTCAATATATTAAATACACAACTTTGAATGCAAATTTTTTATTTTTGATTCTTTAACCAATGTTCTTAGAGTATTGATTAACATTTGCTTAATCTTATTTAAGTTTTATTACGTAGTATTATAATAGCTTTTTTTTTATGAAAATAATTTAATAAATTTAAATTAAATTTAATATGATGCACGTGTCATGTGTTATATTTTTTTTATTGAATTGTATTTAATACTTAAAAATATAAAAAAATCTAATATAATACCATTAGAATAATAAATTTTTATAAAACAGAAATTACATTTTTTAATCAAATTTTTACACTTTTTAAATATGAGATTAATCACTAGGTCATGGAAAAATACAATTAAACCTAAATAAGTTTTTCTACACTTGTTTTAATAAGAGTTTAATTAATATGCAACGTAAGTGTAAAGTTAGTTACAATGTCAACTAATTATAAATTATGGTATATATGACTTTATCGATAGTTATGATAAAAATCAAATATTTTTAATGATGTGATAATTTATGACGGATTGATAATGTAAAACACTTTATACTAATCATACATACCAATTAATATTTTTGTTGAATATGAACTTCCATCCGCGTAGCACCGGCTTGTAAACTACTTAAGACTTGATTTACTAATAGTTTAATAATTTAAAAGTGTTTGAGTAAGTAGCTTAATTAAGCACTTATTCAATAAGTTCTTTTTTTAAATAAATTAAAAATAATTTATTTTTTATAAGCTTCTCTAACAAACTTATGAAAATAAGCTCAAAAAAACTTATGAAAAGACAGTAAACTATTTTCATAAATGATTTATATAAATTTAATTCTATAAATTATTCCCTACTTTCAAACGCACCCTTAACTATACTGACGAAGGTGAAAGGTGGCTTGTCTTCTTCAGAAAATTTAGACAGAGGAGGTGGTGATGGATGTAACCCGACGAAGAATCTGATCTCTTTTAGGGACATGGCTCTTGGAACAAACTAATAAAGCTCCACATGTAAGGGCCGAGACAGATTCGCTTAAGAACAATTTGGAAAATATAGACTATGAAATTGGTAACTTTTTGAAGCCTTTGGATCACTTGAATGATAAGGCATTTCAGGAATTATACCAACCTTGTCAGGACGCGTTTGTGATCAAGTTGCTTGGAAAAATATAGGGTATCTGAATATGAGAGATCGATTGAAAAACATTTGAAAACGAAAACTAGCAGCAGATTTTGAGATAATGGATGTTAATAATGGTTATTTCATGGTAAAGTTCGAGCTAGAGATTAATAGGATTAAATTTATGGAGAGAGGATCATGGAAAGTTTGGTTGCGAGAACAATGCTACCAGGTTGAATATGAAGGTTTGCATATCATTTGTGCTTCTTGTGGCATCTATGGGCATTTTGCTAAGGATTGTAGATCTCTTCCAATGAAGCAAGTACTCTGAGTTCCAGTTCAACGAATATGGGTGCAGCTACTCAGGGAACTGCTGTGATGATCATCAATGGTGGTGGAGGAAAGATAGCAGTTAGCCAATGAGGGGTTGAAGAGAATCGCGACCAATCTGAAGTTATTATCGCGAAGGAATATTTCATGATATCCCTTGGGTAATGGATATGGATTAGTTGCAGTTGGGATCCCCTAAAGTCATTACATTCAGATCAATCTAGATCATTCAATTCATCCAATGATTCAGTTTATGTCTCCCACAAAAAATAAAAAACCACCTTCAGGGGCTTCATGTAGAAGCTAGAATTTTGGCCCCAAACATATTTGCCTCTGTCCCTAACAGTACACTTTTTTTATTTTCGCTCGAATTTGATTTTACAAATTTTGCAATTCATATATTTACACAGTACAAACAGAGGGTACAAGTAGATTTTGCAATTTTATCATATCCAAAACCCAACTATCTCACATAACCCTCCATGATATATTTTGCAGACTGTGATGTGGTTGAAGCCACCCACATTGGTTGATCTTCTGAGAGAAAACAAGATCCAAAAAGTGAAGTTTTTTGAGGCAGATTATTTGAATCATCCATATTAGTTATGGCATTGTAGTCGGGCGATGCCGGCACTCCGACGCACCACCATTGTAGTCGGTGCTCCGACGACCCACCACAATAGCCGACGTTCCGACGACATACCACCCAAATTTGAAAAAGGAATCGAATTGTGGAAGAGCATAGGAGAAGGTTTAGATTGAGGAAAAAAAGGACAAAAAATAAACATATAATGTAGTTTTTTATTTTTTAGTAGACATAAACTGGACCGTTGGATAAATCTAATGATGTCGATTAATCTAAATGTAGTGTCTTTAGGGGATCCCAACTGCAGCTAATCCAAATCCCTAATTCTCATGGGTTAGCGAGACTCTAAGTTAAATAATTTATATTTATTTTCTTTGTATTATGAGCTAACTAATTAAATACGAACTACTCCTAATGAATTCCTTGAACAACCAAAATAATCTCATTTTTCAGCTCAACTCATTTTCAAGGCTAAGCACAGGCATTTTTTGTTGATGTATAAAAACGTATGTATAGAAGTTGATAATCTGTAGTATATAAAAAAACAAGTGAAGGCTGGAATTGGCGGTCAAAAATTTTGAGGACTCACTTTAGTTCCTAAAAAAAATAAATTAATCATTTAATCCCTTAAATTTATAAATGTGGGATACATTTGTCCCTAGATTTAGTTTCGACATTCATTTACTTGCCTACGTGTCCAATTAACCATCCTAATTGGCCCGTTAGTGGTCTTGTGTAGCCTATGACGAATTTTCACCGTAAAAAAATTAATGAAAAGTGAAAAAAAGTGCATTGTTTTTTTGGTATTTGGGTTTTAAAATTGTACACGTTTTTCACTTTTTATTTGTTTTTCAAAGAGTAAATTCGTCATAAACCACGCAAGACTACTAACGAATTAGGTAGGATTGTCAATGGGATACCTAAGCAAGTAAGCAAACGTTGGAAATGGAATGAGGGACTAAAGTATCCTACGTTTATAAATTTGAATGACTAAATAGCTAATTTATTCTTTTTAGGGACTAAAAATAGATTTTCGAAATTTTTAAGTGACCAATTTGGACTTTCACTAAAAAAAAAGATAAGACTCCTCTAAAGTGAGATACTCTCTAAAGTGAACAAGTAAAATGGCTTTCATAATTAGATGATTTAGTGGGTTCAAAGCTCTATGCAATTTATAAAATCAAGTGTGGAAACACATTTACTTGTTCAATTTAGAGAGGGCAAATTAGGCATGGCAACGTGGCGGGACGGGGGCGGGTTTTGCTGTTCCCATTCCCGCCCAGACTGAATACTAGAAACCTGTCCCCGCCCCAAATCCCTGTTGGGGATGGAAAAAACTTCCCCATCCCCGCTAGGGTTTGGGTTTCCCCGCCCAGCCCCGCCCCTGCCCCAGGAGCCGCAGATGGAAGGAGAAGCAAATCAACGTCTCGCGTGGTGGGCACAGATGGAAGGAGAAGTAGTGTCTCGCGGTAGCCGAAAAACACGATGGAAGGAGAAGCAGATTTGTGTCGTGTTGGCGTGGGTGGGTGTGTCACTGGGTGGCTCTCGTTCACGTTGCTGGGTGGGTCGCGTTTGCTGGGTCGCTCACGTTCGCGGTGGTGGCCCTCGTTTGTTGGGTCGCTCGCGTTCGCAGTGGTGGCCTGCGTTTGCGGGGTGCGTCGCTGGGTGGGTTAAACGTCGCGGTGGTGGCCAGTGGACGTGCAACTGTTGGATGGAGATAAGGATGGGATAGCAATGGGAGCTGCTGGATGGTGTGCACTATGCCATGTGCGGCTGCTAATGGAAGGGAGTGAATGAGAGAGATGAAAATGAAATGTTTTAAATTTCAGAACCCTAAACCCTAAGTTATAATTAAGGGTATTATAGTAATTTCATAATAGCGGGGCGGGTTCGGGGTGGGTATCAATATCCCCGTCCCCGTCCCGGCCCCCGCCTATGAAAAGCGGGGAAAACCCGAACCCGAAAAGATCAGATTTTCCCGTTCATAATGGGGAGGTTTGGGCGGGTACCCACAAGGACGGGTTCTGTTGCCATACCTAGGGCAAATGCTAACCAGTGCCCTAAGGGCATTGGTTAAGGAAGCAAATGTAGAAATTTTGTATTGAAAGTGATGCATTCAATACATTGAAGAATCAAAAGTTACATTTTTCAATAAATTTTTTTCTATCTATGTGTTCTTTAAACAATGCCCCTAGGGCACTTGTTAGCAAGATCCTTTAAATAATATCTCACTTTAGAAGAGTTTTTTCCACAAAAAAAAAAAAAAAGATATTTTGTAAAACAAAAAAATAGTAAATCATCTAATACAAAATAGGGATGGCAATGGGTAGGGTATTATAGTATCCGTTCCCGTACCCGCGTTTTAAAAAGGTATCCAGACCCATATCCGCGTGGATAGAAACTTTAATACCCATACCCTTACCGCTGGGTACCTAAGTACCCATACCCGCACCCATTACTCGCACTTTAATATAAGAAATTTGTGGATGTTTGAAAATGAGATAAGAAATTTGTACTATCGAAAGACGAAGAAGGAGAACATAAGTATGTAATACAAATTAGGCTAATTTAGTATGTTCTCACATTACAAATATACATCATCATATATCTAAGCCTGAAAGGGTCGAATACTCGAACTATCGAATGAAGATTGGAGAGAGATCGAGAGTGGCACTATGGCAGCAATGAGAGTTCAAGAAGAGTGACATAAAATTCGAACAACATGGAACAAAGAGGAGAATCCAGTTCCAGAGTTACGATAAAAAGAAATAAGAAAACTAGTTAGCTAGGTTTAAGTTTTTTATTTTCCTAAATTTAATATATATATATATATATATATATATATATATATATATATATATATATATATATATGCGGGTATGAAATGGGATGAATACTAAAATATCTAAACCCACATTTATATCCACTTAATTTTATGAATAATTATCCATATTTATACCCATGTTTTTTAAATGGATATTTATTCTATCCATAATAAATAATTTTTGGATGTAACCGACGAGTGCATTATCCAATGCCATCCTAATCCAGAATTATGTAGGGCGATGGATGAGATGACGTGGTAAAGGACATTGAGATGAAAGAAGGTGGTGAAGCTTATCCACAAGGAAGGGTAAGGTGGGACCCATTTGAGGAATTTGGTTTAAAGTTCAAAGCCCGCGTTCCTTATTCCTTATAGACATGTCTTTGTCCAACTCTTGCTCCCTACTCTGCCCTACTTTTTTAATCATGTCCCAGTTTCACCCATCCATGCCATACGGCATACACTTTTCTTGCCTTCCATGCCTGCTTAAACGACATCATTGACCAGGTTCGATACTATCCAACTTTGTTTTTCTCCTTCATGACTGATTTCAGGCTTTAAGAATTTATTTTCTCATAATATGGCTAAAGATTAAAAATGTTAAATTAATCCTCGCCGTTGTTTTATAAATTTTTTTTATTATATAACAGTATAAGAATATATATATTTAATAATTTTTTACGAACAGAATATAGAGGATACTCTTAATAAAAGAAAAAGAAAGAATATAGAGGATACTAATGTGTACAAAAAAAAAAGAATAACGAATATTGATACTTCCACATCCACCTACTTCACCTTATCGCATTACACGTTTTCTCCATCACGTGGCTGGGAGTCACTATCAGCTACCAGCTACGACCTTTTTGCTGGTGGTTAGCCTACACTAAACCTTCAACCCAACCCTAATAGGATTACTGCAACTCCAAAAATGAAACTGAAACCAAATATTATTATATTTATTACATTCTTATATTTTATCTTTTTATTGCGGTTCGCAAAATCCCGCAGTGCCCCATGAATCACGATTGCATCGATTCCGCGGCAATAATTTCACATGATAATGTCTGGAAAAATAATTTTAATTTTAACTGTGACCTATGGGTTGGGTATATAAGATCAAATCATCTGTAAAATGTTTGTACAAACGAACCACAAGAAGTAACTGATCAGTAAAAAAAGTACAATACAGATGTAACTGCCAATAAATTATTACCTTTTTCATTAAATATTTTACATTAGTATAACAGCATTGGTTATTAATTAAAAACTATACTTCGTGATTAACTTGTTTTAATTAGACTGTTATTTCATAAATGTTATAAATACTATAAGTTAAATTTTTTTTAGGGAGAATACTAGAAGTTATTATATCATAATTATTTAAGAGTATATATATATATTAAAGAATAGCAATACATATTTTTGGATAAGACTATCTCAACATAATTAGGTTAAGTAATAATTTATCACAATACGTGACATAAATTCTTCATTTAGATATTAAACGTAAAAATTTTGAAAACAATAGCAAATTTAGTCCCTATATATACAAAAATTATCAAATTCACCCTTGGCATCAACAAATTGGTCCTTATATATGACACAAATTTTTGATTTGATCCCTAAACCTGAAAAAAAATTTAAATCGATCATTATATGTGAAATCGATAATAATTTTGTCTATGTCGTCTATCAAGGAGCTCGGATCCAACTAAAGATTCTTTTTGTATTGAATATTTTCTATATATTATATCAATCTATTTCTTCTATTGAGAGTAAAAATTATATAATTTGATCCATAAATAATTTTATATTATAAAATTATCTAAATTGACTCTCAATGAAAGAAATAGATTAATATAATGTATAAAAAATAATCAATACGAAAAAAATCTTTAGTTGAATCCGAACTTCTTGACAGACGATAGGAACAAAAATATTATCTATTGCACGTAAAGGGACAAATTTAATTTTTTTTCAAGTTTAAGGACCAAATCAAAAATTTGTGTCACATGTAAGGACTAATTTGTTAATGACATAGACTAATTTAATAACATTTACACATATAGGGACCGAATTTTCTAATATTTACATATGTAAGGTCTCACTTCCAAATTTTTTTACATATAAGAATTAAATAAAAAATTTATTATCACGTATAAAAACCAAATTATTACTTTAACCAAAAAAAACTATAACTTTAGAGCGGAGAAAATATGAAATAACAAATAAGTACCGTGGTAAGTGAATTATATATAAAAAAATGATTGAATTCAAATTCTAAAAAAAGTAAATTATTTAGAAGCAACAATTTCCAAGAAACGAGTCTCACAACCATATATATATAATATATATCCTAAAAATGTCGTGATCAAAGACAAAATAATAATAATTTAAAGGCGATATAGATGAATTAAAATGGAAGAAATGAAAACGTGAAAAAATGAGTACAAGAGATATAGTTGAAACTTGGCAGACGCTGAACCGCGCAAAGAATTGAGTAGTTGGTTTTGTGATATATGAAAATAATAATTGTGAATTGATAGATTATCAGGTTTTCGCCAAGTGTACAATTTTTGTAATTTAAGGGATGCGCATGAAGATAAGAGGTAGGGGCAATTCTTCGATCTCCTTGTTTTAAGTTTTTTTTTTTTTTTTTTGACAATATCTCCTTCTTTTAAGTTGAGGATGGATCCACCATTATTATTCATCATTGATTAATTATTTAAATAAATTAACGATCCAGATTTATAACCGGAAACTCGTGTAGTTTTTTTTATTTTGGCATCTGGAACTTGCCCACCGTCCATCACTGCACAAAGCAAAATAGTAGCGACAGTGTGGCACCCTCCATAGCAGTAACACCATTGCGGAACTTCACCATAAACTAAACCCCAGAAATCACAAACAGAACCAGTATGACAGTGGGAGATACAACCAATAAACTAAAGTAGATTGTGGCACATGAAATATAGAACTATTAAGCACATGAAAAAGACCACCCAGGAATTCTTCCTAAATCTAAATACTGCAGTGTTAGAATAATAAATAAAGATCGAATCGAATATGAAAGAGTTGTTTGTCTTTGATGTAGGGAGTACCGAGGTGGTAAAAACAGTGGGAGGAAACGAGCGAACCTTGCCTTGAGAGGAAGCGAATTTGATAGCTGAGGGACAAGAAAGAAAGCGTGGATACAACCTCGCCATCACCATTCGATCAAATTCGCAGCAGCCATGGCAACGAGAGTAGCCCAGCTCCCCGTTCTCATTTTCCTCCCCGTGTTTGTCCATGATCTTCGTTATAGGTTAGGGAGTATTTCTCCCTAATCCTTATTTCCGTGACCTTTTGCAGATTCCCACGAGGATCTGAAAGATCAATCGGTGCACACCTAAATCCTAGCTTCCTTCCTGTCAACATTTATCTTTCCTTCAATGCAATATCTCATTTAGAATTACATTATATCCTCCAGGCCCACCCTCTTGTTGGCAACCTTGTAAAAGGCGTTCCATATGCTTTTTATGCTCACTTTTGGATTTTGGAATCCTATCCGACAAGAACATCGTAAGAATGCTTAAAAGGAAACTCTTTCTCAAATCTAACTACCCACTTACTGTCCATGAGGTTTTGGAGAAGGCAAAAAATGGAGGAAGAGATGAGCTTGTAGTGGATGTAAATGTTGGTGTAAGTATGACAAGCTTTGTCGTCATGACCATGGGATTTCGGGTTCTCACATGTATGTTTTCAAGAATTTGCAGAAAATCTGTGAAGAGATTTATTTTAATTGAGTGATGAATTTGGTCACTATGTTTGAGATTGCAACTTCCGATCGGTTAAGGAATTTACTTTATATATATATATATATATATATATATATATATATATATATATAGAGAGAGAGAGAGAGAGAGAGAGAGAGAGAGAGAGAGAGAGAGAGAGAGAGAGAGAGGATATCTCTGTAATGTTTCGAGGGACGGGGATTCCATAAGGTGAGAAGTATAGTCCCCGTCCCCGAATTGCCTTTGTGGAGATTTTTCTCTTATCCCCGTCACCACAGGCGGAAAACTCCCTGCCCGCGAAGCCCTGAATTAGGGATGGCAAACGGATGAATCGGATGGATTTTGATTCGGATTATAATGGATGAGTCAAAAATAATCCACCAATCCATTTCGATTCATTAAAAATGTATTAAAAAAATTCAATCCATCCATGACCCATTTAATAAAAAATCATCCAACCCATCCATTAATCATTTTTATATGGATAGATCGGATATCCATCCATTTTTATTTTAATATTTTTCACATACAGCCTATAGATTGGGTCGGTTGGAGGACTTGTAGGCGGTAGGCAGTCAGGCAGTCGGTCAGTCATGCCCGTCCGAGGTTATGAGAATATTTTTTTAGAAAAACTTTTAACATAATTGAATGGATTTTAGTGCTCTACTCACTATTGTTTGCATTTCTGATAATTTTAATTTTGCAAATTCTGTTATATAGCAATTGCTATAGAAGTAGCACCTAGCATCTCAGGTTTTCAAGAAGATATTAAAATTAGAAAAATGTGCTACCAAAACTGATCTAACCTTATTTCAGTGGGAAAAACTTTTCTATAATATTTTCTCTAAACAATGATTTAAAGGCCTGTAGATCTCACGCGGGGGAAAAACTTTGACTTCATTTTTTTGGTTTGTGAAAAATATTTTGAAATGGATAAAAAAAATTCATTATGTTATTTTCTCCTGGTTCAACGGATTTATAAAAAGCAATTAGACAGTCATGAACCATCCATTAAAAAAGAGAATCCAATCCAATCTAACCCTTTTTTTTTTATAAATGGATGGATTAGATGGATTTTTTCATGGATGAACCGGATGGATAAATGGTCCATGGATTATTTTGCCAGCCCTACCCTGAATAAGGCATTCCTTGCAAAATCCCCCCCCCCCCCAAGGTGAAAATTGTTATCTCTAATATGAGGATATAAATATTATTTTTTTGGGGGGTCAAAAAGGTACTAATGTCATTTTTTATATGATCCAATCAAAATATGACAAATATACATATATTATTGAGTAAATACCCAATTTGGTCCCTGAAATTATAGAGTCGTATCAACTTAGTCCCCTCACATTATCAATATTCCAAAATGATCATTGGAATTACAAAATGTAGCAAATGCATCCCTGACATTATTCACTTAGTTTCAAATGCATCCCTGACATTACCAACTTAATATCATTATAGTCCATGCAAATACCAACGGAGGGACGAATCTGATTAACTTTCTGCAATTCTAGGGATCATTTTGGAATATTGATAATGTGGGGGACTAAGTTGATACGAGCATATAATTCCAGGGACCAAATTGAGTATTTACTCGACTTTCCGTCATCGTTGTGTATATTAAATTTTATATTTATTTTATTTTATACAATTAACTTTAAATAAATTTTATAAATAAAAATTAATCATTTTATTTAAATTTAACAGTGTAATACGTAAATGTGGCAAAACAGACATCCCGACTTGTTTCGGACCGGCCCGATTTGGGCCACGCCTATATCGAGTCTGCTAAAAAAAATCGACTTCAATCCGACCTATCAAAATAGTGTCCAAGCCCGACCTTATGCGGGCTTATTCGGCTCGATCTGGTATAATTTTTTTAATAAACAAAACTTATCTTTTACCAATATCCAAGCACAATTACATTGCACAAGCAATTACTACCATAGTTATAGCATACACTACCCTTTTGCAATTATAGCTAAAAATGCACTTTTGTTTCGTAAAGATTAAAATAAAATAAATCTTTACTTGCAAAGATGTATTTCTATTTTTCAATGGTCTTCTAGCATCTTCTGATGTCAGCCCATTGCATTTGTTTTAAAAAAGTTATGGAGATGTAGAGTGCTAAGTGCTAAGTGCTAATTGCCACTTTTCCTTGTTTTTTTTTAATTCACAGGAACACTCATCTAGTGATGGTCCTTAACTTCAACGATTTGGTAGCTTTTGTTATTAAATTTTAGGTTTAATGAACTTTTTGATTCCTATAAATATAATGACATTTAGTTTTTGTTCTTATGTTTTTTTTTTTTTTTGCATTGTGTATTTTTAACTTTTACAGTTTTGCATTTAGTCTATATCGTCAGTTTGAGCCGTTAAGTGCCTGCTTGTCAAATGGAGCCTCCATTTCAGCATGCCATGTGACATTAAATTGATATTTTAATGTCATGTGGCAATTTCGAATAAATTTTTTTTTTTCAAAAATAGCAAACTTTTCATTTCTTTTTTTAATTAAATGAAAATAATTTTAAGTAATTTTAAACATTCCCTTATCATTGTTCTTTCCTTTCACTCAAAAATCAAAATTAGAATTTAGTGGTGGTGTTCTATGAGATCTGCATCTCTTCCAAAACTTGCCAATCAATCAAACCACACAAAATTAACACAAACACAACATTTTCCTCCTCCAATACCGCACCTTCCTCAACTCGAAGCAATAGACATTACCGAATTGAGAGTGAATGTTTTGGGGATTTGACAAATCCTTTGACCCTTTAAACAATTAGGTTTTGGGGATTTGATGTAGGTGTCAACGACGAAGAGGAAGATCGATGGAACGGCCAGGGAGGGGTCGAGGGTTTCGTACTTGATGGTGGTTTGCGGGGGCTTTCGCCAGAGGACGATGGCGTTCACGGCTTCCTGCTTCTTGCCTGGGATGACATTCCAGGGCATGCAGACACCGTCTTGGGATTCCGAATCGAGAAATGTAGCCATTGCTTGAGGAATGAATGAATAGGGGTTGTAGAAGGGTTTGAGCTTATTGGGGAATTGAGATTTGCTTTGGTTGCAGAATTGAGATGGGAATAATTTGTTTCTGTTTGAAAGATGTGAAGTGGAGGAGGAGGATTCAAGCAAGAAATGGTAAAGGAGAGTGAATTTCGGTTGTTCTTCAGGTGTTTGATATTGCACAACAAAGTAAAGGTTCAAGCGGCATCTTCAGGTGCGTCAGTGGCGCACTGACCGGATGGTGCGGTGGAGTGCGGCGGTGCTGGAGGTTTTGCGATGAGGATGATGGCGGCAACATCTCGACGACAATGGAGGTGGAGCGGAACAAGCTTGCGTCGGAGAAGATCTGGAGATCTGGAGAGAAGTTATTTGAGGCGGCTGAGGGATGAAGTTCTGCAAATCTGGTGGAAGAATTTTTTTTATTGTTTTTATTATTCTTATAATTAAAAAATATTATTATTTATACATAATAAATAATAAGGTGCTTTCTCCGGTACTCATAATAATTTTGGGGTAAAAATTACCTTGTCCAACCAGAATGTGTCACTTCAATAAATGAGTCATGTTAATGGGTTAAGTCAAATGACTATTACCCTTTGATTGGACCACCTAGGCAGGGTAAATTACACTTAAGGTACCAGAGAATTCACCAAATAATAAAAGTAATAATTATACATAATAAAAAATTATTTAGTTTTATAAATGCCATGTTGCATTAAAAAATTATATTTAATGCAATGTGGCATGCTGAAATGGAGTTACCGTTAGACACGTTAACGATTAACAGTTGAGGCTGATCACGACAGGGACTAAATGCAAAATTGAAAAAAATTAAAAATATAAAATGCAAAGGAAAAAAACACTGAGGGACGAAAACCAAAAGCCATATATTTGTAAGGATCAAAAAGTTCATTAATCTTAAATTTTAATTTAGTATGAGCTGAAACTTTTGCATCTTTTTCCTTTTCTCCATTAAGAAGTGAAGGGCATATATGTGGCAGAGGAAGCGAAATATATCAATGTTTCGCTTATTTCACTAGGAGACGTATTAATGGTCTAGCAGAGAACAACGCACATATTCCATTTCGTGATTCAAAGCTTACCAGGATGGTCCGAGATTCTTTTGGAGGTAAGATGTTTTAATCTGTTTGTTAGATATCATACTATCAGCCTTCACTTTTGTAGAAATATTTTATTTATTCATGATATCAAATCATTAGAGCCATACATCTTAAATAGAAAGAGTAGGAAATCAGATCCCCTCATCAAATTGAAGATTGTATTGAAGATGGAAATATAATTCAAAATAAAAGACGAGCAGGCTGTGCGAACCCGTTAGCCCTGCCTGAACCCGATTATAACAAATCGGATTAAAGAATCCTAGGTTTAATTCGAGCTCAAAATTTACAATTCAAACCCTATATTTTATTGGGTATAATTGGATCGACCCATTTTGCCACCTCCGATGATACATGACATAATATTATTTACTAATGATTAGATACGGTATATTCTCAAAATATAAGGGTATTGATTTTTTTAAAAATATATTTGTAAGGAGTTAGCATTATTAGCACTTTTGATGGAAAAAAAGATTATCACATGAGCTATTACTCAAGTGGCTTTTAACTTGTTTTCAAGAGATCATAATTGTTGAATAAATTAGGTTGGGGACAAGTGAACAAGGAAAAGAGAGATAAGAAGAATAATATTAATATAAAGTAATGTGATAGTATTATGGTTTGATGTTCTCTATAAGAGAAACCCAAGAGTCCTATTTATACTAATAACATAATCCTATTCCTAATTAAACGACGAAACAAATCAGGAAATAATAAATAAGAAATAACTCCTTAGAGATCTTCTAAGATATCTTAAAATATTATGAGATATCTTATAGATATTTTAACATTCCCCCTCAAGCTAAAGTTTCCCAAACTTTAGCTTGTACAATTAAACTTAACAAAAATAAAATAAACTAAAATAACTTCAAAGTCTTGGTAAAACGCAACACAAGAAGCAATGTTGCAAGGGCGTACAGCGGAAGAACCAAATTGCGTCCAAGATGGAACCATACTGCATTTGGGATAAGCACGACGAAAGGGCCAAACTGCATTTGGAATGAAACCATACTGCATTTGGGATGGAACCACGGAACCCATCTTTCAGGCTGGATCAGGCAGAACTGATCGGAGGCATGAGATCAGACAGAACTGATTGATTACGTGAAACACGACGACGGAAGAGCCAAACTGCATTTGGGATGAAACCATACTGCATTTGGGACGAAACCACGGAGCCAATCTTTCAGGCTGGATCAGACGAAACTGATCAGAGACACAGGATCAGGAAAAACTGAACGGAGTGGATCAGGCGGAACTAATCGGAGACCACAAGATCAAACAGAACTGGTCGAAGATGCATATTAAAAGCAAAAATGAATGGAGATGAGGAACTATATACAACGTAAAGGTGAAACTAAACTCTTCTCAAGGGGATACCATGGCTCTGATACCATGTTGAATAAATTAGGTTGGGGATAAGTGAACAAGGAAAAGAGAGATAAGAAGAATAATATTAATATAAAGTAATGTGATAGTATTATGGTTTGATGTTCTCTATATATAAGAGAAACCCAAGAGTCCTATTTATACTAATAACATAATCCTATTCCTAATTAAACGACGAAACAAATCAGGAAATAATAAATAAGAAATAACTCTCAAGAGATCTTCTACGATATCTTAAAATATTATGAGATATCTTATAGATATTTTAATAATAATTAATTTTAAATTTATGCCCTTTAATTTTTTAGTGGATAAAACATGGTCAAACGACCCAAACTTGTGACATTATATTTAACCACACATAAATACATCATCTCCGAAATAAATCAAAGGGAGTACTGTCCTTTTTTTTTCTTCAAATTTTACAAATTCAAACCAGACAAAAACAACTTAAAAGTTGGTTTTTGTCTTTTGGTTTAACTTAAAAGAGTAATTTAAGAGGAAGAAAATGAAAAGCAAGTCCTCTCCTTCTGTCCGTTTCCTTTCCCCACTGTCATTTCTTTTTTATTCCTCTTCCATTTTTATTTTATAGACAGATTGATTTCTGTTACTCAAATATTATTCTTGCATCTTATTGATAGGTTTGCTCACCTCATGTGTATTCTTATTTCTCACGTGTTTCTTTCCTAAATTGAGCAATTAGAAAAAATATATATTATTAAATTTGAGAAGATTAAAATATACTTTAAATTACTTGTTCATTTAAAAAAAAAATTACTTCAACCAATATTTTTTCGTGTAAGTGAATATCTAAATAAAAAATCTCGGTACATTATTCAACTAAACATACTCAGTGATTACAGTTTCACATATACATAATGATGAATTTAGATCTTCTCCTATTTTCAAAAGAACATGATACTCTCCCGTTGTAGAGAGAAAGAGACAAAATATGACTAATGGATCCTATAACTAATCATGATGGGTCCACGTATGGATTGAGTTTTGTCTATATTTCTCTGACATGATCATCTTGTTATTGGAGAGAATCCATTTCTATATAACGATGATCATAACGGTTTTGTTTAACTGTCTTCTAACTACTTGCAGCTGTGTGTAACTGAATATGGTTGCATGCATAAGCGACGTTAGACTTTGGGTGGTTATGGGTGAGGAG
Source organism: Ammopiptanthus mongolicus (assembly GCA_039655645.1). NCBI lineage: Eukaryota > Viridiplantae > Streptophyta > Magnoliopsida > Fabales > Fabaceae > Ammopiptanthus > Ammopiptanthus mongolicus. The sequence goes on from CM077345.1 coordinate 6,574,613, forward strand.
ATGATCAGGTGCAGGTCAGCACATGCAACGCGCGCGTAGTTTCCATGCTTGACATTTGACCGTATATGAATCATGAAAGATAGGGATGGGAACTTGCAATTTTTTGATACATCGTTTGAAAGAAATTAGGGATTGATTCGATTCAATAGTAAAATGTTGTCTATCTAAATTCATCAAAGCTAAAACGTAGCCAGGAAAATGTTTACATCATCATGGTTCGTATATATGTGACTTGCCCATCTATTTACTCACGGGGGCACAAGTAATTAAGGTACAACCTAAATAACCATATATACCAAATAAACACCGACCCACCCACTAATTAATTAAGCATGTAAGAGACATCTTAATGTATACATATATACTCTACATACTAATACTAATTAATTAACCCAATGATGCAAGCTTTGCTAGAGGTCCAACTGCTAGGGAGTTGACATAAGTGCATGGTTCGGTATAGGACGAAGCAGTACGTTTGTCGACGAACTTGTCGTTGATGTCAGGGCCACCCACAATGGCACCAGTGAGCTCATTAGGGTTAGGTGAATCGATATTTAACCATTTGGCGAAGCTCATGGAACAGCTCACCTGTGTGTTCTGTGACAACTTTGGCACGGAAGCGCCCCTATGGTGAGGTTGTTGTGGTGGGTTTTTTCCAAATCCTACCATGTACGATCTTCCTCCAGGGTTTGTCCCTAGTATGTAATCCATCTGTGTCACCATGATTAATCAATTAGTCAATGTCTATATATTGTTGCTTTTGGAGATATAAATATAAAAAATATTAGCAACATGTTCTGTTGTTATCGTGTGATTTCGAATGAGACTCATCGTATAGCGAGTGAATCTATGTTATTTTGTGTGTCCCACATGAAATTCATTCCATAACATTAAAAAAAAAATGTGTTGGAGACGGTGTTTAAAAAAGTGTATAATTAATAAATGAATCCATAAATATGGTATTATAGAATATACTAACTTGTTTCTTAGCGAAAGCCAAGAGGTGGGATGAGCTAAATTGTTTCTCTCCACAATTGACTTTCTGGTTATGTTTGACAAGCAAATCACTATATACAGTGAATAAGAAAGCTGTGCTGGTGGCATACTGCATGTTGGCTCCATCTCTCAAATGAATCAAGCCACCTGCAAAATCATATATACATAACTAGCTGTGTAAGGTGCATGATCGATGTATATTATATATATCGATATTAATTATAGCTCGATCAGTCCTCGATCAGCTTGCAACTTTTATGTATGACAATTAATATAAAGATACTGCAGAGAGAGAGGGGAGAGCAGTAATTACCAGGAGACATGTTAATCTGATGGTAGGGACTGTCAGGAAGGACTGAGCATATGAAACTATCGCCCTGGGATTTGAATTCTTCCAGATTCTTGTGTCCTTGAAAATGTAACTGAGCAACACATACACAGTTTCATTTTGTTAGGAGTTAGCAAGGACTTATATTATATAGGAGGGCAATCATAAAACCGAGAATATCTATATAGATTAAATAAAAAATGGAATAAATAAAACCTGGGTTAGAAGGATTTGAGCTCCTGCATATTTAAGGTCCCAACTGAATTCTGCTACACTAGCACTTATGGCTTCTTCTTGTATATACTTCATATACATTGGCTTCAAGGTAGCGTAGTATAGCCACGTTGCTGCCCACATCAGTTCGTCCTGCTTCCCAAAAACACCGTTAATTAGAAATCCCAACGTATATCCACTAATATATTAATTAAGAAAGGTTAATTATAAGAAAATTACATTATAGCCCGAATAAGAGCAGTAGAAGGGACACTCTCCATCATAGGTTCCTTTGTGTGATTTTGCCATTGTGAAAAGCTGCCAGGAAATTAAATGAGACAAAATTAAGTTTTTTCATATATTTAGATGCATGCTTCCACCCATACCAAAACAGAAGGAGCTAGACATTATGTTATGTTATATATGTACGCAACATATATAACGTACGTACCAGTTTGGCTTTGTTGAGGAGACGTCGAGCATATACACGATCTGTGGGCCTAAAAACAATAGAAGAAGCAGCCATTGCCGCTGCAGTTTCAGCTGCAATCTCAGTCCCGGGTGTGTCACTGTCAATCTCCAAAACTGTCCTTTTTGTTTTCATATTTTCTGGTCGAACCCAACATTGGTGATCCTCTTCTGGGTCCCCTACCTATATTAGTATATTACAAGGTTTCTGTTAGTATTAATAAAAAAATATGAAGTATAGTGTGTTTGCTAGTACAAGAATTACATTAGCTACAGGGCCCTCACCTGCACATATAATTTTTTGCGTTTAGAACTACATTTCAGTAAATAATCGGTACCCCATTTGATGGCATCATGAACATGTTCTAATTCCTTTGTAGCTTGTAATTCTGACTTGTAAAAAAGGGCAGCCCATGATAGAGTAGTCACGGTGAATGCCATGGGTAGCCCATACTTTACATTATCTCCTGCATCATAGTATCCCCCAGCAAGGTCCACCTACATTTATGTATGTACATAAAAAAAAAATGAGATATGTACTTATTATGAGCACAAATTATTCATTTTCTGTTGGTGCGTCTGAAAGAAATAAAGAGGGCATTAAAAGAAAAGAAAAGAAAGATACATTAGCGAGTTTTCCATCATCGAGTGCTGAGTCTCCTCTCCAAGGAACCCTGTTATTGGAAGGGAGCTTTCCTGATCGTTGTGCCTCTAGAAAAATAATGGACTTGGTGAGAGCATCCTTATAATTAAAATTACCATTAACAAACATCATATTTCCTCCAAACAAAGCAAGCCATACTACAATGATGGCCCAATGTGCTCTTTCAATACCCATGAACCTAAAAAATTAAAATTGAACACTGTGAAAGTGGAGAAAGACAAAGTGAGTTGTTTGGAGGAGGCAGCTAAAGATTAGAGTTTATAGGGAAATTTAAGGAATCGGTTATATTGGTTGTTGAATAGTAGTTTTGATTGTCTCCAAAAGGAACCTATAAGTGTTTGTTTTTTTTCCCTTTTTGTGTTTGTGATAGCGGGAAAAGTGAGGGAGTTGGCTTTTAGAGGGTGAAAAAGAAACTAGGGGATGGTTGTAAGGAAAAGTGACATTAAGCCTTTGTTTTACATATAGATTTTCCAACCTACATTTTGAACCCAATTTACCCAATACTATTCTTAAACATGCGGTGGTGGTAAGAGGGGCTTGTTATGTTAACAATGTGGAGAGGGAATGAAAATTGGAGAATGAAGATGCACCGCATGTTCTCCCTGCCTCATTACAATTCACCAATAACAATAATAATCAACAAACAAACCCATCTTTAGTTTGTTTCTAAACAGAACGGTTCTTAGATCAACTTCAACTAATACAACTTTTCAGCGGCATTTGACTCACCTTTACTATGGTACCTAAATTAGCCTGTGAAGCTTTTGTTGCAACGGAGGATGTTATATTACTATCAACTATCTCGTGAATTGTTTGAATTTTTTAAATTCATATATGATATAAATAAATATAGATTAAAAAAGAAGAAGAGTTTAAAGTTATAAAAAAGACATGTATAAATAATTTATTTTAGATAGAATTTTGATTTGTTAAAAAATAAGAGACAACACAACACAATATAATTTGTTTAATTTCTAAATTACTGGACAATACAAAAGTCGTTCCTTGCGTTTTGTTCTTTTTCTTGTGTTTGTCTTCTCTTTTGCACCAAAAAATAGGACAATACAAAAGTCACTTTTTTTTTGTCCCCCATTGAATCATGGGACAAAACTTTGTTCTTATCACTAAAATATTAAAAAAAATAAAAAACACATCTAGTGTCCCTTATCTCTGTCGCCACCAATGCCATTAGAGTTGTCAATATGAGCTCCAACCTGCGGGCCAACCTGGGCCAACCTGATCCACCGACGAGCCGGGTTGCAAAAATACCAACTCATTTAGACCCCGGGTAAATTTAACCCGGCTCACTTAACCTGTGGGTTGGTCGGGTTCAACCCGTAGTGAGCCAGGTTGGCTCACAGGTTGGTTGTTTTATTTTATGTTTTTTTTTTGAAAAAAATTTGTTCAGCCCCAAACAAACCCACCCCAGTGGCCCACCCCAACCCATTTCCTTTTCCCCTCCTGAGACCTAACGCCTAACGAGCTGACTTCACTTTCCCTTTCAAGTTTCAATTGGAAATTGGAAATCTAAGAACCCTAGTGCAGCAACATTGCAGCAACGCCGACTACTAGCAACAGCGAGAAGACCAGCGACTGCGAGCTCTACCCTGCCATCTTCAGATTGTCTTCGTCCTGCCATTGGCTTCTTGCGCCGACCAGCGAGCGACAGCGACCTCCACCGTCTTCGTCCTCGTGCTGGCGGTGCTGCCATCAAGCTCCGTCCTGCCATCAACTTCCTCCAAGCTCCACCGCTTCTGCTTCTAGCTTTCAATGCAAAAGCTTAGGGATATGCTTTTATTTGATTTTGGATTTGTATCAAACTTTGGGATATGCTGTTGGTTTTAATTTTGCACTTTGGGACGTGTTTTTTGGATTCTGAAATTTTTTTAATTTTTTTTTAAAAATATAGGTGAGCCAACCCACATAACCCACCAACCCGCGATGGGCTAGACCCGTGAACCAACCCGCATAACCCATCAACCCGCGATGGGCCGGGCCAGGTTGGTTATTTTGGAGCTCACCAAAATTGAACCGGGCTGGGTTGACCCGTATTTTCCCTAACTCGTGGTGGGCTGACCCAGGTTGGCCAGTATTGACAGCTCTAAATGCCATTGCCAATCCATCGCCACTGCCGCCGCCACCACCATGGTATTGTTTTGGGAATAACTAAGCGTTGCTATGGCTACAAAGGATATTATAAGACATTTTACATTCTTCTACTTGTGTTGAGTTGTTTTACTTATGTTGTCCTTCGATATGCATCAAACACAACCTAAAAATTATAGATTGAAAAATAGAAAAATATTTAAATTATAAAAAGGATATACATAATTAGTTAATTAAAAAGATAATTTAAATTTTCAATTTTTTAAATTAATCATTTTTTCATATTCTCATTAATTTCAAAAGATGAAATATAATTTAAAAAAATAAGTGGTTATTTTTATAAAAATATTTTTTTCACAAAAAAAAACTGAAGCAGAGCCCATAATAGTAGACACTGCAGGTCCTGTCGTGGACCTTAAGGCTGGCCGTCGATGCTAAAGGAATGACGTAGGATGTAAATTTTATCCGTATCCAGGGATATCCGCAAATAATATTCATAACGGATAGAAAATGGGCACCTTAATGGGTACCCACGAGTAAAATAAATTGGTATTTTCTCTACTTGTTTATTAATGGGGCGGGGTCGGATAATATAGTATTCATACCCGCGGGTACCCGCTAAAGTAAAATTACTAAAATACCTTATACATATATAAAAAAAAGCTTGATTATTGTTTGTTTGGTTTTTATTTGTTGAGAATGAATATTTTTGTTTTTACACGGTTCCTATTAGTGAATATTAGCGTGAATGATGTCAAATAATTCCTGTTAATGAATGATCTATTGTTTTGTTACGGATTATTTTTTGTTTGGTTTATTAAACTATGTGTGAATGATGCCAAGATAGAGGTGTTTGGATAAAAAATTAGCATAATATTCAATAACTTTGTGAGATGTTTAAATATTCATGGATATCCGTGAATATCCGCAAATACTGATAAATTTGTTTAAAACCCGCAAGATAGATACCCGCACGGATATAGGACAGGAAAGAATAGAAAATTCATCCAACGAAACAGATAATAGAGACTACTATCCGTACCCATCCCGCCCCATTTACATCCCTAAGAATGACTACGAATTGGAAGGGAAAATAGCCACATTAAAGATCTGGTTTACTTTACCACGACGATATTTTGCTTAATAATCAACGTAGTAATTCATTTTAAACGATGGATTTTCTTAAATTAAGAATTCCCGTGCATAATCCTCTGTCAAGAAGAGCAAAGATATTCTGCCGCAGACAAGAGATTCTACGGTCTAGTATATACTACTATATACTATATTGTAACCCAGTCAATATCATACATTTATTAATTTATTATTATTGAAAAAGTTGTTATAGTCAAGCATGGAAAAACCTCTCTTCTTGACAATAATAAGTTAAGTTGCCACTTGCCAGCAACAATTAAGTTTCGTGCAAGTGATCAAAAGATGATATATGAATTCAGAACTTGCAAAGCAAAGCAACTCAAAAGTCTTCAAAGCGCGCATGCACAACAACACAAGGAACCATCGGTAAAACCTCATTAATAAACACAAATAACGGACATGAAATATGAAATATATCATTGGTGACTTTTAATCAACAAAAATAATAATGTCATCTTGAAAACTTCAGAAAGGCCTTTCCCCATCCACCCATTCAACAGGATTAACTTGACATAAAATCAACAAATCGATTTAATCCATTTAATGCTGTTGTATACCGGAATTCTCATATACCCAAAATCTGATGACCTCTTCTTCAATGTAAAAATAATTAGTCCCTCGTAACATATACTGTTTGGTGATCATAATAAGCCGGCTTCAAAGAGATTCCTCCTCCTCAATGTCTCGTCAACAAGCTTGAAAGTCTTCTTCACAAGCTTCTGATCAAGGGCAGTGGTCCGATAGACCTTAAAGACACGATCCACACGATCAGGAGCAGTGCTCTGGAAATACAATTCCTCAAACTTTTTCTTCACAAACCTGCAGACATTGTTTATCCAAGTGAATTAATTGTGTTGGTTATAAAAAAATTAATCATCCAAAACTTTTTATAAAAGCATCAACATCAACATGTATACATAATTCAGGCTTGACATAGAAAAGAAGACAAGTTAAAGAATAATGTAATAATGTCTGAATCAACTACTTTGCCTTCAGCAACGCCTTTCATTCTATATATCCCCAAGGTATGAAGTTGCTTACTCATATGCATGCTCAATCTCTTGTTTCCCTGTTGAAACCGGCTGGTAATCTTTGAACCAATCACAAACATTGAGTGGGACCTGCAAAATGTAAGACATTAGACCAAAATGATGATGGGTGAGAACTTCCACCAATGACAAAGTGGTCTGGATGGTTCTTACTTTCAGGATCTTCTTCTCGAATATGTCAAACTTGTTTAAAAATAACATGAAGGATGTTTTCTGTGCAGAAAAGAGAAGCATCATTATTCACTGAGATAGAATACAAATCTTAATTGCCAAAATAGTATAACGCTCCGAACACAAGTGCCATATAAATGAAACAGACAAAGCAAAACAAGAATTCCCCACGTAAATTTATATGCTAATATATAAAAAGAGCATAAAAGGAAACCTCAAAACATGGTTGCTTCAGGACCCACTCAAAAAGCTCCTTAGTCTCGATCATTCTGTTCTTGTTTTCATCCTCAAAAAGTGTTTGGTCATACCTGGAAGGAAAATGCAAAGCCAAGACTTTAACTTTACACATCTTGTAATTATAATGCTCTTGCCAGAAAGACTGAAGGATGGGTGAATTACTTTATATACTCAAAGTCTAACCCAGCATAAAATATTTATTGCTAATAATATGCATACCAACATTTTTTTAATACTGGTAACAAGCAACAAACATGCACAGCTAAAGAACTAGAACGAGCTTACCTTTCACTTTTCTTTCAAGTAAAATATACTTTTGTTAATTGGCAATTATATTAACGTGTCAAAGTAATATCAAATAGAAATAGTGAGTGCAACTGGATTTTTTGACCTTTTCATTTTGTGCATAACACAATCGGAACATATATACAGACAAGAAACTTTGATATGATTTTGAGTTCAAACAAACTTGTTTTTTTTTTAAATATTGAATAGTCCAAATAGACTTTATCAGCAACATTATCAACCGCATTATGATATGCAATCAAATTGCAGATCATACTCGCTAATAGCAGCACAGAATATTACAGCCGAAACTCCTTCAAAAAGATGGATCCATTTTCTCCTCTCATTTCTCTGGCCACCAACATCAAAGAGTCTATAGACTTCGCCACTTCTTTTATTTTCACCAACAGGACTGTCAAAATAGCAAACACATACTAGTCAAGTTGGTCCACTCTGTATACCACACCATGATCAAGAAATACAATGAAACATTATAAATACTGAGTAAGTATGAGCGCACCCTTCTCCAAGCAATATAGGTGGCTTGATATACACAATCACACACACACACACACAAACAAGCATGATTTGTCCTTCCTTCCAGAATAAAAGGCAAAGATTATTTGAAAAAGCATAAAATTTTTTTTATGAAAACACAAGCAACCAATTTTATGTCACTCATAACCATTTACATTATGCGAGAAGGTGGAGATGGTTGACACTTGACAGGCAGAGAGGATAAAAATAAAACCATAAGCAACAAAGCCCATTTACCCCAATCAAATGTGAGGACAATACAATGATGATAAGCAGATGAATATGAAAAAATACCACATGTACAACATCATTTTCAAGATTGAGCCACAGAAACAAAACTAAAGGGTCAACATTCTCCAAGTAATAATTCACTACCAAGGCGATTGCAGTCAGTAAATGCAGAAACAACGTTTCTTATGTCCCCTCTAAAAGGCTGTTGAGAAATTTATATATGAAGAGTATGAATATAAATAATGCAGTTGTTCAAAAACTACATATATTCATCCCTTTTAAATTGGTTAAGAATGAACAAGTACAATGCACCGATTGCCACTAAAAAAATGCTTATTCAGAGGAATAGAAGGACAAAACACAGATAGCTGTATCATTTCAACAAGACAAAACATGTCAGGTCAGCATGTTCACCTGAACTGTATCTCGACAACACCAGTTGTACGAACTCTTGCATACAGAACATCCTCCTGTAGTTGTAAAATAGAGTGAGAAATATCTAGAGATTCTTAACTTCATAACACCTTCAAATTTAGGGGTCCATAAATGAAAACAGAAGCAAAAATGCAGTAGAGTAGTGGACTTCTTCCAGCACACACATTCGGTGTGCTGACTTAGGACCAGGTAACTTTTGTAGCATAAAGTATCATAATTTACAACATGAATATGCTTATTAATTCTATAAAATAAGTTGATGCATGGACAAAAAGAAGTTAAGCACATTAAGGCCATTCAGGACAGAAACTACAAATTTCTTTTGAGATCAAGATACTGCATTTGATCATCTTTTTTTAACAAAATTAACACCACCGCAACTCTCATCAGTAACATAGTAATTAACCATACACAAAATACATTTTCAAACCCTTTTCTTTCACTTTCACTTTTTGATGATAAGTAACAAAATAGAAGTGCGACATGCTGTAACCTATGCATGTAGGAAATGATTTGGACCTTCACACTTGAAAGTCAAAACATTTAAAAAATCTAAAATATCACACCCACCAAAAGAAAGAATTCAGGTTTGTAATATACAGAGAGCAAATAAAACAGATATTTGGAATTAGCTTTTGTATCTCTGTACAACAAAAGTATGATAGAACTTGCATACCTTCGTTGGAACATAATTTGCATCAGACAGCCTTTGCAAATTTTCCATAAAATAACGAGCACAATCTGGAACTTGGAGTTCATTGCCACGGGCATATGTTTCCTAGAGCAATTAAAATGTGGGAGATGAATATTAAGTAATTGATATATATAAAAGTATAGCAATCAAAGCATGCAATCTGGCCACCTGAATTGCAGCATCCTCCCACAGGGTCTCTATTTCCTGTGCAAGCTCCTTGGTGAGATGTGGGTAATCCAGCCTGCCTCCAATTTCTGAGAGTTTTTCACCAATGTCCTGCCAGAAAATTAAGCTTTCTTTGAATTAAGAAGACATTGACATGTAATTTTGACAAAGCAACAGATGCTGCAGATGAAAGAAGCCTATATTACATTGATTATTCTATAGTTTTTTATAAAAAAATCTTGGTAAAATGCTCAACTAATATTAACCAAACATAGCAGGACATAAAAGAGTTGGTAATAGAGAACTACCTTATTTTCATTAGATATAACATACTTTGAAGAATCCGAATCATTCTGAGCCAACTCCTTTGACCCATCATGCAGTAACTGTTTAAACACATCAAGTACGAATCAAGGGTTACAGTTTTCCCAGCTAGCTGTATTAAGACTCAACTCACATAAATTTTTTATTTAATTTTCACTATAAACAGTGGACACTGTAATGTCTATATATTTTTAAGAGAAAAATAATCAACACACCCTTTCAAGTATTGCGTACTTTTATTGTCTGATACACATTAGCATGAATGACTGGTAAGTAGCTTTTTAGCTCTGCCTCGTCAAAGCCGGTTTGAAACAAAAGTTTTATCTGCATATTATAAACAAATAAATGAATGCTAATAATTTAGCAATTACATACTGTCCACAGAAGTTGAGAACAATGCAATTTCTTGCCTGTTTAAATATTGTAGACTTCCCTGACTCTCCAGCACCTAAAAAAGGGAGACATTGACACGTTGATTTAATTAAGTCCAGAGAAAAATATAATAAAAGTAAGCAGGCTGCTAAGAGATTGTGACATATATGATTCGTTCACACTCTGGAGATCATCGCCACTTATGCAATGCCTATAAATTGCTAAAGTAGATGATTTTTAACTTAAAAATCCTATATGTGAAGTATACACAACTAATTGACTAAAACGTACCTAGTAGTAGAAGTTTCTGAATATGCTTTTCAGCCTTTGTTTCTAACTCTATTCTTCTTTCAATTTCTGCAGCCTGCAAATGCATGTCACATTTATCAAATTAAAGTCTATCTAACAGTTTATGATTATTTGTAACTTAAAAAGTAAGCAATTTATGGAGAAGAATGGACCTGTGCATTTTCTTCAGCATCAGCATCATGATAACGACGATTTCTGCTGCAGAGTAAGCCCATATTTTCTGTTACAAAAGACAGCATAGAAGATGCACTAGTCAAGCTCCACCAGAAATCACGGTGTTTCAGTGCCCTTCTATAATACATACATGCATTAATGGGCTTGAGTTCACCTAACAAGAGAACTAGGACAGTGTCAGGAGGAGCAAATAAAAACAAGCAGGTTACCCCCTCTCAAAGGAATATCTTAAGTCAATTCATAAGCTGATACTTTGTGCAACTTGCAAGAGCATACACAAATAATATATTCTCAATCCACAGAATAAGACAGCTGAATAAATCAAAACAGACTCAAGAACACAGGTGGACAGCAGGAGCAGGTTGAACCAAAATCTGCATTAACGCTTTAGGCTGTGTTTGTTTTTACGTTACAAACACAAGTTGAAGGCAAAGCAACAATTTGTTGCTGTGATCCTAACGTACGTTTGAAGGCCTCAAACATCAAGGCAAACACACTATTAGCCAAATACATCAGATCTGAAGTTTCGGATACTTTTCAATTAGGTTATTTAGCTAAAATACTATATTGAATGAACATCGGAATATTTTAATCTTTACATATTGAGGAAAATGTCACATACGAAGTAAGTGTGAATGACTCCAAAATCGAAGCTACAACTTGAATTTTGTTTATAAATTTTATTTTTGGTAAAGACATTTATTTCTGTTACATACCTATTACATACCTACTACTTGAATATTTACTATATGGCTAAACCCCATGAGCAGATAAAAGCAAGTCCATGTTGAGCATAGAGTTATGAAGATAATTAAGATGCCCATGACTGATATAGAGATTTACATGGACCATTGTGGAACGCTTTTAGGGCATTTAGCAGAATCATCAAGCTATTAATTCATTTGGGGAAACAAAAAATGCTCTTTTTTAATTTTATTTTTCAGCTAATCAATTCAAGCTTTGAATGTTGATTCCATCCGCACTGAGCAAGAAATTTTAGCTGTTGAAGTACTATGAAAAACACGAGCATGCAAAGTACAATCAGCACATGAAAGCTTACACCAGAAAGAGAATACGGTCGAAAATGGTACAGAAATCAAATGTAAAAAAATCAAACAAAAAGTGAAGAAAAAAGGAGAATACGTTCGCATCTCGATCTGCATAAGCAACACCATATACAGAGAACTCCTCAGCAAAAAAACATCAACCCCCGTAAATTATTAACAATAAAAAGAAAGAAAGATCTTGAGAAAGAGAGAAAGTAAAACAATTAGGAATGAAACAGAAGAAAGAGTTGGTACCTGAAAAAAAAAGAAGCAAAAGGGGTCTGTAGTGTAGAGCTGGAATATGACCCTAGATTTGGCGGATTCGTGAAGCGTCAAGTGTGAAGTGCTAAGTGTGAGGTGAAACTAGAAAGCAAGTTCAGTTGTGTTGTTCTTTGTGGAGGAACCAGGAAGATATACTACTCTACTTCTATTCTGGAGTGTAGTAGATAGATATATAAAAACAATACTAATTGTTGTTTAGTTTTAAAGTTTGCAGTGGATTATAATAATTATAACGTAATTGGATTATATAGAAAGAAGGGTTGCTCCATCCGTCAGAAATGGCACCTAACACATAAATATCGAATTTGATCCCTTATATTAATATAAGAATCGTATTAACTTACTCATTCTTATTATCAATATTTTAATATAATTCTTAAAATTATAAAATATTAATTAATTTCGTCCCTTTATTTAAATCCATTAATAAATACATCTCTGACATTATTCATTCACTTACTTTCAAATATATCTCTAATATTATCAACTTAATGTCATTATAATTCATGCAAATATCAACGAAAGGAATAACTTGATTAACATTTTGTAAATTCAAGAATCATTTTGAAATATTGATAATTTGAGAACTAAGTTGATATGATTCTATAATTTTAGAAACTAAATTGAGTATTTACTGTGCATGTAATTACGGGCAAGTAGTCATTTGTTTTTATTTTTCATTTTGTACCCTAATTATTGTATATTACTATTTAGCCCTTGTTCAAATTTTTAGTTCATTAATCCTTAGCATAAAACCACGATTCCAAAATATAACAACGTCACGTTCGCTAGTTCCTCCGTGTGTTCAACGGTGTTCTCTTCGCTTTTGTCATGCAAATCTAATTGTAAGAGGGGCCCAGAAAGAGTGAGATATGATCTCTCCATGTAAATTTCCTGATCTACACAACAACGAGAGAGGAGGGGGAGAGAAAGAGATATGACTTAGAAGGATTATAAAGTAATAATTATAAGTTAAGAGGCTTTCATGTAATTTACAAGTTTGACCAAGTTGCAACTGAAAAATAATCTTAGCCATTGATGTGTTTTCCCGGCATCATCTACCGTGATTATTATTATATAATATATGGAGATATATGAATGAATGAATCGTATGAAAGCTGGAACGAAGGAAGGAAAGAAAGAAGATAAATAGATATGGTTGTTGCTGGCTACACCGGGGACTGGGATGAAAAGAATATAGAGATTAAAATAAAGAGCGCCGAAAGCTGGTGAGGCTTCCTGCCCCCTTCCCTTGGGTCAAAGTTTAGTTTACAAAAAGACAGAGCCAGCCAGCCACTGCCACATCAATACCACTTTTTTTTCTTTATTATAATAATATAATAATATAATATATGTCTTCTTGGAATAATACACACCGTATCTGTATCCGTATTCACGGAAAAATATTTGTGTGTAACTTGTCTACATAGTTATGTGATTTAGATTAATAACTGTTTAATTATAATATATGGTAGTGTAAATTTTTATATTATTAATTATATTTATTTTATACATGAATTTTAATTAATTATTATAAATGTTAAATATTTTAAATGATATGTTAAAGACAGTATAATCTTTTTTGGTAAACATATTATTAATTATATTTTATTTAATACATGACTTTTAAATTAGTTATAGGAAAAATTAAATATTTTTAAATGATATGTTAAATGACAGTATAATTTTTTTAATTAATTTAGATCGATCTAATTAATATTTAAATAATTGTATAAACTTTTATATCACATATTTAAAATAAGGATGTGCTGATTATTTTTTAATTTAATATATGAATTAAATAGATATATATATGTCAATATAAAAAAATTATACATAAATTATTATATTATTAAAAATAATTACTTATTATTATGATTATTTATAAATATAAAATAATTTATAATTGATTAATATTATAAAAAAAATTTACATTAATATCATATCAAACTTACATTCTTAATATATACAATATACAATTTGTATACATATAAAGTATTTCTCGCATGGAGAATCGTGGAGAAGTACGACACCTCCACTGCGCTCTTTCCCTCCCTCCGCCTGCCACTCTGAACTCCAACATCTCAATTTCGGTCAAGCTGTGTATTTTATTTTGCTATAAACAAAAATTCCATCATAAAAACTGAAAATAACTTTCCAACTTCGGAATAAAATTTTCAATTATATCTATCAATAACACTGATCCTCCCTTTGAGAGTCCATTTTTATTATTATTTTATTCATTAAATTTATCTATCTCCTACTGAAATTTTCCAGTCACCGGAAAATTTGTGGAATATATGCCAATATGAACCCAAGGAAAGAGATAGAGTGAGTCAAACAAATTCCATTCCGTATTCAGATCAGAATTCAGAAAAACAAGAGAGAGAAGAGTTGTGAGTGATTCGGATTCCGTAGGCAGTCAAAAGGGAAGAGACAGGAAAGGACACATTTCCGTGCGTTAAGATGCTACTAGTTGGCAGTTCGGTTTCCACTCCTCTGACTCCTTCCCCTGACCTTTCGTCCTTCCTTCCCATTATCTGAACTGAACTCCCATTTTTAAGGTCTTTTCTTTTCTCAACTTTTTTAAGTTTAATTGTAGTTTTAATTTCCGTATTATTTCTGATATGTGATTTTGATCCCTATTATTTTTTTAGTACATTTTGTTCTTTTATTTTTTTTAATATCACAAATTCGATCTCAATTTTTCAATGATCAATAAAGAAGAATCATTGTTTTAAGTACATAGAACCTCTTGTTGAACTTTCCCTTATCTATCTCTTTGTTTCAACATGATTCAATGCTTCTATTATATAATTTATCGGGTTCCTTTCTCCTTTATAAGACCTATTTTTTTTGCTCTACCATATGATCCTTAATCACATAAGCTCAACAAAAGGTTCTATATGTTTAAAGCAGTGGTTCCTCTCTTTTGATCATTGAAAAATTGACGGACATCAAACTGAATGATCGAATTTGCAACATTGGAGAAATATGGGGACCAAACGTGTTAAAAAAAAATCAGAGAGACCAAAATCACACATGACCAATAATAGGGGAACCAAATGTACAATTAAGCATTTTTTTTAACTAGGCCATGTTTTTTTATAACTCGAGAGTTTTGCAGAGATGAAGTTGAATGATTAATAATGAAATGATTTAATAATGCAATAGAGTGGAAAGATAAAATCATACAACTCCATTGTTTGGAAGTTTGACGAGGGAATGAAGGAAAATACCAATTCTCCCAATCTGGAGGGTATGAAAATGATAGGGTCTTAGTGGAATGGAGTGATTTGGATTACCATCCTCAATCATTCCTCTCTATTAATGAAGAAACTCTCAAACAATGGGTCAAGCCTTTTTTATCATCTCACTTTATTACTAACCATCCCACTGCATTACTAACCATCTCATTTCATCCATCCAAACCTAGTGATAGTGTTTGGTTTGGGGAAATAGAGGGGAGGGAAAAGATTTTTCTAAATTTTTCTTAATTGGTTGGATTTTTTTTTTCGTCAGGATGAGAGGGGATAAAGGGGAGCAAAATTCATTCTCGCTCCAATTTAGCTCCCCTTCCATTTTAGAAGTTTGGAGGGAAAGAGAGTGTGATTAAAACATTATAAATACATCGACTAAAATAACTTTACTTATATTTTAAAATCCAAAGTTATAAAGGTATAAAAGTAAAATAATTTTAAAATCTTTCTCCCCCTTATGAACAAAACATAGAGAGTGTTATTTGCCCCCTTCGATAAGATCTCCCATCTTTCATCCTCTTAACCAAACATAATATTTAATTAAAATATTTTTCTTCTCGTCCGTTAAACCAAACATAGTCTAAATATTATAAATTTCTATGACATATTATTTAACATGGTTATGATTTGGTTTTTTTTTCAAAAGAACGTGCATTTTAATTATAAATCCAATTATTTGTAATTACAAAATAATTAATTGTACATATCATTAAATGTGTTTTTATGTTAATTATTGTAATTACATATAAAAGGGCATAAACCCATGAATACCCTAGTGTACATATCATAGATAACATATCATGTTTAACATACAATTATACATATCATAGATAAGATTTACACTAGGATATTCATCGGGTGAGGTGGGGTGGTGATGAGTTTAATATGACATAAATTTGTCCGATATTTTAATATGATCATTTACTTAGATTTAAATTCGATTTGATCATGGCCAGATAATATTTGGGACAGAGCCCGATAAATTTGCATATTATGCCTAGCTTAATCATAGATTTAAAGAAGTGTGAAACTAAAATTAAGGTATACTTTTATAATATATATATATATATATATATATATATATATATATATATATATATATATATATATATTTTAAAACAAATAGCATCAATATAAATATATTATTATATTATACCAAAGGTTATTGATTTAAGTTAAGAAATTTTGTTTCTTATACCTAATTGTGAAAAAGTATAATTTTTAAAAGAATGTGGGATACCAAGCTGAGTTAGAACGATTCAAAGTATAACTCAAACTTGATCCAAAAATACATTGGGTTTAATTTCTAAAACTTGATTCCGTTGCAATTAACTTCAACCTGAGACAAATAAGTGAAACAAGACAGATCTTGAACGCCCGTAGAGTACTAAATGACAATTTCAGATAAAAATGAAATATAATTTTATAATTTATTATGAATATATATCATATGAAATTTTAATTCATCTCTTAGCATATTTATTGTGGGGGTTTGAGTTCCTTAAAAAAATAATTTGGAGAAAATTAATTACAAAGCTTAGCTTAATTACACCTAGCATCCTCGTTTTAAAAATTATACTTATCTCCCTTGGGGGAGGTTAATATAATTACAATTAGCTCTTCTATGGAAGATAAGTGTAATAAGAACCGAATTTTAAATGATGTAAGTGTAATCTTTAAAACAAAATGAAGTTTGTTTGAGAGTTGGGAGAGGAAAGGAGGGAAGAAGAAGACATTTTAAGAGTTTTTTAAAAGAAAGAATGACTTAAAAAGATTTTAAAAATCTTTCAAAGTCCTCCCATAATTCATTTTTTTTATTTCTCCTAAATTGGGTGATTTTGATTTTTTTATTAAAAAATTAATCTGCATGCAAGGTGAAGAACTATCCTTCCTTCCCCACCACTTTCCCCCTTCTTTGCACCTCATGCCCCTCCCCTTCTTTTCCCTCCAAACCCTCAAACACATCCTAATTGTAATTAAATCAAACCTCAAAAAAGGTTAATATAATTTTTCATATAATTTAGGTTTGATAATGCGATTGTTGTATATAAAAATACCATTAAAACGAGTTCCCGCTTAATTATATTATCGCAAATTATTATTTTAGATATCATAACATATCAAATTTTTTAGATAGATGATATTTAAAAAAAACATTAAACTATATCTATTTTATAAAAGTACATTATATACTCTGTACCCCAAAAAATAAAAGTACATTATCTAGAAGAAGACTATAATTACGGGCGTTGAATAATTTATAGTAAATACATTTTTTTAATATTTTTTTATTAACTATATTTGATATGGAACATATTAAAATATATAAACTCATTCTCTATTTCGTAAGACTAACATAAAATTTTAATAATACACAATATATAAATAAAGTTCTTGCTAATGTTGCACTTGTGCAAAACAACTAAAACGAATTTTGGAATCATCAGTCATACAAAGGATCAATGACAAAAAAAAAAAAGGTTAAATAAATAAATAGTGAAAAAATTAAGAAGACAAGTTTTGATGGATAAATAGTATTGTCAATATGTTGAAAATAGGAGTTTTTAGTTTTTCAATAAAAATTTATCTGTTCTTAGATCTTTAATCAATATCTTATTACACTAATTAATAAGATTCAAAAAACTGTAAAACTTGAAATAAGAAATGAGTTTAATTATTATATATTGTCCGTATAAAATTTTTTTTATATTGATAACCAATCAGAAATTATAGTATGTGTGACTTTTAAGTTAGTTAGAATAAGAATCAAACATTTTATAGCTTATGTGATAAATTCTAATTAGTTATCTATAAAAAAATATTTATACTGATAATGTATATAAATTAAATCCATAATGAATTAGAAAGATATTTTTAACTTTAGGACCAATAAAAAATATATCTTGAATTTTGATTTGAAAAAAGCTTTTTTAAAATAAGAAAAAAATGTAAAATGAGAAAATAAGAATCTATACACCTTTAATTAATTAAAGTAAATTAAAATCTCAATACATATATTTTAATTAATTAAAAGTAAATACATTCTTATATTTTTATTTTACATTTTTATTTACTTTGAAGGTGCTGATCTTTTTGATTTAAGTATAGCAGCACAAAATTAATGACAAACAAATTAATCTTAAAAAAACACACAAACAATCAAGATGTGTGAACTATTCGAAGACAACATTACTGTCATTGACACAAAAACCTAAAATTGCTGTCATTACAAAACAAAAGAGAAGAGAAGATGTACGACTTCAAACTTCGAAGAGTACGGACAAAATTGAATTTTGGTGGCACGCGTTGATTGGATGGCTGCAAAAGTGGAGTAAATATCCTCTTTATTTTTCGTAAGAAATGAATAATTCCGTTATTATGATTTTGAAATATATAAAGGATATTTAAATTCATCCAATGTCATATTATTATATTTATATCTTTATAATTATCATAATAAAAAAAAAAATAGAAAGGATCTCAACTCACAAGGTTGGATTTTACCCAAACGTTAAAAAGATAACGTTAAATAAGCGGTCAAGCTTAAGACAGAAAGCGAACACTTGTCATCGGCATCCGTTGATCCGGAAATTAGTTGTGATTTTCATTAATTTTTAGTTTTTTTAAAAAATATTGAAAAAAAACTATCTTTTAAACAAATTTAATGTTTACCGACCGGTACACTAACTTCTTTAACAACATTAGTGGCTGGAGTTCAAAATGGCCGCAAAAAATGTACATGCCAAGCACATCTAATGGCACTGGCTAACGGAATCGGTTAGTATCGCAATAATTATTCATAATAAATAAAGTAATTATTTTGTTTAATAGATATAAGTATTAATGAGGTAATTATTCGTAAAATTTAATGGAATAAGTGTGGGTACAGTCATATAGGTTCTATAGCATCCACCTCTTCTTGTATCCCTACGTGTGTATATATAATTAACATAAACCTAAGGTTATTAAATATTATTCTGGATTTATATATATAAACAAAAAAATTAACTTTACACGTATTAAGAAAGTTAGTTATATTAGTTTAATTGTCTTGATTTGTGTAAAAAATAAGTTATAGTTACTAAACTACCCTTTCTTGGGAGTGTATAACGCTCTTGGAAGTTGTGTCTTGAGAGTGTATAATGCTCTTAGAAAAATAAAACAAACAATTAATCAAAAGGTATGTTTGAAACACTCGCATTAAATAAGGTTGATTTGATTGACTTTTGCTTTTATTTGAGTACAAAAAATTTAGGTACTTTTTTGTTTATATATAGGTCCGAAGGAAGTCAATGTATAATATTATCTCTTTCCTTTCTTTTACTAGTTGTTCGGAAAGTTTATTATAATATTTATTAAATGGTCAAATGTAATATTATATATGGTATTTAATAACTTCATTATATTATATTTTAATTCAGTCAAATAATTTTGTTTGTGATGTTTTATGATTAAGTTTGGATAATTTTTGAACTGGCTTATAATTGTATTTTTAATCAATGTTCTTTTTTTATTTATTGATTTTTTATAGTTAATTCAAGTGCAGGTAATGAGTGCGGATATAGGTAGGTACCCAATAGGTCGAAATACGAGTATTAAAGTTTCTACCCATACGAATATGAGTTCGGGTACAAATATTTTTATTAAAACGAACATGAGGATGAATGCTATAGTATCCTGTCGAGACCATATTCATTACCATCCCTACTTATTACTAGCAGTCAAATCAATAGAAAATTAGATATATGGCATAAATTGACCAAGTAGTATCTGATTAGTTATAGGTACGCTTCCAAAGTTTTAAATTTACAAAGTAATACCTTAAAATAAAGAGAATACTAATGAGTCCTCTAAGAACACTTATAAAAGAATCAGAAAGGAAACTTCGAATAG
Source organism: Ammopiptanthus mongolicus (assembly GCA_039655645.1). NCBI lineage: Eukaryota > Viridiplantae > Streptophyta > Magnoliopsida > Fabales > Fabaceae > Ammopiptanthus > Ammopiptanthus mongolicus. The sequence continues at coordinate 6,595,004 of CM077345.1, forward strand.
AAAAATGATGTATTTTTTTATTGAAAAATATTACACTCAATTTTCAAATACAAACTACCAGGTTGATTATGTGGTGTGTTACATCTACTAACTTATCTTTGCTTTGGAATGGTGAAAGGCAAGACAGTTTTAAGCCTTCTAGAGGAATTTGCCAAGGTGATCCTTTCTCCCCATACTTATTTGTTCTTTGCATGGAGAGATTAGTTCTTATTATCCAACATAAAGTTAATATGGGTGAGTGGCTGCCTGTTACGATTTCAAGAGGAGGACCTTCAATCTCCCACCTTTTCTTTGAAAAGATTGTGTTATTATTCTGTCAGGGAAAGAACTCGCGGCTGAATCTTGTTAGAGAGACCTTGGAAGATTTTTGTCTTGCAAGTGGGTTAAAGGTGATCTTACAAAAGTCTAAAGCCATGTGTTCATCTAAAATCCCTATACGAAGGCAATAGAAGTTAGCTATGCTTTCTCAATTTAGTTCTGTGAATGACCTAGGGAAATATCTTGGCTTCCCTCTGATAAAAGGAAGGGTCAGTAAGCAACACTATAATTTCATTGTTGAGAGAGTGCAGAAGAGGATGGCCACTTGGAAAGGTGGAATGTTAAATAAGGCAGGTAAGGTTTGTCTTGCTAGGCCAGTTACAGCTGTTATACCCTCTTATCCTATGCAGATTCAACTACGGCCTACTAGTATCTGCAACAAAATTGACTCTCTTAATCGTGGGTTTATTTGGGGGAGAAATGAGAACCAGAAAGGGTTCAACTTAGTAAATTGGGATACTGTGACTCTGCTAAAAGATAAAGGTGGATTGGGAATCAGATGTGCTAAAGACATTAATGTAAGTCTCCTAGGGAAACTAGTTTGGAATATTTTACATGGTTAGGACAAGTTAGGGGTTAAGGTGCTTTCCCACAAATATATAGACAATTCTTCCATTTGGAATTCTCACCACTGTACCACGCCTTCTCCCACTTGGCGAAGTATTTTGAAAGCTGCATATGTGTTCCAAGAGGGATTTGCTATGAAAATCAATTCTAGCACATCTTCTTTATGGTACTCGAATTGGTCATGTCAGGGTAAGCTTTGTGATTGGGTTGACTATGTTCAAATTTCGGATACTCATCTCCAAGTTCGTGATATCTGGGACCAGGGCCGTTGGTGTCTGGGCCAGTCAGCTACTCCTATCTCTGACAAGGTGAGATTTTTTTCTGTACTTTCCTTGCTCTTATTAGGCTTTACGTTGATCTTGTTGATTGCTAAACTTGGTTAGGGAACAAAACTGGAACTTATAGTGTTTCTTCTGGCTTTTTTTGGTTGGATAACATAAACCATATGGGTGGTGTTACTATTAATTTGAGATGGGTTTGGAAGTTGAAGGCTTCAACGAAGATCCAGTTTCTTCTTTGGTTGATAATCCATAATGCCATTCCTACAAATGATATGAGGTTTAGAAGACATCTTTCTACTACTTCTAACTGTCCTCGGTGCTCTAGAAGGATGGGGGATGTGTTGTGTAACGTCCCGATTTTCACGTTTTCTAATTCTCCAGTATTTTAACGTTTGTATTTTATTGGAGGGTTTAGAGAGTGAAATAAAATATTCCGAGAAGATAGGAATGTTCTACACAACCATAGGAAGCCATGGTTAAGTTTTGGGCGAAAGCTCAAACGGAGCCCGGTCTGCGTTTTTCACGGATAGTAGCCTTTTTCTACCATGGAGACCTAATTTGAACTCGTGAACGAGACAGTAAGTCTCGAGATTTTATTCTCTACATCTTCGTTAAAATCCGTCCTGACCTCCGAAAAATAATAATAATATATTATATTCGGTCGTATAATCGAACCAGGAGGCGTTTGGAGTCGTAAAGGGATTCAACGAAACCCGACAACAGATAAGCTCGATACCACATCATCCCAGGACACTTGGGAGAGTATGCCAGAGTCGTCATGACGATCGGGAAAATCTAGATGTGAAATAACCAAAATGCCCCTAACCTTAGTCTTTTACACTTTTACCATTTTACCCTTTTGGCAAATGACCATTTTGCTCTTAAGTGACTTATTTTAAGGCTGAACTCAGCCCCATCCATCCCCTCATTCACGCACACAGCCCTCCCAAAACACACTCCATCTTCATCCTTGAGAAGCTCCATTGTTGTTCTTGAGAAAAGCTTGGTTTCTTGTTGGAATCACTTGATTCCTTGAGCAATTTTCCTCCATTTTAAGGTAAGATCACTTCTATGATCTCTTAGCTTCTTGAATATCTCTTTATTTCAAGATCAAGATCCATTTTCATGAAAATCATTTCTTAGATCCAAAAGTTTGAAAATCCAAAGGAAATTATAGAAAAATCATTTTGATATGAGACCAATTTCTTTGAACTCACCTCATCATTCTCTACCTAAACCCAGGAGCTTATGATTCAACTCTCATCATAGCTCAAAAAGCACAAAATGGCCAAACCCTTTTGATGATGATGAATAGTGTTTTTCATCAATTTTTGATTTCTAACACTTGATTTCATCCCTAGCTTTCCTATGCCTTTGAATCCATGGAATGGAAAACCAAGATCAATTCCTAGCTTTATTCTCTTTAGGGTGGCCGAAACCCTTAGGTAGGATTGTTGAGTTTGGTTTGATTGCTATTTAATGATTGATTGTTTGGCTGTTTGTAGTTGGTGACGATTATCAGGAGGTTCACAAACCGATCAACCGACTTTGATCTGGGAATCTACTCTTCAACAGGTATGGGGGGTGAACCTCATCACACCAAGATGGTGGTGGTGAAGATGGTTGTTTAAGCTTATGTGTGGGTGAAACCCTTTAGTTTGGGTTCACTTTTAATTGTTAAGTTTTGTTAAGTTCTCTTCAAGAACAAGGTTGTCTTGATGAGTGTATGCTTTAGTATGTTGTAGTGTGCTTTAGCATGTGTTGATGATGAGATGATTGAATGAAAATCATTTCCATGTATGTTGAAAAACCTACTTTGATCACTAGATCAAGTATGGACTTTTGTGCTTGATTATGATGCCATGATGTATGATGGACTTCTATGTTTGATTATGATGTAGTAATGTGTATCGTGGTTTATCATAATTGTGTAAGCATTTTGAGCTACATTTGCTTTATTGGTGAAGCAAAGTCTCCATTTTTCATTGGAGAACGCTTGTGGCCTTCGTAAGAGGAAATATAAGAACATGTGTTGTTCTTGATCTAGCAAGGTTTTGAAGTAAGAAAAACATGATTTCATAACCTATGTTTTCAAAGAGAAACAAAAGTGATTTTGATCCAAAAATCAAATGAAGTTTTAACCTTTTAAGTGTGTCACCAAAGTGGAATATGTCTTTTCTTTAGCCATAGGTCTGTTAATCAAACTAAGTGTTTCAAAAGAGAATTAACGAAGAAGTTAAGGAAAAGTGAAAACAGGGCACTCGCCCAATGAACCCTGTCTCGCCCCGCGAGACAGAGGGGAAAACAAGGCATTCGCCCGGCTAACCTTGCCTCGCCTCGCGAGACAGTGGGCTAGCCCGAGCAGCAAAGATGCAGCTTCTCGGCCTCGCGTAGCGAAGTAGTTCTCGCCCCGCGAACCGCCTAAGCAGTGAAGAATTACAGCTCTCTGCCTTGCGACGCGAGACAATTATCGCCTCGCGATGCGGAAGGTAGGTTTGAAATATAGTTCTTTGCCTCGCGACGCGAGACAATATTCGCCTCGTGATACAGAGGATCTATATAAGGAGCAAATACAGCTCTTAGCCTCGCGACGCAAAACTTCTGTTCGTCCCGCGAGAAAAGAATTTCAAATGGGGTATCACTGCCTTATTTTAGCTAAGCGAATGTACTATTGCTAAGCGAATTTCACCTTTTTAGAAAATGCTAGAAATGAAGTAAATAGTTCAAATGTTGTTTCAAATCAAATGGGTTTTCAATTGTAAAAGTTGTTTGGTTTACAAAAGGAGTTTTATAACTCAATCGTAAAGTTTTACGCGTGAAAAACCTAAGTTAAGTAATTAACTTAGAGTTAAAGACAAGGGTTAATTAAGTATGGTATGTGGTGGAACAAGACCATGTACTATACCATTGATGACTTAATACATCAATGAATTCATAAGATTTAAGTGAATCAACACTAATTTCCTTAATTGAAAATCAAGGATCAATATCTTAGAAAGGCTTAAAGACTTATCTAACAGGATTCTCAATCCTTATTCATAATGCTTAGGACTTGAGACATAATTCATAAGACGTAAACACAAACATGAAACGTTTTGGTTTTTGAAACAGTAGTTCGATGACGGACCGATGATTCGGATCTAGTTAATCGTTCAGTTGTTTCCGTCTTGTGATAACTGGAATGAGAGAGATCCCGAGACTGTGCAGGTATGGGACTTTACAGTGGAAGGAATCCTGAGGTTATGTAGATATGAGACTGTATAGTTAAGGGAAGGCATATAAGAATTGATTGGTACTACCCATACCAACAAGATTTATCTTCTTTTCGGGAGCTTAGAACATAAGAACTTTATAGTTAAGCGTGCTTGACTTAGAGTAATTATGGGATGGGTGACCTTGTGGGAAGTTTCCTAGAAAGCGTATGAGTGAGGACAAAAACATGCTGAAAAGACTTGTGTTGGTTTGTGGGGACAGTCGGCAATTCTGAAAGCAGTCTGGATCATTCCAAAAGAGTCACAAGATATTTATCCGATGGATAAATGTTTTATCAGACAAAGATGTGTGTAGTTTCTAAGGAAGAAAACCTTAGTGAACCTTGAGGTCTATCCAATGGATAGACATTGCTTTATCGCATCTGCTTTGTGTAAGCATTGACATTTTATGTGCATAGTTGTAAGGCCTTGAGCCTAGGAGTTGAGCTTACACCTTAATGCGGGTGCGAATCTTAAGGTGACGATCTTCAATGGTCTTTTTGGAGGTATCAGGGTTGGAAGGGCTGACGTGTGACCAGTTGATGATTCTTCTGTGTCGTGGCGAATCCGTGCAATACACTGATATCCTCTACTAGATGTCGTACTTTTGATGTGGTCGAGAGTGTTACCGTAGAGCCAGATACGTGCACGTTACGAATGTTGTAGCATGTTGCTCATGGTGGCAGAAACCGGAACATGTCCTCCCATTCACTCTCTCCGAATGTTTTGTTAGCTCAATGGAGTATGGGTCAGAGTAGTATCCAGTGACATTGGCATTGAGTCATGTACATTGCACTGCATTGCATGGCTATTGATATTTATATTTACTGTTATACATCGTTGTTTAGTTTAAGAATGCATTATATTATACTGTTAACTGTTAAACATGATCTATATTGAGAGTTTTAGTATGTTGCTTAATTGTTTAACATGTTGGGTACGCTGTTACCTGGTGAGTCGTCCCGTTTTTATTACTGCTGTTTTGTTGTGTTGATGAACGGGAATCTCACCCATATTTGTATGTTTTCTGCTAGTACTTGTTGTTGTTGTTGCTTGAACAGATGGACGCGACGAATGGTTCGGTTCAGCAGTCCCTTTGAATTCGGAGGTGGACTCTTTTGCTGTTTTAGTTTTGTTGTCGGCCAGACTATGTCAGTTTTTGTAGTACCTTTTAGGAGCTACGACTCCTAGTACTTATTTAATTCCTTATGTCTGTATGTAGTAATGTTGATGTTTTCTGTTTTTCGTTTACTATTTCTGTATTTATAATACAGTATGTCCTAGTAATTCATGGTGAACCTACGTTCACTGATTAGTATTATTTATTACCTTTATTAATCCCATTACATCTTTAAGAAAAGAAAAAGAAAACCACATTTTCCGCATTAACAAATATTTTCGGCCTTATAAACGTTCAGGAATGTGACACTCGGGAAAGGGTGTTGCATGTTGCATTGTCTGAGGGAATGTCCCCATAGAAAGGAGCTTTGGATTTGTCTAGGTGCTGGAAATCACGGAAACTTCTTTTCTGAGAATAATGTAGCTGCTTGGGTTCATAAGCAGGTCAATGGTGATATGTGTGTAACATCTTCCTTGCAGGTATCTGGTGGGCTTGGTGTTGGAGAAATGAGATGATTCTGAGCACTGATACAAGTGATATTACAATTGTTATTACTAAGGTTATGCATCTCCATGATGATATTCGAACCTTCATTGAGCAGAATGGTGGTGTTAACAACCTTGTGCCGCAATGGTTACCTCCCCCAATTGGTGCTGTGAAACTTAATATTGATGGTAGTTTTCACCCAACTAGGGTCATGGAGAGGTGTTTTTGGCTGAGCTTTTAGCCATAAAAAATGGCCTTTCTTGTGCTTAGGACCATGGTTATAAGGTGCTCTACTGTGAGACTGACTCGATGGATGTGGTCTCTCTATTGCAGCAAAACTCTAATGTTTCATGTCATCAATATGCTTTGACTATCATGGACATCTTCCATCTTTTGAAGCGTGAGTGGTTGATGCACTTAAATCACATCCCTAATTGCCTAGAAAGTAGTTGCGCAGACTTCCTTGCTAAGCTGGGAGCTAATATGTTGGTGCAGTGGAAGACATGGATTGATCCACCTGAGATGATAGGTTCCTTACTTCTCAAAGATACACTCGGTCCTGCTCATTTTGTTTTGTAATTCTCTTTTGTTTTAGTTTCTTTTACTCATTTCACCAAAAAATATAGACTTTTTTTTTATTGATTCCTTAACTAGTATTCTTAGAGTATTATAATTAGCAAGACCCTATAAATAAAAGAATAACTTAAACCCCAACCCAAGTCTACTTCCATCGATCATCTGAGCTGCTCAACGGACCACCACCGTACCACTAACCGAAAAGCCCATCCCAAGAGAACTCAGTGGTTGCATGGCTCAAAAAGACAAGAGTCTATTTCAATATACTTAGTGCTTGTTCGGATTTCCATTGGAACATCAAAACTGAAGTTTGTAATGGCACAAATGTAATAAAAACATCATTTAACATAAAATGAATTTCTTTTTGCTTTTGGCAAACGTCGATTTCAAATAAAAATACAAACATAGCCTTATGTTAATTGGAAAAATATTATCTAAACATCCCAAGTGAAGAAAATAATAGTAATTAGAAGAAAAAAGTTTAGTAGAGCGTAAATGCTAGAGGAAAGGAAATATTATAGTCAACTTCTATATATATACAAACATTTATACTAACGTATTTTTTTATGAAAAATACTATATATATATATATATATATATATATATAACCAATGTTACTCCTCTCTTCTTTCTTCCTCATCTACTGGAGGGAGTGATTTTGGGTCATTTTTTGGTCTTGAATTACCCCTCTACATTGTTTTTTCCTCTCATTTTATCTAAATAAGTGGTTTTTCCACATAGATCTGGTTTTTTTTCGTGTTTTTCCGTGATTTCGTCATCTGAGTACGGCTTTGTTTGTTCGTCGTCTTGGTGCGGCGTTGTTTGGTTTCCTGTCTTGATGCAGTGTTCGTTTGGTTCAAATTGGCAGATCAGTTTCGATCCATTACAGATTCAATCAAGACTTTGGCACTAACGTTATAGATCCGGAGACATGGGTATTCCAGTCACTTTGATTTTGTCACATTTGTAAGTATTTTACCGTTTTATACTATTAATCTGGGTGCTGTGAGTTTGTTCGCAGATTCATCCTTTTCGATTTTTAACGATGTTGAATTTGTATTATTTTCGATGTATTTTATCAATTTGAATAAAATGAATATCTTTTTTAATAAAAAAAAACTAATTTTACAAAATTAATGCAAGAGGAAGGGGCTAACACTCATGCTTGCTCCTCTCTAGATTCGTCCTTCTTCAATTGCAACTGAGTGAGAAGTTGACAACTTACACGTTAAATAGACGAGTCATTTCATGGTGTCACGTTAGCACATAACATTGAACAGTTGAAAGTAGGACCTATTCCTAAATTTTTGAAATTTTAAGGACTAAAACCTATTCAAAAAATTATATGAACTAAAACTAAGATTTACGTATCTTTCAAGAACTAAAAACTTATTTAAATAATAATATTTTTATAATTTAATAGAAAAAATATCCCTTCTGTGTAACTCAAACTCCACTTCCTACTAACTTTCGTCTCGGTTTACCCGGACTTTTGAATCAAGTTCTTTCTACATCAGTCATCTTGGTGCCTTCATGAGCTGGGGAAAACTCCTAAGGAAGTTATTGGGTATGGGATCAGCGAGCAACCTAAACCACACGCCAGCCATGGTTGCTGGCGTTCTTTTCGCCGCAAGGCAAAAATAGGGCTTGGTAGTGTTGGGTTGTTTAATTTGGGGATGGGTGAAGAAATAGCTATTAAATGAAGGTTAAGATTTTGTTTGAAAAACTGAAAAAAATAAATTATGTTGATAATCGATTATAATTAGAATCTGTTTTTGTTTGGTTATGTTTGCTGCAAAATCGATTTTAAAATAATCTATTTTGTTTGGGTGATGCAAAAATAATCACTTTTACATAGTAAATTACGAAAAAAGATATGAAGTTATTTGTATAATTTAATAATATATACTTGTTTGGAAGTTAATTTTGTAGGGATATATAGGGAAGGGAGTTTTGAGAATGAAAAATAATCCAGTCACGATAATAATAAGCTAAAACAAATTAGATGATATTAAATAGTTTTTTCCCCAAAAAAAAATTCTTTTATAAATTTAAGTTAATTGCCAAAGATGATAGATTATGTATGAAATAATTTTTTAGTCAAAAAACAGCTGAAATGAGAAAAATCAATCTTTTCCAAACATGCTCCAGCTATTATTACATGGACTGAAGAAGAATGGGTGGCTTCACAAAAAAAAAATAATGATATGGATGAAATATGCTCGTAATGTATATATATATATATATATATAGCAACACTTGTAAAAAAAAGCTATATATTCAATTAAGGACACCCGTGTAAGAAATTTAGGATAATGTTGTTGAATTCTCCTGGCTTTTCGATTTGAGGCACATGCGATGTGCCCTTTATCAATTCCAATCTTGCCTTCTTACTGATTACCCTGCAAGAGTAGTCTTATAATTACTAATTAGATACCATAAATTCAACTATAGAATGAGATGTCAAGGGTTGAGTACTTGAGTCAAGATCTCCCACTCACACACGTTAAGAAAGCAAAAAAGGAAGTTTACCATTAGAAATTGATATATTTAATAGTTGAAGGAATGTGATATTTAATTTTTCAATGTAAAATTATTTTTTTTGTTTTTCTTAAAGAGTGTCCATAGATATAATAACATTGAAGCAGCAGCTGGATACATACTCTTTCAGTTCATTGGCCTTCTGCACGGGAAATATCCTGTCATGCTCCCCCCAGATTATGAGAACCTCCTGAGTAAGACGATTATCAATCAGCCATAATAAATATCGAATATCATATTTTATTTTCTAGTAAGTATTTAGGGGTATGAATGTAAGTAAGAGTTATAGCCTACTTGTTGGAGAGATGAAATGTTTGAAGTATCATCCCTTCCGAGGGATATCCCTTTTAGAAGCTCCATCTTTTCCTTCCTATTTTCTGAGTATAATTTCTGCAAAATCATAAAATTAACTTGTATTTTATATATATATATATTCTCTTTTTTATGGGGAGGCTCAATTGGTTTGAGTTAAGGATATAAAGAGTTGAAAGATCAAAATTCAAACCTAACAAAGGAAAAAAAGACTAAAATAGTAATAATTAATTTACTAACATTGGCCCATAAAAAATACTTGTATTACATTTTTATTTATTATACTCTTTTAATACCACTTTAATTTTCACAAGAATTGCTGTATCCCACACATGCACAGCCGAAGTAGTTGAATTTCAGCGTTGGCAAAAATTCTTAAATAAGCATATTCATAGCTGCTCAAATCATACATTATGTAAATTTATGTATATCTTATTAACAATGCACATAGTCTGTCTCATTATGTCCTCTCCATTTGTAGCTATGAGACATAATGATTGTAATTATGTAAGTTTAAACCTTCGTACTATATTCCATCATTTTCCTTCTCTCTACTTTTCTCTTTTCCTCCCTCTTATAAGATCTATTATGATTATTTCCTTATACAAAAAAATAATGCACATATTTCTACAAAAAAAATTGAATACCCATAAAAGGTCATGCCTATTGTTAGCATGAGTATTAAATTGTATAATTAATTTATAAACATTTTAACAATTATGTAATTAATTTAATAAAATATCGTTTTCAATCTCTTTCTTTCTATAGTCGACCAAACACTGAAAATAACGAGGTGGGTCCTTATTTCCCAACGACTAGATTTGCAACACGGTATAGGACTTTCTCTGTGGTTGGTCTCATCAAAGAAATGACATTCTTTACTTTATTGTTTTAGATTTTATTGAAAAAAATCCAAGTCCTACGTTGATTAGATAGAGCTTCATAAGAGTTTATAAAGCTTGGGTAATTCTTATTTCTTGAGCTAACTTTTGAGGTTGAGTTAGGCCCAAATCTAATATGGTATCAAAGCTTATCCTAGATTTATTAAAGGGTCGTTCATCATATTATCCACGTATCAAGCCCAATAGTATTGGGCGTAAGAGGATATATTGAAAAAAACCCAAGTCCCACATTGACTGGAGATAGAGCCTCATAAGAGTTTATAAAGCTTGGGCAATCCTCACCTCTTGAGCTAGCTTTTGAGGTTGAGTTAGGTTCAAATCTAATAGATTTCGAGTTGGATCCTCTTAATTTCGTAAAAGAAATGAAAACTTCGTTTAGGAGAAAGATAGATATTATAAAGAAGATATTTATGTTTTAAACTTTTTTTCTCATATAAAAAAAATTCAAATCACTCAAAACTATTTATATCTATCTTTTTCCTAAATGAAATCCTGGCATCTAGACTCCACCATTTCACTATTGATTAACATGAAAAATGGTGAATAAAACAACACTGGTGAATCTCTAGAACTCCAACACCCAAAAATTAACGCCTGTCTTAATGGGCTGGCAGTTTTTCTACATAATTCCCCCGGTCTAGCTTGGAAGTTGGAACCTTAACCTATATTATTGTTTTTGAAATAATAACACAAAAAATTAAGTTTTTAAATCTGGGTTCGAAATCCTAATTAAAACTATGACATTTTGATTTTAATAATTTTTGAACTCATATCGCGATCGTAATTACGATCGCATCGATCACATTTTTTTGTAATTATCCAAAATAATGAAAAACACGATGCGATCGCAATCACAATTTAAAATCGAGACACAAAAATGAACCTAAATAAAAGGAAAACAAGGAAATTAACAAAAAAAAAAAAAACTGAACTTACATGTAAGAAATCTTTCAAGAAAAAATCGGGCATATGGACACGCATGGATGAGACAGAGAGGGACATCAATTTCCGCAGATGTTGGGGAGTAGAAGGCAACATGAGATCCTCGATCTTATCCAATTGAGCCCTTTCCAACAAGGCCACGTTGTCACTCTTTACCATGTTAACAGCCGAGCTCGCAATCACCACTTTCTGCACCCTTTCTTCCCCCAACATCTTTGCCAAATGGTATGCTACGAACCCACCATAGCTCGTGCCCACCACGTGGAACCTCTTCACCTCCAACTTGTCCATAAGCTTCCCCACGCAAGCTGCCTGAAACTTCTCGCTTCTCTCGTTCGACTTGGTGGTGGACCCCCCAAAGAAGATGAGGTCTGGAACGTATACGTTGAAGTGAGGTGAGAAGAATTGCACTTGTTGACGCCATTGCCAAATAGCCATAGGACCAAAACCGTGGATCAGAACCACGGAAGGTTTCTGGGCTGTTTGATTTCGTGTGGGGCCCCAGAAGTGGAGGATGGTTTCATCATCCACTTCAATGGATTGAGAGGAGAGACCGGCAGCCGTGAAGCAGCGGCGGAGGTAGCCGCCGTAAATGGAGGCGAGGCTTAGAAAGGATGGAAACATGTCAATTGGTTGGTTGTGGAAAACCTGATCAGATGAGAGGTTAGTTATATTAGGCCACGGAAAAGGAAGATTCAATAAAAGAATATGGTTGTTTGTTTTTAATTTGAGTACTGTTTTCTTGAAGGGTATGACTCGACTTGTTAGGAGAAGCTCATAAAGATTCTTTTGTGGAAAATTGTAGGGTCGTTGTCGGGTGTAAAGAAAATGAATTACAGCTACAAGTTACGTTGTACAAATGGTTTTTGCTGGCTTTAATTACTTACCACTAAATTAGTTAAAATTACCTGTCATTTTTAATCTGTTTCTTCCAATTTGCAAGCAAAAACCAATCTATCCTCCTAAACTTAATTGCATTTTTGATTCCTTGAATAATCACGATTAACTAAATTTGGTCATCATGGTTTCAATTACGTTAATTGAGTGTCCTTCAGGTTTTGTGGTGCAATTTTAATCCTTCAGATTCCAATCGTGCCAATTAGCTTCTTTAGATATCACGATTGTACAATTTTTAATGTCAGTAGTCTATATGAAAAATGTGGGGACTGATTTAGCACTTAGTGAGGTCAGCTTGACAGTTTACATGACATCGTATGTTGCATTATTGACACCTCACATACTTTAATGATCACATATACATCACATGAGTATAGGGGTCCGATGTTTCTCTGTAGAGGACATTTATGTCGTCCAATCCGTCTATAGATGAAGGTCGAAGCCTTAGTTTCTGAAGATGCATAAATGATCTTTGTAGATAAACATTGGACCGCTATACTCACTTGATGTATATGTGACAATTAAAGTGTGAGGTGTCAATAATATTATCGCAGAGTATTGTCATGTAAGCTGTTAAGCTGATGTCACGAAGTGCCAAATCAATCCCACGTAAATTACTGACATTAAAAATTGGATGGCACAGTGGCAAAAAGACCTGATTGTAACAAAGATACTTTAGGGATCAATTGGTACAATTGGAACCTCATCAACCAAAATTGCACAATCGTGCTATATGAGGGATCTAATTGACGCAATTGAACTAAAGGGACCAAATTTGCACAATTGTAATATACTTAGGAACGAAAAGTGCAATTAAACCACCATCATATATAACTTTATAAAACCGAATCAGAATTAAGCATATGATAATCTTGTAATTAACGATGATGACACAAAAAAGAAACTATCATTAATTCATGGAATATGCGCAGGGATGGCAATTTTACCCGCGTCCGCGGGTATCCGCGGGTAAAATCCGTACGGGTACGGATCGGGGGGTCTCAACGGATACCCACGGGTTTGAGAGACGGATTTTTGTATTACCCGTCTGTCCACGGAGCGGGTGCAGGTAATGAGATATTCGTACCCGCGGGTACCCGTACCCGAGAATATTTACATGTGTGCCCCTAAATAGTAAATACCCTAACTTAGTAACTTAACTCTCTGTCTCTACTCTCTCCCACTCGTCTGAGTCGTCTCCCTCCCATTTCCCATTTTTCCCTGAAGAGTTCAGCGCCGATTCTCTGTCTCATCTCATCTCATCTCATTGTCTCCTTCATTCTCGCCTTGGTCGCCGCCGATTCTCTGTTCTCCTTCAAGCTCGCGAGTCGCGGCCCGTCGTTGCCTTTTGTGCTCGTCAGCCACCGCGAAAGGTATGGCTCCTCCCTTTTCCCTCTTCCCTCTTCCCTCTTCCCTCTTCCCTCTTCCTCCTAGGAGCCTGCGATATGATGTAGGATCGGAAAGAGGATCTCCAGAGAAGGTAGTAAGTTTCAGATCGGAGGCCATAGGTGTCTCGCATCTCCGAATTCATGTCTCCATCTGACCATCTCTCACTTCAATTTTTTTCTTTTTAATTTCAGAGACAGTGAGCTTCAGCTACAACACTCCTCAGCCCTCTCTCACTTCGTCGAGCTACAGTGCTACACAGGTACTGGATTTGTGATTCTTTGAGATGATTGCTAGAGAATTTTTGAAACTGGGTACATGCTGATAGCATTTCTTGTTTGACTGTTTATAATGGATTGATTTCATTGAATTCTGTTGTTGTTTCTGATGATGGGAAATGGGTTTATGGAGGGGGTTCTGATGGTTTTGTTATGGGGTGGCCGGGTGGGGTGGGAAGGGAGTGGGGGTTTTGAGAGTTGGAAACTGGTTTCTGAGACAAAGGCACATGAAATGGCTATTTTGTGTATGTGCCTAATGGGGGAGTTTTTGTGCAGTCAGCTGATAAAAGCATTGGTTTTTGAATCTCTATTGTTTGATTTGTTTCTGATTTACTGTATATGTTCTTTCAAAACTGATTTGGATGTATATTTGTATATTTTCTTGCTGATGTTAATTTATTGTGCTTCATTGTTATGTTTGTGCTGAAATGTTCTTGCTGAAAATTTACTGAAATGTTCTTGTTGGAAATTTTTTGCTGAAAATTCACCTATTTATTGCTGAAAATTCATTGATTTTTGTTCTTGCTGAATTTATTGTGCTTCACTGATATGTTTTTGCTGAAATGTTCTTGCTGGAAATTTCTTGCTGAAAATTCATTGAGTTATTCTTTCACTAAAAAAGATTATGATTGTTTGTTCTTATGATGGTTTGACTTGAGGATCCTTGAGGTGATAATCACTGATTTGTGTTTATGTTGTGCAGCAGCAAACTTTGGTGTACTTATCTCTTGTTTGTATGATATATGATATTTGTGTTTATGTTGTGCAGTTTTGCCGATGTCTAATGAACAAACCTCTACTCCTATGGGTCATGGGCAAGAGCAAGTGCCACTCACAGCGCCTAGTGTGGATGAATCAAATGTGGGTGCATCAATTGATTGTACCATGAATGTAGATTCAACTCCACTTGATAATGAAAGCTCAATTCCAGATGATACCAACAATGCCCCGAAAAGGCTAAAATCACTTGTTTGGAATCACTTCACGAGGGAAAAAGTAGATGGAAAGTGGAAAGCTAAATGCAATTATTGTGGCTCAAAACTGTTGGGTGAATTAGCTATGGGAACATCACACTTAAAAAACCACTGGAAAATTTGCCCACGTCGAACTACTCGGGATATAAAGCAAGCTATTTTGAAAACTGAGAAAAAAGGGAATGAGACAGTACTTGTTGGTTCTTATGCATTCAATCAAGACATTGCAAGGCATGAACTGTCTAAAATGATCATTCTTCATGAGTATCCGATGTCCATGGTTGATCACGTTGGGTTTAAAGATTTCTGTGGTGCTTTGCAACCCTTATTTAAGGGGATTTCTCGTAATACTATAAAGAGTGACATCATGAACATTTATAGTGTTGAGAAAGAGAAGATGAAGAAATTGTTGTTAAAGAATCAAAGCCGAATTGCAATTACAACTGATATGTGGACTGCTAATCATCAAAACAGAGGCTATATGACTATCACAGCTCATTTTATTGATGATTCATGGACCCTACAAAGTCGGCTAGTAAGGTAATAACACTAAACTATGTTGATATTGCGACAAATCTTATCATTATTATTGATTCTGTTGTTGTTGATATTATTATTATTCAAACTTTCATTTCAATGTTAGGTTCATTTATGTGCCTGCTCCTCATACTAGCCAAATTCTTGCTGAGGTATTAGTTGAATGCTTGATGGACTGGAATCTTGATTTAAAGGTATCTACTTTGACAGTTGATAATTGCACTACAAATGATGCTATGATTGACCGTATTAAAGAAAAGATTTCCCCTAGGTTACTTGTTTTGGGTGGTAAGTTGTTTCATATGCGTTGTTGCTGTCATATATTGAACTTAATTGTGAAAGATGGTTTGTCAATAATCTCTAATGCAATTGAAAAGATTAGAGAAAGTGTTAATTTTTGGACATCCACACCTAAAAGAGAGGAGAAATTTATAGAGGTTTGTGAACAAGTGAGCATTACATATGGTAGAAAACTAGTTCTTGATTGCAAAACTAGGTGGAATTCTACTTTTTTAATGCTTCAAGTTGCCATTCAATATAAAGATGCATTTGGAAGATTGGCACAAAGGGAGCCTTTGTATAAAACCGTGCCTAATGAAGATGATTGGAAGATGGCCACAATTATTTGTGAAAAGTTGGAGTTGTTTTATGATGTTACAAATTTGTTTTCTGGTACTTTGTATCCAACTGCAAATTCTTTTTTCCCAAAAGTGTGTGAGATTAATTTGAGTTTGATGGAGTGGCAAGACAGTCCCGATCTTATCATTCGTCAAATGGCTATAACCATGATGACCAAGTTTAAGAAGTATTGGGATGGGATCAATGGGGTGATGGCTATATGCACGGTGTTGGATCCAAGGTATAAACTTGATTTGTTAGGTTATTTTTTCCCTCTAATTTATGGAGAAGAATCTGATGATAGAATTGAAAATGTGAAATCTGTTTGTCAAGATATGGTAAGAGAGTATATGATCAAAATCAAGGGTAAGGAAAGTGTTTCTTCATCTTTAATGACAAACCAAAATCTAGATGTGGGTGTTGGAAGAAAAAAAACAGATTGGAGGTCGAACTATGCAAAGCATGTTAGTGAGAAAAAAACTACAACAACAAGTTATAAGTCCGAACTTGACCATTATTTGGAGGAGCCGGTGTTGCCTGATTCTGGTGAAGTGTTTGATATCTTGGGTTGGTGGAAAGCTAATGGGTTAAAATACCCAATCTTGCAAGCGGTTGCAAGAGACTTTTTAGCAATTCCTATCTCAACCGTTGCTTCTGAGTCTTCTTTTAGCACCAGTGGTCGGTTTCTTACTCCACACCGTAGTAGGCTGCGTCCAGATACTTTAGAGTCATTGATGTGTGTCCAAGATTGGCTATGGACTGACGTGAAAGGTAACAAATTTACTACTTTTAAGGTCATGCATGTAACTTGTTTTTCTATGGACGGACTTAACTTATTTTTCTTTTTTCAGGTTCTCCAAAATCAAAAGGCGACAACATGGAATGCATTACAGTATTGGAAGATATGGATGTTGACATTGTTAGTGAATATTTTTATCCTATTCATTTCAAATTTTCCACCTTTCCAAAAATGTTGGTTCTTTGTATTTTTATTACTTGTTTGTATTTTTATTAGATACTTTTACCTTTATTTCAGGAATGTCAAGGTGATGCTCTTGGAGCTTGAAGTTTTGGAGCTACTGTTTGGAGTTGCATTTGTTTTTTTGTAGCTGGATTTTATGGCTATGTGGTTTTTAAACTGTTGTGGGCATGTAAACTGATTCTGATTACTTTGATCATGGTTATTTTATTTGAGATGATGTTTTTACTAAATTTTCAAGTAAATAGCATATTTTTTTTAGAAAAAACAATTTTTGATAAATACCCATGGATACCCGCGATACCCGCGAAAACCCGTGATACCCGCAAATACCCACCCGCTGGGTACCCGCGCGGGTGATGGGTGGGGATGGGTACAGATTTTGCCTTCCACGGGTGGGGGCGGGAGGACTACCCATGCCCGCCCCGCCCCGTTGCCATCCCTAAATATGCGGATCAATTATTATAATTTGTTGAGGGTATGTACTTCCGTGGAGACAAAATCTTTCAAACACCAAGTAAAGGAGTTCATATCCTTTCAGTTACTGGAAAATCATCCAAAAAAATAATATTTAAATATTTTTTTATTGGATGGGTCTATCTCTCTCGTATTGGAAACTTTCATAGGATCCCCAAATCTCAAGTCGTAAGGAATGGATTTTTCCCCCTATGTCCATTGAGTAAAGATCCTCTTCATTTATCAAAAGAAATGAAAGGTTCCATTATAATAATTTAGGATGCATAAAAATATTTATTTTCAAAAGAGTGACATTTATTAGATTTTTATATGTTTTATACATCCAAAACTATAATAATGGAGAAACCCTTCATTTCTTTTGAGAAATTGAGAAAATCTTTATTCAAATCGATGGAAGGTCTCCCGAAAGTGAAGGAAAAACGAATAAAAGATTTAAATTATATAATGATTATTTATAATTTATGTTCTACAACTTAATCAATCAAACTGTTTTTAAAAAAGTACCTAGAGAACAAATTTTTAATCTGGTGATTGCTTTACATACTTTTCTTTTCTTTTTGCTATTTTTGATATATTAAATGAAGACAAATATATCATTAATTTCTAATTCTTTGCATGGAAAGTGACGAAAGGATGTACAGTATCGAAACGGTTGGATGTTGTAACTTGTAGCATGAATTATTGGTAGCGGTGAAAGAAAAAATTGACAAAATATGAGGATGAACAAAATTGATTTCGACGGTGGAGTGTTGAAATGAGGTGAGTGGGGGTTGGTATTGTTGGTTTGTTTGTTAGGGGATGAGGGTGACCCACTGGGGAAACTCCTTCACCAAAGTCCTTTAATTCGTTATTCTAAGCATGTTGGAAAAAGTTTATTATTCCGAATTTATATATAAATAAAAAAAATTAATTTTTTAAAAGAGTTAGTTATATTAATTTAATTATCTTGATTTATATAAAAAATAAATTATAGTTACTAAAATATCCTTTCTTGGGAGTTATAGTACTCTTGGAAGTTATGTCTTAAGAATGTATGATGCTCTTAAAAAAATAAAAATAAAATTAACCAAAGAGTATTTTTGAAATACCAGCATTAAATAAGGTTGATTTTATTGAATTTTGCTAATATTTAAGTCCAAAAAATTTAGATACTTTTTTGCTTAAATATAGATCCGGGGAGAGTATTTTGTTAAAAAGAAACAATTTAAATCTTGAAAAAAAATTATTTTGAATCTAATTTGATATGTTTGACAAACCTGATTAAATTATAAAACAGATGATTTTATGAGAAAAAATGATTTTTAGAGAAGTTTGAAATGTGTTTCAAGAATTATTAAATTATTTTAAAATCAATAATATTTTTTCTATTTTATCACTATAAAATTAACTAACAAAAAAATATTATTAAATTATATAAATAATAACATAACCTTTTTTCATAATTTTTTATATAAAAATAATTTTTTTCGAGACACAAATGAAATAAAATATTTAAAAATTATTTTTCAATGAACATATTTAAATATAAATTAATTATATTATAATTAATTATAAATCGTGAAAAGCGTATATATGGATGCACCGTGGTTCTCCTCGGATATGCTGTTCCAATGACTTTTCTGTTATTAATGTGCCATTCATGTTTAATGCTCTTTTAATTATTGTTGAGTGTGCAATAGGGAAGACAAGGGATACACTTTTGGGTAAGATACTATAATATCCATTTTCATATTCAAGTTTAAAAAAAATATTCGGATTCGGATCCATATCCGTGTAAATAGCAACTTAAGTACTCTTATCCGTATCTTCTGAGTACCTAAGTACTCATACCAGCATCCATTACCTACACTTTAACTAAGAAAAAGGAAAAAAATAACATAAAGAATATCAACGACTGCTATTAGTGCTTAGGTCAATAGTTGATTAAGTTGGAAAAGAAAAATAGTTAAGAAACTGTAGGTTATATTAATTTTATTTTTAAAATTTGATATATAATTATAATTATATGTATTAATATAAATAAATATATAAATATATATATTTATATATGAGGTTGGGGGCGGGATGGATACTAGAGTACCTATACCCGCATCCATACCATCTCTTGTTTGCGGATAATTATCCAGACCCGCACCCGTACCCATAAAACGGATATTTACTCTACCCATCATTAGGGATGGCAATGGGTAGAGTATGAGTAGGGTACTATAGTACCCGTCCCATACTTGCGTTTTAAAAAAATACAAGTAACCGGATCCATACCCGCGTGGGTAGCAACTGAAGTACCTGTATCCTTACCCGTTGGATACCTAAGCACCCATTACCCGCACTTTAATTAACTAAAAAATCAATAAATAAATAAAAACATGATTAAAGTCTAAAATATCATGATAGTATACAACAAAAAAGAACATTATTAAAGTCCGACGTTAGGATCTATAGGATTAGGAAGAATAAGAACTCGGGAAAGATAAGAACTCAAGTGATGAATAATTGAACGCCTCTAGAAACTCAGGAATAATAGGAAAGTAATAAGTTAACTTTCATTTCAATTCAATCAATATGTGTATATATATATATATGTGCAGTAAATTTTAGTAATTGAAACCCACATAATTTCACCGCACAACAAACCTATGTATTAACATAGTTTTCAGCTATCAGCCACTCCAACATTGTCTAGGCAATTGGTCCAATTACACAAGAAACAAGTTCACTGATCTAATAATAAGGCAATAGTATTTATTTTACATATGATATGTTTGAATGAAAAACATCCTTCACACTGAGGAATTAGTTCTAGGATCACCAAATAGGTAACCGAAGTTTAATATATATATATATATATATATATATATATATATATATATATATATATATATGATATGCGGGTATGAGGCGACGTGGGTACTAAGGTATTCGTATCCATTCCCGTACCCATTGTGCGGGTAATTATCCTACTCATCAAAGGTAATTTTTGTGGGTACCCACTGGATAAGATACCCATTATCATCCCTACCCATCATGGATATTTTTTACGGGTACTCAACGGATAGGATCTAAATTACTATCCCGAGTGTGCAAGCAAAAATTTAAAACATGCTTTTGATTAAAATGAAAGTAAACCTGATCATCCAAGGCAATTTATATTAGAGATTGCATTCAGCTATTATAAGTCACTTAAAATAAAAACCGGGTTTCAAAATTATTGAAATCAATTCATTTTAAATTTAATTCCATAAATGTCCCTAGTTAATTATTTCTAATTCAACTAATTTATTTATTACTGAATCCAAACATTATGCTATCCGACCAATGAATAAAACAAAACCAAAACACTTGTATGGAGAATTGTTAAACCTCTTTAATATGAATTTTACAATAAATAAGGATGGAAATGAAATTTAGTATAAAAATTGATCATTTTTTCTTATATATTGAACAAAAAAAAGACTATTTTGTCTCTTATATTAAGGACTGAAGGGAGTAAATATTTACCAGATAAGTTTGTTTGATCGAAATAGAGGTGTTTGGTAAACGAACTTATCTCATTAGCTTATAACTTATTAATTTTTCTCTCATTTTTATCCTTATTATTTCAACCAAATTTCTACTTTACCCGACCCATACCTCATAAAATAAAATTTATATAAAAAATCGTATAATGTGTCATTTCAATTATAATATTTAATAAAATATTTAAAAATAAAAATATAAAAAAATAATATTCTAATATAAAGCTTTAATTAGAATTTAAAAAATAATTTATATAAAAATATATACATGTATTTTTACGTCATTTTATATTTATCAACTAATTCAATGACTAATTTTATTAAATACTTCAAATTCAATTAGTTTTTACCAAACTAGCTTTTCAGTTCATCTCATTTATTTTTTGAGTCAATAAAAAAAATCTAATTTCATTTTAGTATACTATCAATTTCATATTATTATTTAATCACACTTGTTATATATAAATTTTAAGATAATTATTATAATAATTAAATATTTTTAATGAGATAATAATATATTATTAAATGTCAGTATATTAAATTAAATTCATTAATAATTCGATGAACAGACGCATGATGTAATTTGCATGTTGAAACATATGAAAAGGTGTTTTACTAATCAAGTTGCTATCAACAAAGATGCTACTTCATAAATCATAATTAGTTTTTAAAAAAAATCTAAATTCCAAGGACATCAAATATTTGAAAGAACTGTTTGACATTGAATTTGTCAGCGTGCGTGTACAAGGTCTGGATGGGTAAGTCAATTTTTGTAGTTGAATTATCTCTGGCAAAATAATAATTAAAAGAATATTAGATTTAAAACATATTGATTTTAATCACTTTTGAACTCTAAGTTTTTTAACCTTTATATTAAAATAACACAGTTTTTTTTTTGAAAGAAAAATAACACAATTAAACATTCATAAATTAATACTCGATAAATCAATTACCTTTCTAAAACAATATTTTTTCCGATCTCAACTTGGATCAGTTTACAAAATTAGTAATTTCGATAAATTATAATAAAATAATTTTTAAGAAGACCCTTATATAAATCTATAGTTCTATCAATATCATAGATTAATAATTCTCTAAAATCACAAACATAACTAGGACAATTTAGTAAAATATGATTTTTTTTTTTTTTTATGAAATTTAAATCTAGGTGGATTTCATCTATAACTTTTTTCATTGCATTCAAAAAGCTCTGGTGTCGTATTCTCAAACTGCAACAAAAATTTGTGAAGAGATGTTGCCGTTATGAGTGCTTCCTTTGACATTATTGGTTCCAAAGGTACTGGATCATCCTCAACTTCATTCTAAGTCGGATTTTTCATGACACTAGCCACAATTTTTTATAGGCTTTGGACCTCCAAACAATTTATATAATTAAATTTATACACAATGTTTTTTTATGTAATTAAATTTATATTCGTTGAATCGAGAAAGTAATATGTAAATTAATAAATTTATTCTGTAAATTAATAAATTTATTAATTTATCAATTAATTAATACCTATCTAATCTAAATTAATAAAATTTCATGGTTCTAACATTAATAATTTATAGAGATTTTACTACATTCTTCTGTTCCTAGCATATTTGGGAGAAAGGCCCAACAAGCGGACACAACCCATTCTAAGGTGGCCCATACCACTGCCTTACGGAGAAGAACTCGAGAGGCACATGATCAAGTACATCAACCTTGTCCATTACAGAGGATACCCGAGGAGACAGACCCGCTCAGGCTAGAAGCTTCTAGAAGTGCCACGTAGGACATCCCTGTGAGGCGTGACTCTAAGCAGAGATATGCATCTCCGCAAAATGCGCTGACGCCCGAATGCCATTGGAAAGGTTATAAATAGGAGGCTAGGCTGGAAGAGGGAGATTGGATGATATTTGAGAATGAGGAGAGGGAAAGAGAGAGCTTAATCCATAATAGGAGCTCATTGTAATGTTATTGTTCTTGTAAGAACGTCGTCCCTTTTGCTTTGATTGGGCTTCTAGCTTTTATGACTCTTGCAAAAAGATATATTTGTGCAATGTCAAACTCTATAACTCTACATGTATCTTTAGCAAACGGGTCGTTCTACCATGCACCCCTTAAAATGGGGTGGATCAATGCTCCTCCTATCCTAACCGTTGGATTGTTATAAAATTGACCAGTTGTCAACTGAACACCAATTGACTAGGTTTTTTGAATATTTGCAAAGAAAGTCTATTTTATAGGTATTTGCAAATGAGGTCTTCTTCTCTTCATCTCCCTTCCTCCTTCCCACATCACCCCACATCAGTTCCGTTGGCCCACCACAGCACCACCGCCACCCCGACCACCAGCACCTCCACTACCCCCTTTCTTAATCACTCTGTTTCTGCATCTTCTCTGAGCACCTCGTCTTACCGTCGTTGTAGGAACCACGAAAGAGACCCCCACTCAAATCCAGTTATGGCACTCTTGCTGCGTCCTCAACCTCAAGATCCGTTATTCCTTTCACAGATATGGATTTGAGTGCTCGAAGTTGAGTTCGCGGCAGCTCTACAGTGCGGGACTGGACTACATCTTGCGGTAGCTGGACGGATTGCATGGTGGTCACGATCCTGGGTTTCCAAATATGAGGGGCGGCGATATTGTGGTGGAGCTAATTAAGGTCGGCGGCTGGGCTTGGCTGGACAGTTCTTGGCGGTGGTGTGGTACGGGGTGGATATTGGCGGTGCACAGTGGTTTACGAGGAGGACCGGCACGGTGATGGGGAGAACACAAGCCAACGACGCAAATCTGGGCGGAAGTACGTTGATTTGCGATGAGTCCAACACGGTGGTGGGTGGGGATAACACAAGACGCGGATTTGAGCGGTCCGCGACGACAGCGACAGGGTTGAAGTAAGAAAAAAGAACAAGATTCCGATGGAAAAAATTATGACTCTCAATCTTTGTCAGGGTTCCACTATTTCAATTGAGAAATTCCTAAGGTTCCTGTGTGTTTGGTGTCTCTATATGAAGGATTTGAGATGAACGATGATGAGGAGGGTGGCGCACCGTTGCTTGCAAGGAGGGCCAAATCGGTGGTGGGGAGTAGAAAGGCGGCGACGGTGCGATAGTGGTTTCACGGAGAAGGAGGTGACGACGGTGGTTCGATGGTGGTTTCATAGAGGAGGAGGTGGCGGAAGTCATTGGAGAAAGGTGGGCAGTGGTGTTGGGTTTGATGGGTTGAAGTTTTTGCTGATAGATCCTTTTGAAAAATTTGAAAATATTAATATCTGAGGGACTATTTTTATAAAATCCAAAAACTTGCCATTTTAGGTCAAAAGATGGGGTGTTTTATGCACCCCACTCAAGTTTGGTGCATAGGAGAATCACCCTTAGCAAACTTGAGAATGGTCAATTTGAAGGGAATGGCCCCATCTAAAAGCTGGCCCTTATGGAAAAGAAATATCTAGTTAGTACCCGGACCAAAAATATGGCAAAAACAACACTAGGTGGCACTATCTTAATTTCCAGCACACGAAAAGGTTGATAAAAAAAATGCTTAATTGTATTTTTGGTGTTTGTAATTTCATGAATGCGTGATTTTGATCCTTGTAGTTTCAATTGCTCAAATGAAGTTCCTATACTTTCACAAATGCATGATTTTGGTCCCTATAGTTTCGATAGCTCAAATCAAGTCCTTGTAATTTCACAAATACATGGTTTTGGTTCATATGGTATCAATTGCTCAAATTTCTTTGTACTTTCAAAATTGTCTAAAAATTTATTAGCTAACTTTTTTTTTATATTAAAAATATTAATAAAAAAATATTATTATAATATGTAACTAATAATATATAAAATTTCATCGTATAATTATCTTAACAAAAAGAGGAAAACAACTACTATAATATATATACACATTATTTTATATTTGAACACGTAGACAATTGTTATTTATATAATTATTTGAGTAGTTGTTTTCCTCTCATTGTTAAAATAATTATACGGTGAAATTTTATACATTGTTAGTTATATATTATAATAATATATTAATTTTATTAATATTTTAAATATAAAGAAATTTATCTAATAATTTTTTAGACAATTTTGAAAGTACAAGGATTTGATTTGAGCAATTTAAACTATATGGATCAAAATCACGCATTTGTAAAAGTATATGGACTTGATTTGAGTTATTGAAACCACATGGACCAGAATCAAGCATTTGTAAAGTATAAACACTTAATTTGAGCAATTGAAAATCACGCATTGATGAAACTACGGGACCAAAAATGTAATTAAGCCTACAAAAAAGCTATGAAGGAAGAATGGGAATTTCTATGTTTGGTAATAATAATGTAATAAATGGTTGATGGTTGAAGAGGAATCTGAAACAGTGTATCCACAACCTCGTCGTATGAATCTATCCCTTAATTTCTATGCCACCATTTGAAGAATGACAACAAGTTTCAAATTGTTCTCATAGAAGCCAGTTTAGATTTTACTGTGTCCTCAGATATTTGTTATTCCAATCATCCGATCATTAAACTTCGCTTCAGTTGTGCTTGTTGCGGGAATATTATGAAGGACCCCAATCAATCAAATGCATGGCATGCAATGCACCCACAATAAAAAAACAGTAATCTATTTTAGCAATCCCAAAAAATTATCGCCAAAGGTATTAAACCGGTCGCTAAATAATTTAACAACTGATGAGAAGTGATCACTAAAATCCTAATACAAAGTCATTTAGCGATCAATCATAAAATAATGACCACCTTATTTGCCTACTAAATTATAAAAATAGGTCATAATTTGGTGGTCGTATCTTTTTATTGGGGACCAATTTAATGATCGCTTGGACGATCGCTAAACTATGTGTAATTGGGCAAGCTGGTCCAACTTAGTGACTGATGTAGCGCCACTAATTAAATCAGTCACTAAGTTTTAACTTACAATTTTGCTACCGAATATGTAAATAACTTATTTCCTAATTTGGATTATAAAAAAGTTATAAATATATAAAATTTATAAAATCAAATAGAATAATAAAATTTATATTTTATTTATAAAATATGAAGAGTTTACATGCAATAACAAATACATAAAGTAAATGAAGCTAAAAATAAAAAACAAAATGTCCTAAATCATGGTTGCAGGTCGGGATGGCGGGGCAGTGTCATCGACGTTTTCATCTGCAGCGAGCGATGATGTTAGAGATGGTGGCTCTAGTGACGAAAAACCGTTGAATTCGGGCTTCGTGTTATTGCATCCGCTTCTCCTGCTCATTGCAGTGCTCTTGCTGCTCAGCTAATTATGTCGCCATATGCTCCACGTTGGTATCCTTTACGACGAGCTCGTTGTTGAGGTTTTTCATAGTCTCCCTCATCTGCCTTAGCCAAAGTGCATCGTTAGAAACTCATCGCCCAATTGTCCTGTCTCATGTATATACATGCCCCTTTTTATTCCTACCTCTATTATATGATAGTATCAATGCAAGCATATGGAAAATCAAATAAGGGCGCTATCCTGGTGAAAGCCAACAACCCCACCAAAATGTAGCCCGCTTATGTGCATTATTGACCAAAGCTCACAATTTACATGTATTGACACACATGTATTCAGTACTCAAAATGCATATTACTCATCCGATGGTCTCAGTGCAAAAGTTCAAATCCAAGAGACTATGAGTTTAGTCCCATCTGGGAAAGGTAGCATAGGCTAGGCCAACATTATTAAAAGCCTTTTTATTCATGTGCAAGATAGAATAAAATGCTTTGAAGAAAATCATTTATCCACGTTTTCATATGACTAGCTTATCGATACTCATAGTACCACAAACTAGAAATATGATTTTGTCATATCTATCAATAAGCTCAACCATTTACTTCGAAATCCAAAACTCAGGTTATAAACAAGGCATAGAGTTAAAATACACTGAGGAAGAGAGTGTTACCTTAAGAGGAAGAGAGTGCACAACCACAAAGGAGGGGGTGAGAGAGCAAGCCTAAGCAGAAGAGGGAGGGGGAGACTGCATGATGGAAACAGGTGTGGGGGCTTGCGGTGGTGATGGAGGTTGCATGGTGGCTTGCGGTGGTGATGGAGCAAGAGAGGAGTGGCTTGCGATAGGGAAGGAAGGTGAGTGAAAAATGAAAGGGGAAAGATAATCTCACATCTAATTAGGAATTTTATTTTAGCAACCGAACAATTCGATTGCTAAATACATCATCAAGTTTTTATTAACACTAATCGGTCGCTACATGCCTCCATTTTGAAATTTTACCACTACTACTTAGCGACTACCATTATATCGATCGCTAAAGTTAAAGCCGACAAAATTGATTTTCCAATCTGATGAATAACGATCGCCTTAACGACTAAATATTAACAACCACTATATTGTGGTTGGTAAATCGATCACTAACTACCTATGAAAGGAATTAACTGCCTTTGACGATGGCTTGTGTCGATTGCTACTTAGGCCATGAACTTTGACTTTTCAGTTAAATGATATAGTGATCGACTACAAAGCAACTACATGAGGCAGGCATTGAGCCCAAATACTCGTGTTTTTTCATTACGATAAGGAGAATGCTAACTAATACCCTTAGGACATTGGTTAAGAAGCCAAAAGAGGTAAGTTTTTATTGAAAAAATGTGTATTTAATATACCGAAAAATGATGTACTTAGATTTCAATGGAAACTTTCCATTTCTTGGTTCCTTAATCAATGCCCTTAGGGTACTGGTTAGCAAGACCCTTGATAAAATTGTCGGCCGCTAATTGTTGGGGAAAATCGTATATGCCAACGGATTTACCCACACGCCCAAAGATCTTTAACGGAACACTCGAACACACCACAAAGAGAATAGTAAAAGAACACAATAATTAACGTGGTTCGGCACCTCTTGCCTACGTCCATGGAAATACCTCAAAAATGTATTCAGTATCACAAATAAGATTACAAGACTTTGTAACCCAACCCAATATGTTTATCACCCTACAACACACCCACTCAAGAGTCAAAAGTTACAAGGAATGATAACACTTACATCGAACCCAATAAATGATACCCACACCCTTCTCTCTCTAGGACTTGGTTGGGGATACCTCAACTCTCCCATGATCTCCCAAGATTGGGGATGCCCATCTTCCTCACATGATCCCTTTATATAGCGAAGGGACATGGCTTCCATTCATGAATGAGAGATAATGGATATAACTTCCGTACTTATCACATTTTCAAGACCATTAATAATATTCATATCATTCTTTCAAAGATGTATGTAGAATCCCTATGAGTCAAAACATTGAATTCCACTAACATGGCAATTTACTAGGCATTGTAATTACTCACTTGAAATAATATTAGGAAATTTGAATTGTTTTTCTCAACACTAATGCATGGGGTCGCTATTGAGCATTTTTCTTGCAGTACAACTTTCAGGAATTACATTGCCATACCATAACATGCAGGCTTGTTTGCGTACTTGAATGGTGCAAGTTGGGTAAGGACTATATGAATTAGAGAGAGGCAACGTTTGGTTTCAACATTTCACTTCACCTACTACAAGCATTGAATACCTCATTTCCTTGATAACGACCTCTGTTAACTGAAGCACGTTAAGTATTCTTATAGATGGAGACCGTTATCTGATCCCTTTGATTAATTGATTAATTATTTTGATTTGATGGCTATTTTATAGTTCTTTGGGAGAAGGTTTTCAAATTTGGTCACGTTTGAGAGTTTTCTAGTAATTCCGTTAGTGCTTGCAAGTTGAAACTTGCAACTGAAGTAGGTAATTTTTTGTTTTGCACGGAAAACAAATATTTTTGTTTTGGAAGAAAACAGCAAATTGGATAGTTCCACTTTACAATTCTTGTAAGAGTGGTGTTACTCTTAAACAACTACTGATCTGACCTAAATCGTTTTTTCCCCCAAAGAACTCAGATTATTCACGCTCTTTCCATAATTTTTGTGTGAGAGAATTATTATATCTCGTTCTTATTATGAGACATTTCACTTGTTGATTCTCTGAACTTGTAGCTGAATGCTGGCTGCTTGCTTGAGTATTTTTTGGCTGCTCGCTTAAGTATATTTTATTAAAGCTAGTGTATCGATCTTTCCAGCTGATATAATTACTGATCTTTACAATATTATATTATAGTAAACTATTTTAAACCAATTTGGGGTCATTAAACACTTGGAAAGGGCAATTAAATTGTCAAAGAATGACGCAATGATTAACCTTTGTATTATTGTTTAGCTTCCATTTGCCGAACGATTAATTGGTTTAGAACTTTGGCATATTTTCCCATAAGGGGTAGAAGTGGTTGATGGTTAGATTGATTGGTTTACCCTTTCTCTTTGACCTTATTGGCAAAGCCTATCTCTCTTTTCTATTCTCTTTTCAATAGCTTCAATATTATATTTGGATAAACAACTTAATTAAGCGCTTATTCAATAAGTTCTTTTTCAAATAAGTTAAAAACAACTTATTTTCATAAGCTTTTCTGACAAACTTATGGAAATAAGCTAAAAAGAGCTTATAAAAAAATCATAAATTATTTTCATAAACTATCTGTATAAGTTTAATTCCTTAAGCTATTCCCATAAGCTCTTCATGAACTCTTCTAAACGCACCCTATATATAACTAAACCCTTTTTTCGGAGTCCTTGGTTGTATGGATATTGCTTCTGTAGTACTATGGCTAAACCAAAGCGCAGACACGTTAGATGGTTTTATTAGGATTGATCTATGAATAACAATTTCTTAGTCAGACTCAGACCAGAAGATAATATGAGAATTATCCCAATTCTAGAAGCCATCCATGATAATCACATTAAGAATTTTAAAGGAGAGTCTGATTGTCGGATTGCCATGTTTGATATTGACATCTTAACCGAATACAATCCAGAGGAGCATCACCTACCAAAAACTGGGAAATATGAATTGAATGATTAAAGAAAATTGGAAAACCGCATCAAAAGATTCGATAATGGAATTGTTGGTTTAGCAGTTTGGAAATTATGTCAGATCTCTTTATACTGCTACCTTCCCGGGAATGTTCATCAACTGCTAAACAAAAATAAGTGGACGACCAGAGGGCAAGGGAGACAAGATGTCCCTAAGTACATGTTTGTAAGGGGTTGGAGAAGTGTAGGGTAACATTGAAGTCAACAGGTAGGCAAGTTACTTGACCTCTACTTAATTGAAGATATGACAATAATTTATATAATCATAATGATAATAATAATAATAATAATATAATATAATATAAATATACGTGAAAAAAAATAAAATAAAATAAAATCATTCATGCATGTAGCAAATGG
Source organism: Ammopiptanthus mongolicus (assembly GCA_039655645.1). Taxonomy (NCBI): domain Eukaryota; kingdom Viridiplantae; phylum Streptophyta; class Magnoliopsida; order Fabales; family Fabaceae; genus Ammopiptanthus; species Ammopiptanthus mongolicus. The sequence goes on from CM077345.1 coordinate 6,625,268, forward strand.
CAATGTGGCATCCATATTGAAGAGTTCCGGAAGTCAAGGAATCTCCACATAAGTTATATTTTGAGGGTAGTTAGGACTTGGGAGAATGTATGTGCTATAAATTTCTTAGCCTTCACTTATTTTTTAGTGTAATCAGTTATGCCCATGTTGTCTTTATAGTATATATACTAGATTTAAAAGCAACGGTGTTGTGTTTGGAGCATTACACATACATAAAGATTCTAGATGATTTCTAAAAAGATTAAATGGAAGTCTATTGTCTTGATCTTAAGTTGTTACAAGACAAAATTCCCCTTGCAGGAATCAGAAAAACAAGGTTCTTTCCAAAGGCTATGCCTATCGGATATAAGCATTTCGAGCTCTATTGATGATCTTTCCATTTCCCTCGTTGGCTCAAATCTGTACACATTCACTCTAGAGGAGCTAAGAGAAGCAACACATAATTTCTCATGGAGTAATCTGATTGGTGAAGGCGGGTTTGGACCCGTGCACAAAGGTTTTATTGATGACAAACTTAGACCGGGTTTGAAGGCTCAGCCTGTAGCTGTGAAACAACTCAACTTGGATGGCTTGCAAGGTCATAGGGAGTGGCTGGTTAGATTTTCTGAAGCGCCCTTGAATTTAATTAATAGCTTATTTTTTGTCACCCCATTCCCATACTAGTCAAAAATCAACTTAAAAATAAAATCTAGCCAATGAAATATGATTAACGAATATCTGAATACTAGCTTGGAACATACTTTGTTTTGTAGGCAGAGATTATATTTCTTGGGCAGCTAAGGCATCCACATCTTGTTAAGTTAATTGGGTACTGTTGTGAGGATGAGCACAGGCTTTTGGTGTATCAATACATGGCAAGAGGCAGCTTGGAGAATCAACTCTTCAGAAGTATGTTGTTGCTTTTCTTTATTCTACTTCTTTTTTATTTGTTGTTTCTCTCTCTTTCCCCACCATGGAAGGAGTGAAATAGAGTAGAAAATCATCCTTTGTGCCTTTGATTCTGATTATATCTTACGTAAGTACTTGGAAATGAACTTTTTAGCATAAACCCAACCTTAAGGGCTTCTGCTTGTTTTGTTCTAATACAAACAGGATACTCTGCTGCCTTGCCATGGTCAACCAGGATGAAAATTGCATTGGGTGCGGCTAAGGGTCTTGCCTTCCTTCACGAAGCAGATAAACCTGTAATATACAGGGATTTCAAAGCTTCAAATATCTTACTGGACTCGGTATGTTCTCTGCTCTGGCCTCTCTGTTCTCGGCAGTTATGCAAATCTAGTGAATGATGGTGTGTTTCATTATTGGAAAAGTCGAACTCCATGTTCACTAGAGATAATATCTAATAAGAACGTATAAAGCTAGGGCAATACTTACCCCTAAAACTGATTTTTGGGATTACGTTAGACCCAAAATCTAATATGATATCAAAGTTATATTAGATCTCGAAGGCTAGCTTTAGGGATGAGAATTGTCCGAGTTTTATAAGCTCTTATTAGACATTACCTCTAGTCAATGTGGGACTTGGATTTTTTCCATCTCCTACATCAAATTAAGTTTATATATGAATATCTATTTTCTTCAAATCCAGGATTACACAGCTAAACTATCAGACTTCGGGCTAGCTAAGGATGGACCTGAAGGGGAAGACACACATGTAACAACACGAATAATGGGAACACACGGCTATGCTGCTCCCGAGTACATCACGACAGGTATATTATATAGACACACTAACATTCACCAATAACTTTGTTTTTGCTATAAACTTCACAGAAAAGCCTTATTCCCTTTAGTCACTTAGATATTTGAAGCTAATTCATTACCTGATTCCAGGCCACCTTACTACCAAGAGTGATGTGTATAGCTATGGAGTCGTTATGTTGGAATTGCTTACAGGAAAAAGGGTAGTGGATAAAACCCGGTCACATGGACAGAGAAGTCTGGTGGAATGGGCAAGGCCTCTATTGAGAGATCAACGAAAGCTGCAGCGTATCATAGACCCAAGATTAGAAGGGCAGTTTCCTATGAAAGGAGCTATGAAGGTTGCTGCATTGACTTATAAATGCTTGAGCCACCACCCAAATCCAAGGCCCGCTATGAGTGATGTGGTCAAGATATTGGAGTCACTTCAGGACTTTGACGATGTGTTCATTGGACCATTTGTGTATGTAGCCGTAAGTGAAAGTGGCCACTGAGATTAATGCTGCCAAAGGGCATGCAGACTGCTGCATATCACCATCTCCTTGTGACTCTCCTGCCAGAGTTGCAGGCACAGATGAATTAGCATCTGCCTAGCTATGGTAATACCAACACATATCAGCAATGTAGATAAAATAGTATATAGCAAAACAGAAAAAGCATTCATGCGTTTGTTAATTTTATTTGTATGGGCACCACATAGGTACCGTGTATGTTGCTGGTACAACTTGCACCTCTGTTTTAAGACCAATTGCATCAATGCATTTGGTCACGTGTGATTTATGATTTTTAAGTTTGAATACTTGATCGGTTTGATCAAAGTTTTGTATTCTGATTTCAGAATACATGTATTTCCAATTTAGTCCAGTATACTTTTGTATTAATTTTGGTAAATTCTCTGATACCTCAAGTGTAACTTATCCTGCCTAGGTAATCCAATCAAATAGTGATAATCATTTAACTTGACCCATTAACATGACTCATTTAATTAATGTAGCATATTCTGGTTGGACAAGATAATTTTTATCCCAAAATTATTAGGGATACCGGAGAAAGGATCATTAATTTTTCTGTCTTTTTTTTTGTCAGATTTTTTTCTCCCTGATGCATTTGTACTAGGCATGGCAACGGGGCGGGGCGGGGGCGGGTTTTGCCTTTCCCATCCACGCCCCCGCATAAATACCCGAAACCCGCACCCGTCCAAAATCCCCGTTGGGGATGAAAAAACACCCCCGTCCGCGTCCCCGTTAGGGTTCGGGTTTCCCCGCCCCGTCCCCGCCCCCGCCCCAAGAGCAGCAAATCCGCAATTTCCAAAAAAATCGAATCTCCGCCCCGACCCCACCCCGATTGAAAGATCAAACACTCTGCTGTATATTTTTATCCTTTACTAAAAATGATCATGATAATTTACTAACATTTTCTCTCTCATTAGTCATTACTCGATTTTGAAGCTTTTTCCAGCAAAATTTAAAACAATTAGCACCATCATGCTAAATTTAAAATTCCCAATTGTTAAGTAATGACATTCAACATGCATTAATCATACATCCAATATTCCAAATTATCATAACAACCACAAAGTACAAATTCAAAAACAACAATTAACAATGTTTCAACCATAAAACCAATGTTCAAAATGTTCCAAATTAACCAACATGCATTAAGAATTATAAAAAATAACCACAGTACAAAACATCTATTGATCATCTTCTACATGAGAAGTGGCACCACTAACCAACACTTCACCTGCATTAAGAAAAAACAAAAGTTAAAATATAAACATTAAACTTCATAAAATTTAAAGCAAATAAAATGTGGAATACCTTCATCATCAGACTCTATTTCATCGAGTAAAGTAGCATAATCGTTGCCTACTTTAGAATTCAAACCACCTATAAATATCAAATATCAAATACAATACAATATAAAGAATGATTAGTCAAAATATACAAAGTTATTTGCCATTTCATAAGATATTTGAATGAATAATTTAAAACTTTACCAGTATTCTCAGCACTCCATAACCAACTTCTAGCACACATCAAGGCCTCTAAAGTAGTCCAATGAAGTCGACTGCGATAAGGACTTAAGATATGACCGCTAGTACTGAAAGCAGATTCAGAAGCTACGGTAGAAATAGGAATCGCTAATACATCCTTCGCAATTGCTTGGAGTGTTGGACACTTGATGCCATTCAACTTCCACCACAATAAAATATCAAAATCTGCACTTCTTGGTAAAACCTCCTCCTCTAAATAATGATCCAACTCAGTTTTAACAAAAGAAGTTCTAGCTCTTTTTTTTCTCATGATATATGCGTCATACTCACTTAAAGCATCATCACCGACATGACTAACATCCAACATTGGAGAGTCACTACTAGAGTCTTTATTCATTTTCAATTGATAATCAGAAACCAAATCATAACACAACTGTCGGATCATCTGCACTTGCTCAAAAGAATCATGTCCATATAATTTTTCATAATAATATTCAAGCAACTCCATTTTGTATCTAGGATCTAAAACAGTAGCAACTCCCATTATATCATGAATGACACTCCAATACTTATCAAATTTGCCCAACATCTTTTCAGCCATTTTTTTAATCAATTCGTTGGAGGAGTCAATCCAATGAGATATTGCCAATTTGATCTCACAGATCTTTGGAAAATACAAATTGGCAATCGGATATTTAGTGCCAGAAATCATTTCAGTGATAGAATTGAACAATTTCAATCTTTCACAAATATCTTTTGCAAACCTCCATTGTGAACTAGTTGGCAAACAAGTGTATTGAGACTCACGTTGTCGTAACAGACTAAAGACATCCTCATATGAAATGGCAATGTCAAGCATCTTGTAAGTGGAATTCCATCTAGTAGGACAATCTAAAGCCAAATTTCTAGTGCAAGAGATTCGTAATTGTTTGGATGTCTCCTCAAATTTTTCCTTCCTTTTAGGTGTGGCAGTCCAATATGCTACACTATCCCGAATCCTTTCTACCCCATCTTTCACCACGTCCAAACCATCTTTTACTATCAAATTTAATATATGTGCACAACAACGCATATGAAGTATAGACCCCTCCCTTAACAAAGTGCTTAACTGCAGCTTATCTTTAATTTTGTCAATCATAGCGTCATTTGTGCTACAATTATCTAAAGTGATAGTGGACAATTTCGTATCAATGTTCCAATCCATCAAACATTCAACTAATGCATTACAAAGTCTATCACTTGAGTGAGGAGCAGGAACATAAATGAACCTAACATAACAAGATTCACATTCAATCACTATATCATATAAACAGTGTAAATATTATGTAATAAAATTATAAATTAAGAAATTGTTATTACCTCAAAATGTGATTGTGTAGAGTCCAAGATCCATCTATGTAATGAGCAGTGACAGCCATATACCCCTTTTTTTGATTGCTTGAAGTCCACATATCTGATGTAATGGCCACTCTTCCTTCAAGACTATCTAATAACTTCAAAGTCGTTGATCTCTCAAAATCATACACTTTAAATATCTCCTTTTTGATAGTATTTCTAGAAGGTACTTGAAATAATGGTTGGAGAGCGGCTGAGTATCTCTTAAAACCAAGATGGTCCACTATTGAGAGTGGATATTCATGCATAATAATTGCATTTGCAAGCTCTTTCCTTGCATTTTCAGCATCATAGGTTCCAGTACCCAACTCTTGCTTTCCTTGCAAGACCTTAGCCATAAGAAATGTTTGCCCTTTATTCCCTCTCATGCTAATCTTGCGTTGAATACATGAATCCATGTGTTGGTGCAAGTGCTTCGTTCCATGTCTTGAATTTCCACCAAGAAATTTCTTGCAATAATTACATTGAGCCTTTTCTACTTCATTAACTTTACATTTTGTAAAGTGTTGCCATACCACACTTTTAAGCCTGCCTGCCCTCGTTTGTGTTGTCACCTCCAAATTATCACCTGTCTCACCCTGAGATGCTTGCATAGGTTCATTTGATGTGGGATCATTAGTTGAAGGGTTGAAACTTCCTTCCGGAGTTGGTTGATGTGCACTTTCCTGTGAAATGAGTGGTTGAGAGTTACCACCATCTGCCATGTCCATATTCTGTGGAGTTGTACCTGACAATGCAAGGCTATAACTTAAATAAGCATATATCTGAGACTAGCAGAGACGTGTTTATAGCCACAAATCTGTTTTGGACAAAAAATCCTACCCCAAATCAATGATTCCCAATGCAAATCGTACCAAAACAACAGTCCCACACAACAAAGGCAAGCACACCACATAAGTGCAAAACCATATTCAACAGCAAGTAAAAATGTAAAATCAACATATCTCAGCAGATGACCAAGAATCAGAAGTATTCCATGATTATTTGAAGTATTGTACAGATGACCAAGAATATTTACAGAACAATACCTGACAAGTGCTTTGCGGTGGCCGGAAAACACGATGGAAGAAGCAGATCTATAGGTCGCGGTGGTGGGTCAGGGTCGCGGTGCCGCGGTGGTGGGTCAGGGTCGCGGTGACAAGTGCTTTGCGGTGGCCGGAAAACACGATGGAAGAAGCAGATCTGTAGGTCGCGGTGGTGGGTCAGGGTCGCGGTGCCGCGGTGGTGGGTAGTGCGGTGGTGGGTGGCTCGCGTTCGCTGGGTAAGGCTCGCGGTGGTGGGTGGCTCGAGTTCGCTGGGTAAGGCCGTAAGGGTCGCGGTGGCGGGTCAGGGTCTCCTCGCAGTGGTCGGTCGCGTCTCCTCGCAGTGGTCGGTCGCGTCTCCTCTGCCGGAAAGGGAGTGTGGACGGTGGGGTGGGAGCGACTGTGAGGCTGTCTGATTGCTAAAGAATAAAGATTAAGGAAGGAAGAAGCCACGAAGGAGACTCTGTCTCTGACTCAGTGACTCTCTGATCAGACTCTGATGAATGGAGTGAGTGAGTGACCGAGTGAATGAAAGTATGAAATGGTGTAACTGTGTAAGTAAATTTCAAAGTTCAAACCCTAAGTTATAATTAAGGGTAGTTTAGTAATTTCTAATAGCGGGGCGGGTTCGGGTGCGGGTTCGGGTGCTGGTATCAGCATCCCCATCCCCGTCCCCGCCCCCGTTCATAAAAAGCGGGAAAAACCCGAACCCGAACCCGAACCCGAAAAGATCGGATTTTCCCCATTCCCAACGATGCGGGTTCGGGTGGGTACCCACGGGTTCGGGTTTCATTGCCATCCCTAATTTGTACTCTATCTCCTAAAAGTTAAGCTAAACAAAAAGAGGGGGAGGGGTATATTTCTATTACTACTGACTTTAATATATTTCTTTTAATAATTTATTTTAATAAAATTATATTATACTATAATTGCAAATACAACATTTACAATACTCAATGTGCAAATACATAAGTAAGAAAAATGTCTTGACTGAATTTGACTTGATCAAAATTTCAACAACAGAAGGAGGTGTTATGTGGCACTTTAATTGGTCTAAGATGGTTCACTTTATGGTGCAATATGCACCACTTTTTGTGATGGTGCAACATATTGGTCTTCATAATCACCAAGCTGATTATAAGTAACTAGATAGAAAAAAGCTCCTTCAAAGTTTAATTTAATTTAAAATGTATGGCAATGTTTAATTCACTACAATTTAATAGAATATACATACTTATTTATTTAATTGGGAGACAAATTCACTTTAAAAAACTCTTATCCTTAATAGTTATTGTTATGGCCCAAACTAGCCCAAAAAGAACCAATAGAGCCCATGAGAAACTAGTTGCCTTGGAAGTTCCTAATATGCTATTAGAATAGAGAAGATCTAGAAGCTTTTGTTAGGATTCTGTTACCTCGGGTCACTAGTTTGTTCGGATTTCATTTTGCATTCTGCTTTTCGTTTCATGATCCTTAGATTGCTCAAGTGCTATATACATATCCAGCTGATTCAATGAATGAGCAGAGAAGAATATTTAAAGGACTTTGTTTTTATTTTACAAGGAGGTTACTCCCCTCTAAAGGAGCTTTTATTTTACTAAGCCTTAGCTGCATTTTCTTGATCCTATCCCAGTACATTTCAGTTATATATATTATGGCCAGAAATATAGAGATGCAACATTGTTGCCAACAAGTTAATAATATTTGAGGTGACTACACAGCACAAGTTAGCAGAAGTAGTGCCTGGGAATCTCAAATTTAAATGTACGCAATAATTCAAAATCATTTGTTGGACAATTATAGTTTTTGGTGCAACTGATTTAACACATGTGTGACATTTGTACTTTTATATAAGTGGAGTTAGATATAGCAAATAGATATGCGACATGTCAAAATTTAATTTTAAGTATTAAAATTAAAATAGCAAAGTTCTCTCTTCAAACCCCGAAAGTTTTTGCTCAGTCATTACTGGTTTCACTGTTTCAAGATACACTAATTTATGAAAGAGAAACGATTTTTGGATAATAAAATAGGACAACAACATGTTGTTTCTTTGTTTTTTGATGTATTTTTGAATTACGTATATACAAAAAAGATAAAAAATAAATGAGAGATAAAAATAGATATATACAATCTCACATACGATATCCAAAACTTAATATTCAAATAACACAACTCTTTACCAAAGAACAACACTTAAAAGAGGTAATAATAATGATAAACTTCCTGGAAAAAAAACGAGCAAAGCTATTGTGATCAGTTATAGATTCAACATTATAAAAAAAGTTCTAACCATACTTTATCACAAGAAGAGAAAGATTCCCTCATTAAAAGAAAAAAAGATAAAGAAAGAATCCCCTATCGAATTTAAATTTTAACAATAAACCCGAGCAAACATGTGAGCACATCAACAATTTGTCTAAGACTTAAACTCATTATAAAAATGTGTATCTTAAATGTTAATAGGATGTTCAGATGAATCCATCGAATCCGAAATTACAAATTTGAACTAAACCAAATCAATTTATTTTGATTGGTTTGGAGTTTTCATGGGCATGAAATGAAAAAGTATAACCACCAAAATAATTATTGGACCTCATGCGAGGAGAGGAAATCGGAAATAGTAAACTGTCAATCCAGTTTTCAAAAGATCGGTTAGTAGACAGGTTTTCAAAAGAAAGGTTTTTTTTGTCATCAATTAATTTGTCCAAAGATTTTTTTTGGTAAGCAATTCGTTAAAAGATTTAAAACGAGTAAATATTCAATCTAGTTCCTAAAATTATAGGATCGTATTAACTTAATTCCTCACATTATCAATATTCTAAAATGATCTCTGAAATTGCAGAAAGTTAATCAATTAGTTCCTCCATTGATATTTGCATGGACTATAATGACATTAAGTTGGTAATATCAGAGATACATTTGAAACTAAGTAAATAATGTCAGGGATGTGTTTGATAACGGATATAAATGGAATGACGAACCTGATTAACATTTTGCAATTCCAAGGATTATTTTGAAATATTGATAATGTGGGAGACTAGATACGATCCTATAATTTTAGTAGGGATGACAATGGGTAGGGTATGGGTAGGGTATTATAATACCCGTCTCCGTCCCTATACCCGCTTGGGTAGCAACCTTGATACCCGTATCCTCACCCGCTGAATACCTAAGTATCCGTACCCGCACCTATTACCCGCACTTTATATAAGAAATTTGTGGATTTTGAAAATAAGATAAGTAAATATGGTATACCAAAGGTTTTCGATTGATATAATTTTCATATTATTCACTTTAAACAATAAAATAACTTATTTTTGTACTTACATAAAGTTACATTCCACATAATAAATGTCTTGCATACCAAACTAAAAATGCAATCCGTAGATTTAATAATCAATTTGTGAACATAAAATGTATAAAATGCAAATGCTCAAATACAAAACGTCAAATAATTAATCTCCAAAACATTAATTAAATATTACAATAAAAAATGATACATTACACTAAAAGGACTGTTAGTAAAAAAAAAAAAAAGAATTCTATTGAATTGCAGAAAAAACAATATTAATGCCTCTTTTTTATTTCATATGCCAACGCTCGATGATTATCATTATTGTCAGGTTTATTCACAAGACAGAGGAAAACACGTCGAGATTATTGTAAATATTAAGATACTAAATTGAGAAGGAAAACATAGCAACCCAGGCATTTCCATAGGAGATGATTTGATCATATTAATCAAGAAGTAACATTCAAAGTATAGGTGACAATGAAGCTAGCCAAGTGAAACTGACGATGAAACTCTAGTTTTTTTTAAACTTTTTTAATGTAATATATTATAATTAAGGCATGATGAAGTAACATATAAAGTATAAACGACGATGAAGCTAGCTAAGTGGAACTGACGATGAAGCTTTGAAATTGACAATGAAGCTCTAGTTTTTTTTTAAATATTTTTAATGTAATATATTATAATTATGTATATAGAAAATAAATATATAAAAAATAAATAAATATATATAGTGCGGGGCGGGGTGGGTAGTAGAGTATCCGTACCCGCACCAGCACCCATCCCCATTAATTTTTGGGGGTAATTACCCGCACCCGCACCCTCACCCATACCCATTAAGCTGGTAATTACCCTACCCGTCATGGATAGTTTTTACGGCTACCCATTGGATCCGGTACCGATTACCATCCCTAAATTTTAGGGATCAGATTGGGTATTTACTCAATTTAAAACCTCACCACGTTCGTCCTTGTAGGAACTTAACTGATAACAAAAAAATGGTTAAGTATGTTTTTTATCCCTATAAATTGGTAAAATTTGACTTTGGTCCCTATAAAATTTTTATTCGTTTTTAGTCCCTAAAAATACAAAAATTGTGTGTTTTTAATATCTGACGAGGGATTAAAACACACTACTTTTATTAAATATAGGGACTAAAAATGAATAAAATTTTTATATGGATCAAAATCAAATTTCACAAATTTTATAGATATCAAAAATATACTTAACCCAAAAAAAAAAGTCTTTTAATATAACACTATGTTAAATATTTCGAAAATTTAATTGATAACCCAAAAAGATTACTTGCCTAGTGATACATAGGGTGCGTTTTAGAATACAGCTTATTTAAACGCTTATGTAATAAGTTCTTTTTTAAATAAGTTAAAAACAATTTATTTTCATAAGCTTTTCTGACAACCTTATGGAAATAAGCCCAGAACAGCTTATGGAAAGATCATAAACTATTTGTATAAGTTTAATTCCATAAACTATTCTCATAAGCTCTGCATAAGCTATTCCAAACGCACCCATAATCCTTGGATAACTAAAACAAGGGTTTACTACTTACTGATACCGGAAAGCCAGTTAGCACGCAGTAGCAAGCTTGCCTTAAAGCGACTTCGGATTTCTTTCTTGGTCATGAAGGAAGTAGTAGTAAGCAGCATTTGACAATTGTTGATTCTGCCTGGTGTTGGAGTTGGAAGTTGCAACTCAGAATCAACACTAGACGACCCTGAAACGAGAGAAGAGAAGAGAAGAGAGGAAGGGGAAAAGCACGAGTTACCGCGGCATCAGTGATCGGCGCCTAGTTAGTTAGTTAGTTAGTTGAATGGCGGTGGGCGGTGTTCTATCAGCGCAGGATCGGCGGATTCTGACAGCTATGAACGCGGGAGCGTCGAGCCTCTCATTGGTGGGGTCGGGCTTCATCGTCCTCTGCTACCTCTTCTTCAAGGACCTACGCAAGTTTTCCTTCAAGCTTGTTTTCTACCTCGCCCTCTCCGTAATATGCTTCCCTCTTCTCTTCTCCTCTCCCATCTATCTATAATCCCCTCTCTCTCTCTCTCTCTCTCTCTCTCTCTCTCTCTCTCTCTATTTTAACTATACTCTTCGTGTAAATACGCTTATTTAATCAAATGATGACTTGCTTCATTCTAATTATTCAATTCATTCTGCTTCCTTCGTTGTCTACATCAAGAATGGTGATGCTGGTTTTCTGATCAGCTGCTTTATGGAAATTATTCGATTCCCTTGCCATTTAACTGTTTGCTGTAAATTGTAATCTATTTGAATGAAACACAATCCAACCGCTATTCTCACTTTGGTATACACCACGTTCAGGATAGGTTTAACTAATTTACTAACTTGGAGGAGTACAATCAGGAGTCTAAATATGTTTTAGGAATATTATCTATGCCCTAGTAGTCAGTGAGCTAATATAATAATAATAACTGTGAGCTTCTCCATATAAACTGTCAAAGTTATTACCAGCTTGTTAATGACTATAATTATTATGATAGTTAAAATTTAAAAACACCCTTTCTTGATGAAAGCAGTTGTATTGTTTTCTTTTTGTCTAAGGGGAGTCTCATAAGAGGCCTTACATGAGGAGGGGGAGAAGGGAAAGGGATGCAGCGCATTGCGGGGGTTTGAAACCGCGCGCTAACAATTCTTGTCCCGCAGCTTAACCAACGGAGCTGATTCAAGGAGACAAATCAGTTGTTTTGTTAGTTAACTTTAAGTTGTCCTGTTGCCCCTGCCCACTTTAATTTGTATTTTGTTGATGATGTTATGCAATTCAGATGTATGTCCTTTGGCATTTTTGAAACCAAATATGTCAGTGCCTATTCAGTTTTCTGCATTACTTTTGCCTTATTTTCTACGTCTTCCTCTGATTGCAGGATATGCTTTGCAGTTTCTTCAGCATAGTGGGGTATGCCTTCTGAACCAAGTGTTTTCTTTTTAAAATGTATGTTATGATTTATGGACTTTCATTTATACAGGGATCCATCCAAAGGTTTCTTCTGCTATGCTCAGGGCTATAGCTCGCATTTCTTTGGTGTGGCATCTTTCCTATGGACTACGACAATAGCTTTTACCCTTCATCGTACTGTTGTTAGGCACAAAACAGATGTTGAAGATTTGGAGGCCATGTTTCACCTGTATGTCTGGGGTATGCGTTTATAAATGACTCAGCATTTAATATTCCAACTTTGAGAAATGAGCTTCTTTGCAATAATCCCCCCCTGTCACTTTCCTACATGCTAACTTTTACATTAAAAATGATATTTTAGAGCAAATTCTCAGTTCTATACTAATAGTTGGACAGTTGGACCTCCAAGTCCTGTCTTAATTTTCACCATTCTATTAGCTACTTTTATTGCAGAGATCTTATTTGACTTAGTTTTTACTATTGACAGGTACTTCCCTAGTTATGACAGTTATGCGCTCCTTTGGTAATGACCATAGACATTTTGGCACATGGTGTTGGACTCAAACAGGTCGCACAGGGAAGGCAAGTAGTTGCAAGAATACTGCCTAAATATAATTTTTATGCAATATTCTGTAATTTTTTCTGTGCTTATTTTAATATGCTGTACAATTGGTTTCTAATTCACTAGTATAGGCAATTAGGACCTATGACTTGGTTTCCTATTGTTAGAAAGCATATTTAACATGTGCTTATTATAGAGTTAATATGTGTTGATATTTAGGGATATAGTGATACAAATCAAGGATTTGATTTGATCCTTTGTAATTAATTATACGATTGTATTCTCTGATTATAAATAGAGACTGTGTGGTCACATAAGACACACAACATTCCAATACAACTCTAACATGGTATCAGTAGTTTAGGTTCTGATCTCCTGCCTCAGTCGCCACCTATCTTTGTTTCCTTCCTGCGTGAACAGTAGCCGCGTGACTGAGAAGCCACTTTTCTCCGCAACCGTGACTCGTATCTCCGGTCTGCCACCACCGGTCGCACCACCTCCCTGAGTCGACCCTACGGCCAAAAGCGCTTCACCAATAGCCGCCGCACGCGCCTCCACGCGCCGCCACACTCTTGCGCGTGTACCACACGCGCCCGCGCCCAGATTGCATTTTTTCACCTTTTCCGGCCCAGCTCACCACCCGCCGCCACTTCCGCCGCCTTCCCCACCACCAGGCACCCCTGTCTGACTGTTTTTCACCTACAAAAACTCATGGGTGATAATTCCGATTCTGACACTGTGACGTTCACCAAGGTTCCGTTGATCCCGTGCGAAAAACTGACCGGGACAGCCAACTACAGCATCTGGGCTGCTGCTGTCAAGCTTTGGTTCCAAGGTCAAGCCCGTGAAGACCACTTGACCAAACAAGCCAAGGATATTGCTACCAAAGACCGCTCAAAATGGAAGCAGGTTGACGCTTCCTTATGTACTGTCCTATGGTTTTCCATTTCGCCCAAGCTTCAGCCGCAATACCAAGCATTCACCACGTGTTATGATGTTTGGGAAAAGGCCAAGAAAGTCTACTCCAACGACATTCACCGCCTTTATAGTGTCGTTCTCAACCTCATCTCTTTGAAGCTAGACAACATGGATGTGCAGACATACCTTGGTAAGCTTGACCATTTGATTGCTGATTTTCAATCCCTAATGCCTTTTACCAGTGATGCAGCAGCTCATGCCGAGCAACGCAACAAGTTTTTCATGATTCTTGCACTAGCCGGTTTACCACCAGAACTTGATTCTGTGCGTAACCAGATTTTATCAGGATCCACTGTTCCTTCATATGATACAGTCAGTGAACAACTGTTGCGTCTAGCTACTCCTCATGCTTTTGGCCACTCCTCAAGTTCTGCTGATTCCTCCGCTCTAGTCTCCCGTTATCCCGGTCGTGGTGGACGGAATGGAGGACGTGGTGGCCAACGCCACGGTTCTCAATGTAACTATTGCAATCGCTATGGCCATATTGAAGCTGAATGTCGCACCAAGGCAAGACAACAACAGTCCAAGGTTGCCAATGTTGCTCATACTGCAATCACTGACGACGTTACTATTTCGGCCGCTGATTACAATGAGTTCCTTCAGTTCAAAGCAGCCAATCAGCCAACACCCTCTGCTGCCGTCGCTCAGTCTGGTAATCCTGTAGCCTTTGTCTCTCAGTCCTCCTCTCTTGGACCATGGGTACTTGACTCCGGTGCTTCTGACCATATGACCGGTAACAAATCTTTTTTCTCTCATCTGTCTTACTCTGATTCTTTGCCCTCTGTCACCATGGCAAATGGCTCTAAAATCAAAGTTCAAGGCATTGGTCAAGCACAACCCCTTCCCGACCTTTCCTTAAATTCTGTACTTTATGTTCCTAGTTGTCCTTTTAATTTAATATCCATTAACAAACTCACTCTTACCCTTGATTATTCAGTCCTTTTTGTTCATAATTCTGTTTATGTGCAGGAACGACGTACTGGACGGACGATTGGAACAGGACATGAGTCTGGAGGATTATATCACCTTTCACTGCCGGTGGCATGTGTCTCTGCTGCTTCTCAAACCCTTACCCATCAACGTTTGGGTCACCCTAGCCTCAATAAAATGCGTCTTTTGGTTCCTAGTTTTTCTAAGCTTTTATCATTTGAGTGTCAGTCATGTCAGTTAGGAAAGCATACTCGTCAAACTTATAGTCAGCGAGTCAATAAAAATGCTGTGTCACCTTTTGCTTTAGTTCATTCTGATATTTGGGGTCCTAGTCGTGTCTGTTCAACTTTAGGCTATTATTACTTTGTCACATTTATTGACGATTTTTCCCGATGTACTTGGTTATTTCTAATGAAAAATCGTTCTGATGTTTTTACTATTTTTCAAGGATTTTGTGCAGAAGTTCAAAACCAGTTTGGTACTTCTATTAAAATGTTACGCACTGATAATGCTCGTGAATATTTGTCATCCCAGTTTCAATCACTTTTGTCTTCCCAGGGAATTGTTCACCAAACATCATGTGCGCACACACCACAACAGAATGGTGTGGCCGAAAGAAAGAACCGCCATTTAGTTGAAACAGCACGCACCCTTCTCCTTCACCATCATGTTCCTCTTCGTATTTGGGGTGATGCGCTCCTCACAGCCTGTTACCTTATCAATCGCATGCCTTCCTCTGTCCTTCATGTTCAGATTCCGTACTCTCTTCTATACCCAAAGCAGGATCTATATCCCATTCCTCTTCGTGTCTTTGGTTGCACATGTTTTGTACATGACCCCACTCCAGGTAAAAATAAACTCTCAGCTAAATCTCTCAAATGTATTTTTCTGGGCTACTCACGTGTACAAAAAGGCTATCGTTGTTTTTGTCCTCAACTACAACGCTACATTGTTTTTGCTGACGTCACATTTTTTGAGGCTTGCCCGTTCTTCTCCTCTTCTGTTTTACTTGATGATACCTTCACAGCGGACCTTTGGGATATCCCACCTGCTGTTCCGGTACCTATTGTAACTTCTACTCCACCTCCTTTGCGTGTCTACCAGCGGCGAACACAGCCTCCAGCGGTACCTCCTGGCATTGATCCACCAGTCTCATCTCCTGCTCCAATTGCCCCTCCATCTACGTCGCCTGCACCTGCACTTCTTGTAGCATTAAGGAAAGGTATTCGGTCCTCTCGCAACCTTAATCCTAAATATGCTTGTGTTTTAAACTATGACCGGTTGTCTACATCCTATGTTTCTTTTGTTTCTGCTTTAGATTCTGTGTCTATTCCTAAGTCTACAGGTGAAGCCATGACTGATCCGAACTGGCGTCAGGCGATGTTGGAAGAGATGGCAGCATTGCACTCAAATAACACTTGGGAGATTGTTCCGTTACCTCCACATAAAACTACAGTAGGCTGTCGATGGGTTTATACAGTGAAGGTCGGGCCAGATGGTCAGATTGATCGTTTCAAAGCTCGTCTGGTGGCTAAAGGTTATACACAGATCTTTGGTCTCGATTATGGAGACACCTTTTCTCCAGTGGCCAAAATGACTTCTGTTCGTCTATTTCTTGCCATGGCTGCCATTCATCATTGGCCACTTCATCAACTAGATATTAAAAATGCATTTTTGCACGGAGAGTTGCAGGAGGAAGTTTATATGGACCAGCCCCCAGGTTTTACTATTCCTGGTGATTCTCGCCTTGTTTGTCGGCTTCGCCGGGCTCTTTATGGATTGAAACAGTCTCCTCGTGCTTGGTTTGGTCAGTTTAGCTCTGCCTTAATACAATTTGGCATGACCAGGTGTGAATCAGATCATTCTGTTTTCTCCATCCATTACCCTACCGGTCGACGCATCTTTCTAGTAGTATATGTTGATGACATCGTCATTACTGGCGATGACAAAGACGGTATCCAGCGGCTCAAAGCCCATCTCTTCAAACACTTTCAGACAAAAGACTTGGGTCCTCTCAAATACTTCTTGGGGATTGAAGTTGCTCAGTCCTCTTCAGGCATTGCAATTAACCAACGGAAGTATGCTCTGGATATTCTTACTGAAACAGGTATGCTTGACTGCTGCCCAGCTGATACTCCTATGGATCCCAATATCAAGCTTCTTCCGGGTCAGGGGGAGACATTGAAAGACCCGGGAAGATACCGCCGTCTTGTAGGCCGACTCAATTATCTCACGGTCACCAGACCAGATACCACTTTTGCTGTGAGTATTGTAAGTCAGTTTCTGAATGCTCCTTGTGATAGCCATTGGAATGCGGTCGTCCGTATTCTTCGATACATCAAAAATGCACCAGGTAGCGTACTATTATATGAAGATAAAGGCAATGCCAAAATTACTTGTTACTCAGATGCTGACTGGGCAGGATCACCATCAGATAGAAGATCCACTTCTGGATATTGTGTTCTCATTGGAGGAAATGTGATCTCATGGAGGAGCAAGAAGCAAAACACAGTCGCCCTATCTAGTGCAGAAGCAGAATATCGTGCTATGATGTCAGCTACAAAGGAACTTGCATGGCTTAGGAATCTACTCCAACAACTGAAATTAGGAGAACTCCAGGATACAAAACTTATCTGTGACAATCAAGTTGCACTTCACATTGCATCAAATCCGGTCTTCCATGAACGGACCAAACACATAGAGATAGACTGTCACTATGTAAGAGAAAAAGTTCTTTCTGGAGAAATCACCATCGATTTTGTCAAGTCTGAGGACTAATTGGCTGATATGTTTACTAAGTCTCTCAAGGGCTCTCGGGTTGATTATATTTGTAACAAGCTTGGTTCATATAACATATACGATCCAGCTTGAGGGGGAGTGTTAGAAAGCATATTTAACATGTGCTTATTATAGAGTTAATATGTGCTGATATTTAGGGATATAGTGATACAAATCAAGGATTTGATTTGATCCTTTGTAATTAATTATACGATTGTATTTTCTGATTATAAATAGAGACTGTGTGGTCACATAAGACACACAACATTCCAATACAACTCTAACACCTATAATGGTGTTTTCCTTGTTTCTATTGTTCAAAATCAAATATGTAGTTCTTAACTTATTATCGTGAAAATCAGCTAAATCTAACAGCTGAAAAGAATCCACCCAAAAGATGTTAACAAATATTCGGAAGAAATCAGAAGGAAAACAGGCCTTCACAATTTTCTGCAACTTATGTACTGCATATCTACTGTATTTGTATGTGATATTTTGTTTAACAGAATAGTCTTTGTTACCATTCTATTCATGTGTCCTCTAAAAGTGTGTTCTTTTTTCTATGCAGGCAGTTCATTTTGTAACATTTTATATGCCGCTCTGGGGTGCAATCATATACAATGGATTTACATACTTTCAAGTAATACGCATGCTGAATAATGCAACCCGTGTACGTGTCCAACTTCACCCATTCTTTTTCAAACAAAGAACGAGTTACTTATGTAGGCACTTATTGAGACCTTGACTTTTCTTGTATCTTTGGAATTTCAGATGGCAGTTGGTATGTCAGACCGAGCTTATGTCTCAGATGCCAGAGATAACATGAGGGTAGTTTATACTGTAACCATTTTTACTGTGTGTGTGTGTGTGAGAGAGAGAGAGAGAGAGAGAGAGAGAGAGAGAGAAAGAGACTTATGAATAAAGAATGTACATTAAGCTTTTAGCAGTAAATTGTTGATCTCATCATTCATGTCTTCCATGTTTTCTTGGGATGCTGGATATGTTAATTTCTGTCATGTGAACTATTCATTGTAATCTAGATGTTTGTTCAAATGCCTTAATAATCTCTGGGAGTTTTTTGTTTTGTATTCAATGGAAATTTTCATTGGAGATATTTCCATTATAATGTCTTTCTCGTACTATTTTTTTGTGTTGAATAAATTAATTATGTCTGTGTTGTGCTTTCAAATGGGGCTTAGAGAAGCTGACCCCTCATTTGTTGGTTTTGAGTTTCATGAGTAAATATATAACCATGCTTAAACCAATTTTGGAAGGTGAAACTTTGTAGGTTCTGTCTCATCCTCATTCCTAATGAATGATAATATAGTATTTTCTGTTTTACATTGCAGGCTTTGAATCGGTGGGGATACTATCCACTGATTCTAATAGGATCATGGGCTTTTGGCACTATTAACCGTATTCATGATTTTATTGAGCCTGGCCATAAGATCTTTTGGCTCTCACTTCTTGATGTTGGAATGGCTGCTCTTATGGTATTGCCCGGTCATCATACTTGCCTTTTTTTTTTTTTTTTGATTTATTTCTCAATTCCCATTCACTGAATGTTCTATAACTTATTTGACAACTCAGCATGGTTTCCATTCCTTGATAAATCCTCAGTTGCAAGTTAATCAATGCTGTAGAGACTTCGCCACTTGCACTGGCATTGTAAAACATTTTCAACTTGTAATTAATTATACACTAAGGAATTATGCGGCATCGCTACAATCAATCAATTTCCGTTTTGCTAGAATATGTATGCTTTTTGCAGTTTGTAATAGATACCAGTAGTATAAACTTGATGTCATGCAAAGGGTGAACATCAAGTGCGGCACCGTGAGTGCAACAGTGACATCTTGCTAACTTTTGTCTTCTTTTTGCAGGGCCTCTTCAACTCGATTGCATACGGCCTCAATTCTTCTGTCCGTCGAGCAATTTGTGAAAGACTGGACACGTAAGTCCTTATTGTATTCTATCTAATCTTTCTGGAGAGATTCCAAGAAAATTTCCAGCTTTTTTATGCTTTTCTCCTTTGATTTTCAAGGCCTGTATACATGTAGTATCCTCATCACTTTTTCTGGCTTTTAACTTGTGCACCTGTTGCCAATCATGGCCAATCTAACTGTGCTAGCTTTATGATGTATTCTTTTTGAACTTGTGTCTTGATGGTATCCTGGCAAGATTCTATCTAACACTCAATCCCTCTAGCTCTCTCCCTATTCTCCCAACCTCAGTAGTATTATTCTGATTCCAACATTTCCTGTCCGGTGGATGTTATACCGTGAAATAGAAAAGCTCTAATTAGGTTAATTGTCATTTAATTTTTTGATTTATTGGTGGATTGGTAACCACTGGTTTATAAATTGGTGAGCACTTAATTTAGGGTTAATTTGGTGCATAAGTCCAAAATCTATGGGGTCCTTGTTTTCTTTTTCCATTGCAGTTACTTACTGTTAAGTGGCGTTTATTTTTTATTCAAGTTTTTACCTTTTGTTGTAATTTCTTTTTCTTTCTTGCTTTTTCCGCACATTTAATTCAAAACAAATAACTAGATTTGCTTTTAAATACCAGGTTCTTGCCAGAGAGACTTCGCAGATGGCTGCCTAACAATTTTAAGTATAGAAACCAGCAGCAAGAAAGTGAACTAGTCTTGTTAAAAACTGATGATCAATGATAGTGAATGGGCATATTGTGATCCTCCTCACCCCATCATTTTTTTGACACGTTCCATTTCATTCTAGTTTACTGAAATGCCGTTTTCATAGACAGAGGTGCTGCCGGCAGCATTAATTCCGGGCTATTTTTTGCTCTGCTGCATTGCTCATGTGAATCATCTCATTCACACCGAATATTATACTGACGAGGAACCTTCTAAAAGAAATCAGTGGCTGGACCAGTTCATTTGAATCTGCACCGGGAAGGGTTATTATGCTTAAAGTGAAGGCCTGTTACATGGGGCAGGTGCATTTTATTCAGAAAAGGCTCAACGTCTCTCTGGGGTTCCTCTTTAACAACTTTTAGCATTACTGCATATTCTTGTATTTCCTCCTAGTTCCTGAAATATGGATGTTTGTTTTAATTTTTTTAGTTCTATAGACCAGGTGCACTTCAAAATTGTTATGAGTCGCATAACATTTTTTTTTTATTTTTCAAATTTGCTGTGTATTTAGTTCCCGATCGAAAAGTAAAGTACTTCAGTGTGAAATCCACACGTCCAGATCCTTTTTCGTTAATAATTTGCATACTTATTGTTTTTTGTTTTTAATACCTATTGTGAGTTTTATAAGGAGCAACGACTGAAGACCAGGTTCCGTCTGGAGAACAAGAGAAATATATTTTCCTGATGTTGTTATGGGCCTCCCTCAAGTCTCAACATAGAAAGGAAGAAATTCAAATATGGCTTAAAGAGAAATAACACTTGCCTATTGCATCCGGCAGCTCTGTCCTGCCCGAGATAATGCTGGCCGCTGGTGTATATTAGGTAATAACTCATAATCATATGAAAATTAAATTATTTGGCCGTTCAGTTTTATGATATAGGAATAGTCAGAATCATATAGGATTAAGCGTGATTACATTAGGGAGAGTGAGGGTCGTATCTATTGTAGAAAAGATGATAGAAATTCGTCTCAGGTGGTTTGGACTTGTAGAATCCCTAGTAAGAAAAGTAGATCAGATGGAGGACAATCCAATTGCTAGAGATAGAGGGAAATCAAAAAAAAAAAAAATATAGACGAAACTTTTAAGGAGGATTTAAAGGTCAATGATTTGTTTATAAACATGATTTACGATAGAACATTATGTACTTAGCCTTACCCTCACAAGTGAAAATACTATTTTTAGGATTTGAAAACTTGACCTTTAAGTCAAGGTCACGAGACAACAACCTTACTTCGTTATTATTGTGTCAAAACTCACCCTCTTTCTTTCGAAGAATTATTTCATTATTAGTTAATTAGTTAATTTATCTTTCTAGTTCTGCTTCCGAAAGAAGAGTGCCTTCTTGTGGAAAAACTGGACTCAGGGCAGCTGGGCAGGAAGTAGGGAACTTCTGAGTAGTACGCCTATCCAATACAAGCAAAACCTTTAATTGTTTTGCAGTAGTTCAACTTCGATAGTCCTGTCAGAGACACGTCTTTTACATATAGGAACTTCTACAGAGTTAAAGGCTAAGGCATATTTGGACAGATTCCTCTCCAACATATGGTTGTTATTGTTGCCATTTTTCCAGCTTCTGTCAAATAGCTTTCTCATTCTATCACACTTACTATCAGGAAAACGGGCCCATTTATGGCACACATTCATTTTTGCTTCCTTTTTCCAGACAGTTGCCTTGCTAATTTAGCCACGGTAACTGTGTCCAAATGATAAAACTCATAAAAGCAATTTCTTGCAACCATATTTAGAATTTGCCCCCAAAAAAACAAACTGCCACAAAATTACCATTCTATGTGATGGACAAATGAATTTTTCACACTCTTTTTCTATATTATTTCTATAATCATAATTAGCGATTATCTAGACAGTTTAAGTACACAGAATTACACGACCCAAATTCCACCCTTCAAACACCGGATCCTAAATTCCCACAAACAAAAGGATTATAACATGAAAATACTAATTGTTATTCTTACTAATAATAATTAATAATAATACAAATGAACATTACTTGGGGAAATTGGAAGCAGAGCAGAATGGATCATTCTTTAATGTGATTGATTAAGCACAGGCACAAGAGCTGTCAACAACAAAGGAAGCCTCTTCGCCCTCACTTCTGAAATAGAAGTGACCGATGGCAAGACCCACCACCACGGCCACAAACACCCCTCCGTTGAACGACATCACCGCCAACATCAACAAATACCCGATCGCCGAGCTCACCCCAAACAGCAAAGCTCCACCCAACCTTGCTCTGTCTCCGGCGAGGAGCTTCCGTTGAAGGAGAGGAGCCTGGATCTCCGGAGCCGGAGAGGGCTTCTTGGCGGCGAACATCTTGAGACGAATACGGCGATTCTCCAAATACTGGTAGAAAACGGAGACGACGAGGCACGCCACCAAACTCACCACATAACTCGTCCATGAATCGGTCTTCCACGAATCGATGAGGAGAGTCACGTGCTTGCTCCAATAGAAGGTCATGTGCATCATCTTCGATGGAGAGGTATTTGGATCTTGACCTTACTTACGATTTCAGGGAATTGTAAGGGTTTGTTTGGTAAAAACGATGAACAACAACGATGATATACTAGTTTGGTTGTACAGTTGTACTTCGCTTTCTCGGCACGTCGTTAGGACAGAGACGATAATTGGTTAAATGCCCTCTAACACGTGTCTTTCTTACCATTTTGCCTATAAGCCGGTTGATATGGTTGAGTTAGATGCAAAAGTTCCTGATTATATCAAAGCTATCATAGATTCATTGGGCCACTTATCATATTATCTACATATCAAACCCAATAATGTTAAACGTGAGAAAGTGTATTAAAAAAATCAAAAGTCTCACATTGACCAAAGATAATATCTAATAAAAGAGTTTATAAAACTTGAACAGTCCTAATCCTATAAGTCGATTTTTGAGGTTGAGTTAGACCCTAAAATTAAAGTGAAGGACTTCTATATTAAAGTACAAACCAACCTTCCTCAACGCTGATGACCAGCCAAAATGAATCTCTTGCATTTAATGGAAGTCATATTATTCAAATTGGAGAAGCGAATCTCACAGGAATGTCTCTAAAGTAATTATTTTGAAGGAGGTTGTAATAGAGAAGATTGATGACACGAGAATATATACAATTACTACAACTCTTCAGCATTTTTCAAACATCCAAATCATTCTTTACTTCGCAATTATTTGTTCATTCATTATTGTTTGAAGAGAAGTTAATACGCAATGTTTTCAATTATTCATATTCAATTCACTCACTCGGTGTTTCAGAACATTTGCAAGTTGTAACTTATTCTTTTTTAGCGTTGTGTCTGAAGAGGCTTTATGTGAAAATAATATTAGTGAGTTGTTAAACTTGAAGAGACTAGGTGAGCAAATAATAGTGTAACTAAGTAAGTTATAGTAGAAAATCTTGGTGAAGCCAAAGATCGGACGTAACCTGAAGTTGAATGATGAATCAGGATAATATCTTTGTGTGATTCTCTTTTTCCCTTAGCTTTTAAATATTGCTTGGTTATTTAACCTTTTGCTAACAAGTAGTTAAAACTGTATTTCTTAAACAAGCTTTTGTTTTGCTAAAGGTTGTTTTTAGCGTTTGCTTTTGATACACTTGTATTTGACAAGTTCTGAAAACCTTCACACGACATATCAAGCGTCTGATAGCTTTTTGAAGTGTTTGCTCCCTTCTGTTTTCAAAAAAAATATGTTTTGTGAAAATTTTAGGTAAATGCAATTCAATTTCCCTTCTTATGTTTACATTTGTTCACTTGAGTCATATCATCTTACTCCAATAGTGCAACACCAACAAAAATCAGCTCTTATTTTTAATGACTAGTTGCTCTTAGACGGATTACTTTTTGTTTAAATCACTTTAATGATTTTTTTATAAGCTAAATTACTTTAATGATGATTTATTTATTTAAACATAATTATATATCTAATATACCAGTTTATTAGATAAAGATAATAATTTAAAGAATAAATTAATTAAATACTTGTGTATCAACAGTTACAAAAGAAACATAAAAATAAGGATTAAATTTATGTTACTCTATTAATTAGTTATATATTATCACAATATTAAACATAATTAATTTTACAACGATCGCTTAAATGAGATAAATATAATAATATATAAGTAGTTTTTTTTTTTTTACAATAACAAAGCTACTTCAATTTATTAATAATCAAATGGTTCAATGCATGTTGGAATATCAAAATAAAGCTGAGGATTAGCTTTGTGTATGGCTATATTAGCATACCTCCTAGTAGCAGTCATATTAAATCATAATTTTTGTTAAGTTATGAGCAACTATAGCAGTATACATTCTAGTAAACTCCACGTGAGAGTTATTACTAAAAAATGAGAGCATCTCTCTACAATAACTTAAAATAGAACCTAACTCAATAGTATCAACATTTGTAGAGGAAACACTATCCATAACTAGCTTTGCATCCATCTCAAAAATAACATCATCAATAAGCAATGATATACCAATAATGTATCTAAATTAAAGTCAAATGATAGAACATATATTTATACATACTCCTTTTTTATTCATTCTTTATTTGATATTAAAAATTGATTTAATTGGTATTTACTGTCAATGTAAAAAAATTTACACAGTCAATCAATCATAACTTATCACATCAATACAAATGTTTGACTTTTATCATAACTACTTAAAAAGTCATATATTAAATGATTTATGATTGATTGACAGTATAAAATACTTAACATCCACATTATATCAAAATTCAACTCATTAAAAAATAGTTTTGTAGACGTCATGAAATTAAAAATAGAAAGCATTAAATAAAACGTATAAGTATTTAATACTTTATAAATTTAAAAGATGTTTAAAATTTTTTTAAGAAATTTAAATGAATAATAAATGTTTTTTTATTGCTATCGTTAATGCATGTTAGCAAAAAACTTAAAAAGTATATTGTGAATTTTAAAATATTTTTTATTATTTAGAAATTTAAAAAATAAGTGATATATATTTCTATCAGACATGAAAAATAAAAATATTGAATGGCGTATAAAATACTGATATATTTTGGCACGGAGGTCATTATTAATTTATTATCGTTTGAACATGAAAAATGAATCCATTACGGTGAATTCTTTGGTATTTTAAGTGTAATTTTATCTTATATAGGTGGTCCAATCAGATGATAAAAAACACTTGACTTGACTCACTAACATGATTCATTTAGTTAAAGTGATACATTCTGATTGGACATGATAACTTTTATCCCAAAATTATTTGGGGGTACCAAATAAATCACCTTTTGTTATTGGTAAGTTTTTCTATTTCAGTGATTAGTCAATAGGGTCAATAGATATAGTCTCTCTTTAGCAAAATAGCTAATAAGTTAACTTACCATTGATAAAGTATCTTATAGTTGATAAGCTCGTTTTTAGCTAATTTCTGATAACCGAAACGCTAATCGATAGAATTTGAAGTTTTTGATAAAATTAACGATTGAACTAACTTATAAATATAAAATAACATAAATGAATATATTTATATGAATTTTATATAAATTATTTTTTAATTCTAATTAAATCTTTATAATTAGAATATTAAATTTTAAATTTTATTTTTAAATATTTTTGTTAAATAATATAAATGAAATGACAAGTTTATATAATTTTTTTATATAAATTTTATGGTGGTTGGACAAAGTGAAAATTTATTTTAATTATAAGAGTAAAAATAAAAGAAAAGTTAATAAGTTCTATAAGTTATAAGTTATAAGCTAAAAAAATTAGTCTGTGATAAAAAATTATAAGTTAATAGGATAAGCTTGTTTATAAAATATATTTATTTTGATTAAACAAGCTTATAAACGGATCAAATAAAATATATATTAACTTATTGGATTTTCCAAACACAACCATAGTAACACATTTTTACTTTTTATTACAAGTAACATGTTAAGAGCCACCATGCTCCACAAAATTTAGGGAGGATATTGAACGTCTCCCTTTCGACAGTATTATAATTTAAACTATACAAGACTAGTAAACGAATAGAAGCCTTTGTGATCTGTTTATGAAGATCATCTTAGAAAATTAAAAAAGTTTTGTTACTATAGTTAATTTGCCCTTTCATGCAATGTAATAGATGCGAGTGCCTTCCAATCCGAGCTCAACGACAGTCGATTTTCAAACGTGGCTCTCCATAGGAAAATTGATCTGGAGTTTCTTAAATGATAAAAAATATATGGTGAATGGTAACAAGTGTCCTAATGACACTAATTAAGGAATCGACAAAAAATAAGTTTTCATTTAAAAATTAAGTATTAAATAAATCAATTCCCAATAAAAAAATTTCATTTCCTGATTCTTTAACCATTACTTTTAGGACACTCATTTTTTTATCTCGCGTGTTTCTAAAGGTCGAAGGGAGTCAATAGTAAGGCATGGTATTTTGGTTTTGTTTGATAAAAATAGCTGATAAGCTAGTTTACGGCTGATAAGCTAGCTTATAGCTGTTATGCTAATTTTTATCTGATAGCTTATAACTAATAGCTGACAAAACTAGCTGATTGAATTTGAACCGTTTGGTAAAATTAGCTGTTGAACTAACTTGTAAATATAAAATGACATATGATATGAGGACATGTTTATATCTTTTTTATATGATTAAATCCCCAATTTGGTCCTGACCGGATCGTCCCGAATAAGCCCGATAAATCATAATGTGTGAAATTTGAGCCCAAATTAATCCCGGTTTTTTTGAACCGGCTCGATGGAGCTCAAACTAGAAGCGGGCTAGCCCGACCGGGCTCGGGCAGCCTGAATAAATATTCTCCGTTGATGGTCATTTTAATTCTATAAACATTCTCCAAAATAGAATAAATATGCATAGAAGAGTGCTAGCAGCACACTCCCTAACACTCTCTTTTATTGGTTGAAATTCATATGGGTCCCACTGGAATTTTGTATGACCCACGTGAATTTCAACCAATAAAAGAGAGTGTGTTGAAAATAGAGTGTTAGAAAGTGTTTATTGCTAGCATTTTTCATATGCATATTATTAGTTCTTCCCTCCCTTACCCAGTTGGTCTTTTTACATGTTACCTGTTGTGGATATTCCAGAAGATACTACAATCTTTCAACAGTGTCCTATCGTAGAGTCACAAATTGTTAAGGAAGGTGTGTGCAATACATATGAGAGTAATTATCCAAAATTATTTGTGCACAAGTTGACGAGATAATCGGACAATCCGATAGCTTTAGCTCTGTAGTTCATGCTCATTCTTCAACTTTTCTATAACTAGGACACAAATAGTTGTTTTCGGATAGCTTATTTCTTAAATAATAGTAAATGAGTTTTTTTTAAATATATATATATTTGTCGGGCGGCCCGAACAAGCCTGCAGCCCGCATAGGGCCGGGGTTGGACACTTTTTCTTCAACCCGAATTGTATCCGATTTTTTTGGCCCGACCCATTAAAGCCCGACCTCGCATGGAGTTGGCCCGTCGCGGGCCGAGTGGCCCGTTTTCCCACCTCTAGGTTTACATATTGGTTAGGATGTGAGCCTCTATGTAAATTGTTAGAGTATATCCATATCTCATACATGGATAAGAGATTTAGGGATCTATAGGAAGATGGTGGGTGGAACCTGAATAATTTAGCTACAATTATCCCTCTGAACGTAAAATTGCTACTATGCAGAAGCCCATACCAGTTCACGTGGATGACTCACTCTGGGAATGTTGGGGTTTGGGAAGGGTCCAAGGAAGGAACCTATAAAATTTCCTCAGCTTATCATTGGTTATTGGCTAAAAACGTGTTTGGGACAACGATCAAGACTGGGATTGGGAGTGGAATATCGAGGCACCTGTGAAGATACAACACATGATTTGGTTGTGCCTGCACCATGCATTACCTATGAATGCAATGAGACATCAATGTGGGATGTCACCCTCCCCTTTTTGCCAACGTTGCTCTCTGCAGCAGGAAGATATTATGCACTGCTTGAGGGATTGCCTTCATTTGTGTTAAATTTGGTTAAGACTGATATGTGTAAGCACCCCATATTTCTTGCTCTTACTGGTGTATTTACCTGGATTAAAAGCATGATCTGTGGTGACCTATCCTATTTGTTTATGGCTAGTTTATGGTGGATATTGCGATGGAGAAATAATATGGTGTTCGGTGATGAGGTTTGGGGTGTTAGTAATGTTGTCCAAAAGGTGTAATTGTCCCACGATGATTTTGTTTCTTGCTTTCCATCCAAAGAGTTGAAGCATCAATGCAGGAACTTGACCGTGCATTGGATACCTCCCCCAAAGGGTTGTATTAACATTAATGTTGATGGGAGTTTTTTTGGGAGCAATCATGCACCATGGGATTAGGAAGGCTGATTCGCTCTGAATCAGGATAATGGCTAGTTGGGTTCACTAGCTTTGGTGGAGAAGGAGGTGTTTTTCTAGGTAAGATTATAGCAGTTCGACAGAGGCTATCTCTTGCATAGAGCATGGGGTGCAAGGTGGTTCAATGTGAAATAAATTCCTTAGAAGTGGTCAACTTACTACGGAATAGGGAGAGCCACGATTTTCATGTTCTTTATTTCTCTTTAGCTTGGATTGTGGGGCTGCTTAAACCATGGGATGTAAGGATTGTGCATGTGTATCGTGAAACAAACACGTGTGGACTTTTTGGCAAAGTTGGGTGCCAAATCTTGCATTGAGTGGAAGATTTGGAATGGTCCTCCTTGTGATATATGGGGTCTCTCCGCTTAAGGGATGCTCTGGGGTTCCCCAAGCTAGTTAGTCTGTTTTTTATTATGGTTTTTCCTTTGTTTTCTCTGTATTGCACACAAAAAAAAAACAGAAGGTTTAAGGACACTAAGCACCTTGTATGGGTGACAAGATATATTACCAGTAACTTACGGATTTGACTTATCTACAGTGAGTTTGTCTCTAAGGTGAGAAAATAATGGTATACGTACCCTTGATTTGTAATAATACCATTAGGATACAAGTCAATATTTGTCAAAAAAAATTATTGTATTTGTAGTAATTTTCTAATAAAATATAAAATGCATTGGAGTTAAATTTAGATAATTTTTATTCTCAGATCCCAGATCATGTAGACTAATTAATTATTAAGTGCGAGGCAGAATTAGGAAATGAGATATTATATAGAGGTCAACACGAGTTATAATTCATGAGCTAATCCGGTTCATTTCGATTTCATGTCAGATTAGGTCGTGAAAATTTCGGCTCATAAAATTTGACCTAGCTCACGTTAGTTGCGGCATAGTGGGTTGAACGACTTTAATGATCTAATATTATATGAGTTTAATTATTATGTATTGACAGTGTAAAACATTTTTACACAGACAATCAATCACTAATTATGGTATGAATGACTTTTAAGGTAATTAGGATAAAAGTCAATATTTTTTACTAATGTGACAACTTATGATTGGATATCTGTGTAAAAATGTTTTACATTGTCAGTTTATAATAATTAAACTCATATTATATTATGTATTTAATTGGTATATATGGATATATCGTTAATTTAAAGATTTTTTGATTGTGAATCAACCATATATTGATGTATCATTAAAATCATTTGATTCTTCATCTAACCAATAATGATAAATGATTAGTTGAAAGTGAGAAAAAGGAATGCTTATCTTTTAAACTCTTGTATTATAGAGAGGGAGAGGGGGTGAAGACACACAGAGAAAGAGAAAGGTCAAATCTAGTGGCGAAAGGTTGGGTGTTAGTATTTTTGTGGCAATCTAGGGAGAGAGGGTTTGAAACAAGGGAAAAAATAGAGGGAGGGCAGAGAAAGGAAGCAGCCCCCGATAATCATAATCATAATCATAATCATAATCATAATCATAGTGGAAATAGTTACGTTCCGAGTTCACTTTCTCTCTCCCTCTCTTACCATCTAATTTCATTTGCCCATGGATCTCTTCGATTTGATTCGCAAAGGTATAATATTTTATTTTATTTTTACGTTTACGCTCTTGCGTAAATCTCAGATCTTTCACTTACCCTTCTCACTAATTTTTCTTTTCTTTCTGTAATTCGCAGCTTTTGTTACGTTTGATTGTTTTTCTAGTTCTTGGGTTTATTTTCTTCTAATTTTCTGAGGCGTTGAATTGCTCAAGATCTTTTAAAGATTGCGCCTTCCGTATTGGGAGGTTGCGTTCTTGGCGTGCTCATGGTTCAATTAGTTACCATATCTGTTTTGTTTGATGTTCTTCTATAATTCGGGTTTGAAATTTCTGAATTTCTATTTTTCTACAATAATTGTTTTAATGGGGTTTCTTGGTAGTCACTATACAAGAACTCTCTCTATTGTTAAATTTATTTTAGAATTTGTTTATAACATTTTCCATTATTTACATTGAAAAATTTAGGTTTTGACCGTGTCCAGTGTCTTACTGGTTCTGAAATTGGTCGGTGTTTTCCAAAGTTTTTTTTTAATTTTTTTAGGGGTGGGGTGGGGTGTTTGTAAGATTTGCTATAAGTTCTGTAACTCTTGCATAGTCCCTCTGTCGTTCAATTTAGCTTTACAGGATTCACTTCCAACTTACAGTAATGAAAATGGCCGGCTATAGTTGCTTGCAGTGATATTCAGCCTAAATAACTCATGTCTCTTATGCTACATACGCATCATTTACTGCAGTGCTCTGCTAAATACTTGTAACTGCTGTTCTATATTGAGTTGTTTATTTGGCAGATTCATGTTATTTGGTATGCTATTGAGTTCATTTATCTAGTACCTGATGTCTGAAATTTGTGGTGGAATTTTTATCTCTCCTGTTCTTTTTATGGCAGTCTGGTTGATCGATGAGCAGGATCAAATTGGGTTTGGTTGAGGCTGACTGGGCATGTGCTGTTACTGTTTTTAGAGTCTATCTATGTTGTAGTTATTTTGCCCATACTGTAGTTAATAATGAACTTATCCAATAAAGGATCCCACACGGATGCAAAGCTAAGCAGCCCAAACAAGGCAACCACTTTGAATCCAAATGCAGCAGAGTT
The DNA here is from genome assembly GCA_039655645.1 of Ammopiptanthus mongolicus. Lineage (NCBI taxonomy): Eukaryota > Viridiplantae > Streptophyta > Magnoliopsida > Fabales > Fabaceae > Ammopiptanthus > Ammopiptanthus mongolicus. The sequence goes on from CM077345.1 coordinate 6,656,558, forward strand.
TATTCCTTTTTCCCTCAGATCATCGTTGCCTAGAACTACTAGCTCGGTTGATGCAACAGCGAGGCTTACGGCTGCTGGAGCTCTTGGGAAAGCTGTTTTAGATCGATCAGAATCATCTATTTCAAATAATTCTGATGATGAGGTGCACCAATACTGGCGGTGTCAGCTCCCTGATGATATAACTCCTGATTTCAAGGTCATGGGAGAAGATGAGTCCCAGGGTCTTAACAACCTTTCTTTAGCAGGCTTATCCATACATGATGACAATGAAGCCTCAATGTTTCATTCTTCTAAAGGAAGTAGATATATATTAAATGAGCAGGAGGAATTATCTCAACAGCGCATTAATGGCAATAGCTTTGCTGATAAATTAAGCTTTTCCAATTCCAGCCACAGGGAGGACCCATCTTCAGCAAGCTTTTTTAACACTTCAACAAAGCCTTGGGATAGGCCAGTTGGGAGTACCAACCAGCATGTTAGCAGTGGTCGAGAGGGGCTTACTTATAATGACTACTCTAGACAGGGATTCTTAAATGACATTTTAGCTGAGAATTCAGTTGTTGATGATACTGATTTGAATCCTTTGGAGTTTTTAGCTTCTCTATTTCCTGGTTTTGCAGCAGAAAGCCTTGCAGAAGTTTACTTTGCCAATGGATGCGATTTACATCTGACCACTGAGATGCTCACTCAGTTAGAGGTAGGTTGTTCTTCACGTAATAACTGACTTGTGGTCAAATTGTGGTTCCTAATAAGAATCATATAACGTGTTTGCCTGTGAAGATGTATATGTTGTCATTCATGCATGGTATCTATCTCCCAGCATGTTGCAATGCAGTATGTTTTAGTAGAATACTACGTCTGATGGGATGGATGCTAAGTATTTAGAGCAATACCTGTGCCTTGTTTTGGCAGGGAAGAGCCAGCTCCCCATAAAGTTGTGTGGTGATTCAAGTGCAACCTAGCATCCAGTTTCTAATCGCTGTTGCCTGGTACTGGGAGAGTGGGTTGCTAGAGATGATCTTACTTTTTTGGTTTTGATCTGCACTCTTTCTGAGTTTAGTCATTTGATTTTGGACCTATGCTTCATGTTATCTAGGGGCCATTATCATTTTATTAGAATTTCATGGGATACATAATCTTTTCTTGGTATATGATCAAGTTGTACAATTTGTTGTCCATTCAGTGAATTCCACTGTCATCTCTTATCATTATTACTTATTTCTCTTGGATTTTTCTGATGCCAATGAGCTTTATATTAATTATCTCTTTTTATCCCCCCCTAAAAATGTGCAGCTTCAAGTTGATGGTAGTTTCAATCAGAATCTGGATTCAAAGACTTTGTCTGCTCCCAATCTCAGTGCAATGGACTTTCCTGCACTTACTTCACCAGATGGCCAGAGTGCGTCTGTAAAATATGCTGTAGATAATGTTCAACAAGGTGGCAATCCTTACCGATTGTCTGACAAAGACACACTGTTTTTCAAATCTAGCTCTTCAGTTCCATCTAGAGGTGCTATTGACTTTGCTTCAGCTGTTAGGAAGTTGGCTTCTCAGGATTCTGGTATTTGGAAGTATGATAAAAATGGTTCTGGTGATGCTGCTATTGGCTCAAGTAGGAATTCTCATGTTCTGGCTAGTGGCTACAATGGTGGACAGGGGAGAGCCGACTTTGGTGATCGGTTACAGAACCGTAGTTCAGCTCGGGCAGCTCCTGTTTGGCTTGAAACTGGCGACACAGTCGGTAAATAATTATGTTTAGATGCTTCAATTTGGGATGAATCCCTTCTACATTGTGTTTTCTTAACAACTTTGCATGGCAGCAAATATGTATTCAGAGATACGGGAGGAGGCTCGTGATCATGCACGCTTACGTAATGCATATTTTGAGCAGGTTGGTTTTTGATTCATGATTTAAAGAAGTTTATGGCAAGTGAACATGAATATAAAGTAATGATTGTTTCATATCGACACACATTCCCTGGATTTTCTATCCTCTTTTTTGCTCTTCCTTTGAGTTAATCTTACATTTAAACTGTTTTTAAAAAATAATAATAATAACATGTAACTTTGGATAATCAAGTTGGGACAGGATAGGGGGAGTAGATTTAATAAAAAGAGCTGTTGGGCTGATAGCAACATGAACATGAATAAACAACAAAGTCCTTACCAGAACCATCTGTTCTTGAGTGTGTTTTTGTTCGACCTTAGATTTTTTGTGTTTAATTGTTTATAATTTGAAAACAGGCGCGGCAAGCCTATCTTATTGGCAATAAGGCCTTAGCAAAGGAACTAAGTGTTAAAGGGCAACTGCACAACATGCATATGAAAGAAGCTCATGGAAAAGCTCAAGAATCCATTTACCGCCAGAGGTTTGTTGTTCCTCAATGCTTTCATTCTTCCTCTCCACATAAGTTTTGGTTAAAAAAACGGCTGATATGACGTCATGATGACAACATATATTTTGCTGCCCTGACACAACCTGTATATATTGATACGAGAGTTTTCTTTGGACGAGCTGGCTCTACTCTTTTTCCTTTTAAACATATTTTTACTTTCTGCATGTTTCTTTTCGGACTCAAATATTTTTCATGCTGACTGCTAGCCATTGAGAAATGAAAAGGATAATGATTGTCTCACTTGGTTAAGAGGCGTGAACAATATGAACCCTTCAGTAAAAGTGTGTGAAGTCAAGTTGTTGTCCAATGGCCTACAAAGAAAACTGTATTACCGATTGGTTTTCTAAGTGTTAGGTTCTGACTTAGTCATTGCAAGTGTTGAATTTTCAGAAATCCAGTTGCTCCAGAGATGCAGGGCAATGAAAGAGCACATGAGAGGATGATAGACCTACACGGGTTGCACGCAAGCGAAGCGATTCATGTGCTTAAACATGAATTGAGTGTGCTGAAAAGGACCGCCAGAGCTGCTGAGCAGCGTTTGCAGGTTTATATTTGTGTGGGTACAGGTCATCATACCAGGGGTTCCCGCACTCCTGCTAGACTTCCTATAGCTGTACAGCGTTTTCTACTTGAAGAGGGCCTTGACTTCACAGAACCTCAGCCAGGCCTACTTCGTGTTGTGATATATTGAGCCAAGGATATTGTGTACAAGTTTTTGACACTGTTAAAAGTTCGTGATAATGAACACATGTAGACATTGTAGTCATTCTTGTGTCTCTGTATATGGGAAGTAAAGGCACTATCCAAAAAGAAAGAGAAAAAAAAAAAAGAGGTTGTGGGAGAAAAAGAAAGGAAAGAGAAGGGTTATAGCAAGCAGAATTGTATCATTAAGGTTTAGCTGCAGCGTCAGATTACATTAGTCAGCAGGACTTCACATCAGCCCATGTTATGGGTCATTTTCCTTTTGGTAACATTGTACTCTAATTTTCACTTTGTTTAATTACTTTCTTCTTCTTTTTGTTCAGATGTAACTGAGAAATCAATTACACGATAGATCAATGACTTTCCAAATTAGATCAATGCCAAATATAAGTAATTGTTTATTTTTTTAAAAGTTCTTTTAGAAAGTTTTCGATTATAAATTTTCTTGAATATAACATGAGTTCATTCAAGTACTCATTAAATCTTGCAAGAAATACTCAAGTAGGACTACAATGATCACGGCCTTGGTACGTTTTGGGTTCTAATTTACATCCTTTCCCTTACCACGAGTTTTGAATGCTATAGAAATTGGTGGTGAAACTCCAAGGGGATTGAGTAAAGTATATGATTACATGAGGAGCCGTATTAATTGAAATTCATATGGTTCTATAAAATTTAAGTCAAACCTAAAAATGGTGGTGGATGGTGGAGATATTCAAATCCAATTTAATTCATTCCAAATTGCTTATATCTATCCAAAAAACTGATAATAGAAAAAGTTAAAAATCAAAAAAATTGAATTATTTTTTTTTTTTGGATTGATTTGATTTTTGATTCTCACTCTTACTATTTATTCCTTTCAAATCTAACCGTACATTGAAATCCGTTGTTGTTATTCGTGAGATTGGAAAGGACATCGTTGATTGGTGCAACACTGAAGACTTCATCCAAAAGCTTTTTAAGCGTCTGCACCGATAGCAAGAATGCCACTTGATGGAGAGGAAAAGAGGGAGGTGATGTAAGCATAACGATTTGCCCAATGTCATTATCACTTTGCAATTTGATATGGCGTTGAGCGACGTCAAGCTGTAGAGGGCGGTGGTCACGAGGGTAGAGATCACAAAGTGGAAGCCCATGTGCCGCTTCATCCTGTACCATTGGAAAATGCACTACGTTGAGAGAGAGCGCTAGTAAGAGTTTAGTTGATGTAAAATTTTTTACATTATAAATTAATTAAAAATTATGATATAATAATATATATCAATTAAATTTATTAAATTAATGAATTAGGTTTTATTAATATATATTAATATTTATTATTTATTAAAATTTTTATCCACTCTATCAAATCAAACAGAATTTTTAGCCTCTTACTCACACTCTTTATCATAAAGTAGTCAAATCCTAGATTTACTTGAGATTTTGTGCAAAATCTGATTTAGCTTCTGAAATTATAGTGACTGACTAAAATTGATATCACATTAATTTATGAAAATGCAATCCATTAGAACTAATTTCGACTTGAGGGGTTGGTTGGCTGGCAGTCGTATCATGATGTATCTCCAGTTCCAAACGGCTGAAGGTGAAGATGGACATCGAGAATGAGTTCCCAATATGCATTTGCGACACCCCACTTCCATTCTCATCCCTACTTCCAATCCTTACCTCATTCGTTCCTTGCCATTTTCCTCTCTCTCTCAATGCTTTTCCATCCTCCGCCACGCCATTGCCACCTCCGATTTGCTCCTCGGAAAGCGTGCTCACGCCCTCATTTTCACCTCCGGCCACCACCCAGACCCTTTTCTAACCAACAACCTCATCACCATGTACGGCAAATGCGGCTCACTCTCCTCAGCACGCCAACTGTTTGATGTAATGCCTCAAAGAGACCTCGTTACATGGAACGCCATTCTCGCTGCTTATGCGCATGCCGGAGATGTTGATTACGTTAACACTCAAGAGGGGTTTCACCTTTTCCGTCTTCTCCGTAAAAATGTGGTCTTGACCACTCGTCACACTTTGGCCCCTGTGTTCAAGATGTGCATTCTCTCTGGTTCTGCTTGGGCTTCTCAGACCCTTCATGGGTATGCAGTTAAAATTGGGTTGGAATGGGATGTGTTTGTGGCTGGTGCTTTGGTGAATATATACGCCAAGTTTCGAAGAATCAGAGAGGCCCGTATTTTGTTCGATGGGATGCCTGTGAGGGATGTTGTGCTGTGGAACGTGATGATCAAGGCATATGTGGAAATTGGTATTGAGCATGAAGCTTTGCTTCTCTTCTCTGCGTTTCACCGGAGTGGGCTGCGTCCGGATGATATCAGTGTCCGTAGTGTTCTTATGGGGGTTAGTAAAACTGTTTTTGAATGGCAGTTGAAGCAGGTTCGAGCTTATGCCACCAAATTGTTTCTGTGTGATGATGATTTGGATGTAATTGCGTGGAACAAGACATTGTCTGAATATCTGCAAGCAGGGAAAGCTTGGGACGCTATTGATTGTTTTATAGGTATGATCAAATCACAAGTAGCATATGACAGCACGACATTAGTTGTTATCCTTTCTGTGGTTGCTAGTCTAAATCATATTGAATTAGGAAAACAGATTCATGGTGTTGTTATGAGATCGGGGTTGGATCAAGTTGTCTCTGTTGCAAATAGCCTTCTCAATATGTATATTAAGGCAGGTTCTGTTTATTATGCAAAAATTATGTTCAGTCAAATGAAAGAAGTGGATTTAATATCATGGAACACGATGATATCTGGTTGTGCACTGAGTAGTTTAGAGGAGTTGTCCATAAGCCTGTTCATTGATTTATTACGCAGTGGCCTATTGCCTGATCAATTCACCATTGCAAGTGCTTTGAGGGCTTGCTCTTCTCTTAAAGAAGGTTACTATCTTAGTAAACAGATTCATACTCATGCAATAAAAGCTGGTATCATGGATGATTCATTTGTTTCAACGGCTCTGATTGATGTCTACTCTAAGAGTGGCAAGATGGAGGAGGCAGAATTTCTTTTACAAAACCAGGATGGATTTGATTTGGCATCTTGGAATGCTATTATGTCTGGGTACATAGTGAGTAACAGCTATCAAAAAGCATTGAGGCTCTTCGTTCTAATGCATGAAAGTGGAGAGAGGGCAGATCAGATTACTCTGGCAAATGCAGCTAAAGCAGCTGGGTGCTTGGTGGGGCTTGAACAAGGGAAGCAAATTCATGCTGTTGTTATAAAAAGGAGGATTAATTTAGATTTATTTGTCATTAGCGGTGTTCTGGACATGTATCTAAAATGTGGAGAGATGGAAAGTGCCCGCAGAGTTTTCAGTGAGATCCCTTCGCCAGATGATGTCGCGTGGACTACTATGATCTCGGGATGTGTGGAAAATGGAGATGAGGAGCATGCTCTTTCTACATACCATCAGATGAGACTTGCTGGGGTGCAACCTGACGAGTATACCTTTGCTACCCTGGTCAAGGCTTGCTCTCTTCTAACAGCGTTGGAACAAGGGAGACAGATTCATGCAAATGTTATAAAGTTGAACTGTGCTTTGGATCCTTTTGTCATGACATCACTTGTTGACATGTATGCCAAGTGTGGGAACATAGAAGCTGCATACGGTTTATTTAAAAGAATGAACATAAAGAGTGTTGCCTCGTGGAATGCCATGATGGTAGGATTAGCTCAACATGGAAATGCCGAGGAAGCCCTCTACCTTTTCAAAGACATGAAATCTAGGGGTGCAATGCCGGATAGAGTTACTTTTATAGGGGTCCTTTCTGCGTGTAGTCATTATGGTTTGGTGTCTGAAGCCTATGAAAATTTTTATTCTATGCAGCAGGATTATGGAATTGAACCTGAGATTGAGCACTATTCTTGTCTTGTTGATGCCCTTAGCCGTGCAGGGCGTTTACAAGAAGCTGAAAAGGTGATATTATCAATGCCCATTGAAGCTTCCGGTTCAATGTATAGGACTCTGCTTAATGCTTGTAGGATTCAGGGAGACAAAGAAACGGGAAAACGTGTAGCAGAAAAGCTTTTTACCTTGGAACCATCTGATTCAGCAGCTTATGTTCTTTTATCCAATATTTATGCAGCTGCTAACCAATGGGAAAATGCAGTGAGTGCTAGAAATAAGATGAAAAGAGTAAATGTAAAGAAGGATCCTGGATTTAGTTGGGTAGATATGAAGAACAAGGTGCATTTGTTTGTAGCTGGCGATAGATCACATGAAGAAGCTGATTTGATATATAATAAGGTTGAGTATGTTATGAAAAGGATAAGAGAAGAAGGATATGTCCCTGATACAGACTCAGCACTTCTTGATATAGAAGAAGAAGAAAAAGAGAGTGCTCTATATTATCATAGTGAGAAGCTAGCAATAGCTTATGGGCTTATAAGAACTCAGCCATCCACCACATTACGGGTAATTAAGAACCTTAGAGTGTGTGGAGATTGTCATAATGCAATCAAATATATATCCAAGGTTTTTCAGCGAGAGATTGTTGTGAGAGATGCAAATCGGTTTCATCATTTCAGGAGTGGGATCTGCTCTTGTAGGGATTACTGGTGACAATGAAATCTTCCCATTCATACTACCCCATTGGGCTTTCTTCGCCTTCTGTGAGAAGACATCTACTGACCCACCTTTGTTTTTTTTTTTTGTTGCTAAAATCATATTAAATTCTGACTAATCCGAATTGAGTCGGAAATACCTATTTAAGGGGACAAAGCTCTTCCAACGTCTATTTTTTCCATTTACAAGACTCTAACCCGATACTTTACTGAAGGGGAACCAAACTCCTTGCTAGTTGGACCAACTGACTCCCCTATGTTGGTTCTTCTTTGTTATTGACTTGCATGGTAGGTCGAGAGATACTTGACATAAGATTTACAATGGGTTTGGAAAACGGCTGATACATGCGATATGATTTTATTGAAAATAGCACCGCAAATCTTTAAAGAATTAAATGAAGTTTTATTAATTTATTTTATTTCTAAATCAAAGGATTTTTAAAATTTAAAATAATTTTTTATGGTGGCTCTAGAAATATTGCTGGAATCTGGGCCCTCTCTTCCTTTCTTTCCCCCTCTCTTTCATCCTCTCTCTTCCGTTTTCTTCCCCTCTGTTTCTCTTCCTCTCTCTTCGTTCTCTCTTTTCCGTTCTTTGCCTTCTCTCTCTTCCATTCTTTTGGTTCGATTCCCTGCAACAAATAGAGGAAGAGAGGATAACGGGGAGTGGCTGTCAAGCACAAGGAGCTGACGCTCAGGACACAAATGATGGTAAGGTGGATGAACAAATATCGAATTCACTCGACAATCATCTTCCACACAATAACACATTACATTACCATTAGAAATCAAAATCATAGGCTTCACTACCCTAAATTATTTTTGCAAAAAAGACAACATTACCTCAGTTATGGGCTCCTTCAAAGTCTTCCTTGTGACGCGAAACCTTATCCCTAATTTTTCCAGCTGCCTCGACAAAACCCTAACGATCGTGACATCGCCCCTCAAATCCTCCTTTAATTTCTCAATCCTTTGCAGCATATTCACTTCTAAACCATCCTTCACTGTCTCCCTAGAAACCGGCCTCCATTGTAGTCTCTGAATCCACACCCCAATCAAACCCCAACTACCATAAACAAAACGCCCCATAGAAGAACCCTATTACCAATCGCTGTTGATAGAAGCCACTTCTTCGAAGTCGCAATCATGTTATTCACGGCGAAACCGACAGTTAGTATTGCAGAAGAAAGCAAACACGATATTTCGAGTAAATAAAGAAGAGCGTCGAGGTTGAAATTGACATGTGTTAACAAATTGGCAAGTGCACCAAATCGTGACAAGTAATCGAGTGATAAGTAGAGTTGTCGATCCCACGAGGATTGCGTTTCAACTATCAACTTGAACTAAAGAGATACTATTTGAACTAACCAACAACATGTTATGATAAAAGTGACACTAGTATTTGCAAGTGAATTAAGAAATGAATCAAGAAACAAGAATGAGGATTTACCAAAACAAAATAACACAAAGCTTATGGTGAAGATTAAGGTAAGAGAGTGGCTAGGAATAGAATCCTCTCAATTTTCATCTAATGTAACCTAATTCATCTACAATTCCAATTCCAAACATGCAATGGACATTCAAATTCACAAGCCTAGATTATCCCCAAGTCCTTGGTAGAAAATCCTCTTGTTACAAATTAAGAACCCTAATTCCTTAGACGATCCTAATTTAAGACAAACATTAAGCACAAGAACTCAAAAGAATGCATAATAATGAAGTCCTATCCCTAGGATCATCATCAAAATGGTAATCAACTTCAGATCTAGCATAATAACCAACTTTCCAATTGTGAAATCACACTTGAAATCAATTCAAAGATGGCCAATCAATGAAAAGGATTAAGCATAGAAGAGATTACTCAATCAATATGAACATAAACTAGATTTAAGAGGAAAAAGTCACTTACATCAGGATCCAATTGAGTTTCATCCTAAGCTAACCTAAGAAAATCTAGAAATTCATGCTAGAAGGTAGAGAAATGGAAGAAATAGAGTGGAGATGAGTGAGAGAAGCCATTGGATCTTCAAATATTATTCCCAAGCTTGAATCTCCAAAGGATGCATAGCGAAAATGATGTTTCTCCTCAAAATCGCGCCAAAAATGATCAAAAGATCCTAAAAATACGCTCAGAAGTTGTATTTATAGGTTTCAGAGTAATTGCCATCGTCTTGCGAGGCTTCATCATCGCTGGGCGATGCAACTGATCCAGGAACACTCTTCTGGTTTGTGAGATTTGCTGGGCGAAGGGTACTCATGCCTCTGTCTTTGGTAATTCGCTGGGTAAGGAAGCTCCTTCGTTGGGCGAGCTCTTTGCTATATGGACAATGCTTCTGACTTTGGTAATTCGCTGGATCATATTTCTGACTAGTCTTAATTTGCTGGGCGAGAAGGTCTCTTCGTTGGGCGAGAATTCTTGGACTTGGAGCTTTTTACACCTATACAATTCATCCAAGAATTCAGCCAAAATTGCATATGAAAACTTTAATTTCCCAAGAATATACACATATGAACAACTTCTATCAATCTACTTCTAAACTATCAATTTCCTAATCATTTCCTACAAAATTCCTCACATTTGACAGCATAAATCTACATTTGGTGTGGATTTATCAACATGTTTGGGAGAATCGCCTTCAGATTCGTATGGTGGGAACCAAAAGAGTAATTTAACCAATTATATAATACAAAGTTCATGCAAGTAGGTCAATGGATAAGTGTTAATGCCTCTTTTTACCAATTTTCCTTCAACATTTCAACCTTCGTCCTCGGCCAATCATTTTGTTTTTAATTTTTGTATTTCAATTGTTTAATTTCATTTTTTATTATTCCGTATGTCACCCCTGCCTATCCCGTTCAGTTTAGCCTCTAGTATGATATCCAATCAAATAATTCTTTTTTAGTTATATTTTTCCATCTTTTAAACATATCTACAAGAGTAAATTTTATGCATTTTCCTGCATTGAATTGATTATACATTGAAATTGCCTATTCTTTCTTCCCATAATTGGTAGACTTTAATTTGTTTTGATAATAATAGATTGAAGTGAGTTTAGTACTTTATAATCTATGATGATAACTACGTGATATGTTAAGTAAATTTATATTCATTTTTTGGGTAAGTCAACTTCTTGGGTTTCTCTTTAAAACTTGTGATGCTGTATTTGATCAGTATTCTCGTACAATTTTGCTACTATCTATTATTATTATTATTATTATTATTATTATTATTATATATAAAACAAAGTTCTAACAAGTTGGTTAATGGACAATTGTCAATACCTCCTTTTACTAAAGATTCAATAAAGCTATGATAAGATCAAAGACTGCAACACCAAATTCAGTTCTTTTTGTCATGTTCAACATGCGAGATCTTTATGAAAGGAATAATAGTTGAATTTAGGATTCAAATTTTTTCAATTTAATAAAATTACTAAACTATAATTATATATATATAATTATTATATATATATATAAATAAATTTTATTTTTGATACATATCTAAAAGAGAGAATTACTTAATTTCATATCCGAATAAATTTACAATTTTCTTGTGAATTATTTTTAATTTAAATTTGTTATTCTTGTAATTTTGTTAAAAAAGAAGAAAATAATTGTATTATTAAAATAATTAGTTATAATGTTATATGAAGGAGGAATTGATAAATGATTTAATTGGTATATATTGTCAGTGTAAAGTTTTTTTACATAGATAACCAATCAGAAATTGCCACATAAGCTAAAGTATTTGACTCTTATCCTAACTATCTTAAAAATCACACACACCATGATTTCTGATTAGTTGGCAGTATAAATACACTGATAATGCATAGCAATTAAACTCATTGATAAAACATTTAAAATTAAGGATTGAAATGTTTTTAATATTTTTATTTATTTAATAAAATAATATATTTAAAATTAATAAAATATATTTATAATATATATATATATATATATATATATATATATATATATATATATATATATATATATATACACACATACGCATATTTATAATTTATAAGAATATTTTAATAATTTTTTTTTTATTCGGAACCCTACGGGATGGGGAGCATATTCCATGAGCTCGCCCCCAAAGTGGCTTCGGGGAGATCTTCTCCCCCGTCTGCGTTCTCGCGAGGAAAAATCCTCAATCGCGGTCCATTCGGGATGGTTCTCACTGGGATCCCCACGTGTATATATATATATATATAAATAAACTGTCATCCCTACTGTCATCTCTAATAGATGATAGTAAAACAATATTTTTTTAAAAAAAAAACTTTTTTAAAAATTAAGCAAGAGATCCAAACATAATAGATTATTTATTTAGGATCATACTAATGAATGTCTTAAGGGCACTCTTTAAGAAAACCAAAAAAAATAATTTTGTATTGAAAAATTAAGTATATCACTCTTTTAAATATTAAATATATCAATTTTTAATAAAAAGTTTTTTTTTCTTTATTTTCTTAACCAACATTCTCCATTTATTTATAAAAATAGTTTTTTTTTTTTGGGATAAAAAACAGCTGAAAGATAAATTTTATCGTCCAGGAACTAGGGGTGTTCATCAATCGATCCAAACCAATTCAAACCGCAAAAACCGAACCGAAAAACCGAAAACCGAATAAACCGAAAACCGAAAAACCGAAAACCGAAAAAACCGCTTTTTTTTCATTGGATTGGATCGGATTTCGGATCCCCTAGTGAAAACCAATCCAATCCAATCCAAACCGACCTACTATATACATATACTATTATTTTTTTAAATTATAATACTACTCATACTTAAGCATTATTTTTCATACTTTTATGAACGAACACTCTCATTCTCATTCTCTTCAATATTTTTGTTGGAATTGTCAAATACTAGATGTATTGGAATGTGTATAGTTATTCATGTACCTAGGAATCAATAGTTATTCATTTACTAGAAGATTTTATGCATGTACTTAGGCACTAGAACTACATTAATTCTAGTATATATAGGTTTAATGTTGGTTTTCGACTTAATATAACTATGTAACGATGTATCGGTAAAAACCAAATTATCCAATCCAATCCAAACCGCATTTGATTGGATTGGATTGGATCGGATTTTTTTAAGTAAGCAAACCGATCCAATCCAAACCGCAAGTTGTTTTCATCTTTGGATCGGATGATTTTTTGGCTCAAAACCGATCCAATCCAATCCGCGAACACCCCTACCAAGAACACACACCCAACAGGGTTAACTTGTTTTAAGTGCTACGTGACAAAGAAGATCACATGGGCACTGACACGGTGATGCACACTACCTTTTTCTTGATTCCCTTTCATTATTAACACACATTAACATAACGACATCTCCTTATTACTTACTTACTTACTATTTCTCTCACTTTATTTTCTTCTTCAGTCGGTTTCTTACTTATGTTTCCTAAGTTGATGCTGTTACAACCTACCACTATTGATCCATCGATCGGTTGTGCGGTTTCTATTGCCTCTCACACTTGCAACTATAAAGATTAAAACTTTACATCCTTGTTGTTCATAATTTCAACATGGGTTCATCAGTCCTTAACCAAAGCCAGAACCCTAATTCTCTCATGCCTGACGCTGAAGATTCTCAATCGCCATCTTCCAACAAAATAACCCAGCTCATTGACCCTAGAAGGTGCTAGCTTTTCTTATATTCTCTGTCTTCTTTTATTCGGCACAGTTCATACATAAAGTTTGTATCTTTCTTTTATCCTTTTCAATTTTATTTTTTTGCCCCTCCTTTTTGAGTTTCGGTGCTTGATGTTGTTGATGTTGCATATATGCTTGCCTGAATTCATGCATTTATAATTTTATATGTATTGAGTTTTGGTTTTTTTTTTTATGAGAATAATAATGTTGCATGTTTTCATTTATGCGTTTCGGGTTTTCCCTTTAGCTATCAGCTGGAGGTGTTTGAGGTTGCAAAGAAGAGAAACACAATAGCAGTGTTGGATACAGGTTCTGGTAAAACTTTGGTAGCTGTAATGCTTATAAAAAACATTGGTCAAGCTATCAAGTCTAGTGGCATCAAAAAGTTGATTATTTTCTTAGCTCCCACCGTTCATCTTGTCAATCAGGCATTTTCCCTAATTCCTAATCTTCTCCTTTGTCTGATTATGTTTCCTTTTAGTTTCTTTCTATCTAAACCTAAGTATATTCCACATTTAACTTCACATGTGCTGGCATGCGGTAGGTGAAATGTCACTCTTCTTGTGTATGGTTGATTCATTCACAGGTTAAATTTAACTTGTGTTGTGGTTCCACTTTGCAGCAATTTAAAAATATAAAAGATCATACAGGTTTTCAAGTTGAGGAGTACTATGGGGCTAAAGGAGTGGATACATGGGATTTAAAGATCTGGGAGAAGGAGATTAGAGACAATGATGTATGTCTGTTTATGAAGCTGCTAATACTATCAATTAGAAAGTTACTTTGGTTTCATCCACTTGTGGTTGATTTTATTTTCATTTATTTGTGCAGTATTGATTGGTTCTGGGCTTGCTGACATTTAGGTTAAGAGCTTAGTGTGAACTTATTCTATATTGCTTTCATATTTTCATTCATTAATCATTAATCATGATTAATTACACAATTAAAACTTGCGCCGTTTTCTTTGCCACCATCTCTATGGCTGCCCATCTTTGTTCATCATTGACTTGATAGCGGAGTGTTAGTCTTTGGGTGTTAGGGATCTATGCTTCCACCAATTTTTGATTTAGATAGTGTTTGGATAAAATTAAATTTTACCCAAACAACTATTTTTTCATGGTAAAAGTTGTTTAGGCAAACTGATTAAATTTCAAAACAGATGTTTTTATGAGAAAAAGTTGTTTTTAGAGAATCTAGAAGTTTGAAGCTTATTTAATATGCTGTTAGATTATTTTGAAACCAATAACATTCTTCTTATTTCACCCCTGCAAAACTAACTACCAATCAAATATTATTATTATTATTATTATATATTATATTATATAAATAACGTCATACATTTTTTGTAATTTACTATATAAAAGTGTTTTTTTTACACAATTCAAACGAAATTGATTATCTTAAAATCTCTTTTTAACAAACACATCCAAAATAAAACTGATTCTATTAAAATTGATTATTAATAATCGATTATGCATATAATCAATTATTGAAATAATCAATTTTTCGTAGCTAATCCAAACACACACTTACCATTTTCTTTTGATGCGAGATCCTAGTCTGAAAAAGTGTATAATTCATTTACTGAATGAAATTTACTTGGTTGACTTCTGAGCCAAGAATAGTTATGTCAGCATCATGGTTGTGGGGAAAAGCTATTCGAAATTTTGTTTGATTAGTTTGTAATAACAGGAAGAATTTAGAAAGGTTCTTAGCACTGAATTTGTGACATTTCAAACACCTCTGATTTTTGGTGTTGGGATATATTAAAAGATGCTAAATAGATGATTTTAGGGAAACTATTTTTATTTAATAAATAAAATGGTATGCATTAAAAGTAAAGAGTCAATGCTGAAAGCATTCAAGCTACCCCTTGTGTTGAAATTTCAAGCTTTTTTATTATTATATTTTAATTTTAATTCTTTTTGTCCATTATTTGCAAACATCACTAAATTATTTTTACTACTGAAGATTATCATTTTTGGCTTTGGATTGAGTTTTCAAATAGCCATTGGCATGAATCTCAATTCTCAACAACATGCTTTACTAATAATTAATTCCATAAATTATGCTGATAAACTTATGAATATTCTTTACTCAGCTCTATGGTTATAACTTACTATAAATGTGATATCTTTCTCTTGTAGGTACTGGTTATGACACCACAGATACTTTTGGATGCCTTAAGAAAGGCATACGTAAGGATAGAACTGATGTGCTTGATGATTATTGATGAATGTCATAGAGCAACTGGCAAACATCCCTATGCAAAAATAATGGAGGTGAGTGCTAGAAATAGAAAACATAAATTTTTCCTTGTATTTTCCTTGGTCATTCATTATTTCTATCTTTTTGTCCATTTATTATTTTCTGTAAGAGAAAAGATTTATTAATGATTATTGTCTTCTGCTGTTGAAGGAATTCTATCACAAAGCTGATGAAAAGCCAAAGATTTTTGGGATGACGGCATCACCAGTAGGTAAAAAAGGTAACTGTTTCATGTGCTAACTTTGACAAGCAACCATGGGTTGTAAAATGCTTTCCATGGGACTATCCAATTTATCCCCCCACAGAGGGTTTTGATAGGGGCTTGGGTATTATGAGGTGCCTAAGTCCCACATCTGAGTACTAGTATGGGATGTTCGGTGGAGTAATTAAGTGGTTTGGTTCTCTCCCCCTTTGATAACTAGCTTTTAAGGGAGAGTTCTCCAAGTGCTTGGGTGCTTATAATTTGGTATCAAAGTCTGGTTGTCGGTGTTTCAGAAAGGGCTACCTACGGAGGGGTTGATCGGAAAAAGGTCTAGTGAAGCGTCGTATAGTGCAGCCGCCGGGACATGGCTCTCAAGGGAGGTGTTATTGGTAGGGACTTGGGTATTATGGGGTGCCTAAGTCCCACATCGAGTAGTATGGGATGCTCGGTGGAGTACTGAAGTGGCTTGGTTTCCCTCCTTGATAGCTAGCTTTTAAGGGAGGGTTCCCCAAGTGCTTGGGTGCTTATCGGGTTTTTCCTTGCGTATTTTTTTCTTGTACTTAGATTTGCTCTGTCTTCTTTCCTATTTTAAATAAAGTCTGTTATTCATCAAAACAGCATCCTGTATAATTTGAATCTTTCTTTTACCGAATAAAAAAGAAAAGAAAAGAAAGAGACACTTTAGAAGCAAGACAAAGCTAGTTTGATGAAGATATGGACAAAAAAATTTATGGAGAGAGGAATTCCATAATGAATTCGTGATGCTCTAACTGCTATACCACAACAGAAAGAAAAAATACTAGATTTTAAGTCGAATAATCTTCTAAAACTGGTAAAGAGCTTGTACATATTCCATTTCATTCAACTAAGTTGTGTCCCTGAAGTGGATTGTTTTAACAGATTTTATTAGAATGTTTGCGATCTTTCAATTTGTGACATGTGGTGTATAATTTGAATCAAGTGCGCTATATAGCGCCGCTATCGCACTGTCATGTGGTGTTGCAGCCTCCGCTACAGAAATCAAATAGCTGAGTGCTTCAGCTTCACGGGCATTGCGCCCCAAATTGCACCCAAAATCGTGGCGTTTTGTGGCTGCGGCACCACGACAGTTAACAGAGGCTAAAAAAACCCTCAAAGCTGCTGCAATTTTGAGCGAAGCGGGTTCTAAATCGGGTCTCGATGACTCACACAACCCAGAACGAAAACACCCTTTCATATCCTTTTTTTAAATTTACCTACTTCCAAACGGTGCGTTTCATGGAATTCATAATGGGCTGTATGCTGAATTGGTTTTACAGGGCTTTTGTTATCAAATGTTGAACGTTCTGCTTTCCATACTTCGTTTTATATATTTATACAACATCTAACATAAAATCAAACTAAATTAATAATTATCAAATAACATAATTTTATCATAATTCATCTTAATATTATTCTGTCATGATTCATCCAAAATATTTATCTCAGTATCAAATATTTAGTGACAATGCATTTTGATTATTAATTATGAATATATCTTTAATTTTGAGTTTTTAAAGCATTTATATGTATATAATACAAATTATTTATATTGTTTCCCTAATCTTCGGTGCAGTGGCCATCCCGCTCTTCGCTATTCCACTATAGCGTTTTTAGGGTCGGTTGCTACGAACTGCTATCTAGGATTGATTAATATGATTTCACCAAAGTCTTTACTTACCTTCGTTGTTATAAATTATAGCCTCAGTTTGAGATTAGAAGATCTGGGTTTTTAAGTTGAAGGTGATGAGCATCTTAAATACCTTGTATATGCTGGTTGATGGAGTTAAATTGCCTGATGGAAAAAATGAATCTTATTAGCCTATGGAGACAATTGTTTATCTGTGATGGCAATGCAACAATCACAAGCTTGTTGGTACTTCGTGCTGCGTGGTGCGACTATTGAAAATTCTGTAACTTTTTTACCCAAAAAAATTGTCATTTTGAGTTTTGTTTTTCCCCCTCAAGATAACCAGCCTGATAGAATCAAAAGAGCCGGATAGGATCTAAAGATCCTTTAGGGTGAAAAACAATTCAATATGCCCCACCTTTGTGCCGCGTCTAGGAAAAATGAAGACTTTTTCTTGTGTTGGAATTTCTGTTCAGGGAGGATTTTTTTTTTCTTTAGTTCTTAAGCCATTATTTCAATGAAATGTGGATATGCAATTTGTCTCTGCTTCAAATGCAACCATTAAGTCAAGTTTCTTTTCATTTCGGCAAGTTTATTTTTCAAGTAATTTTAAACTACAATTCAATATATTTATCATCATTTTTTTAATGATTGCTTCCTCTCTTACTTAAAGGGTTAATATTTTTTGTTGTTCATATTTCCACCATCAATTGGAGTCCAGAGTCATAAAGACTTACTATATATACTATTTATGTATTATGTCATGTAGTAGGTGTTTCCTCTACTATGGATTGTGAGGGTCAGATATCAGAACTTGAAAACATTTTGGATTCTAAGGTAACAGTAATTTATTGATGTTGACTCTTTTTTTTTCACGAGTGCACATGCGAAACTATGTTTATACCAGAAAAAAGAAGGTTAATGGATTTGTTTCTGTAGAGATATACTGTTGAAGATAGGACAGAGATGGATGTATATATCCCTTCTGCAAAAGAGAGTTGTAGATATTATGACCAAGCACAATTCCCTGCTTTTAGTTTGAAGTCAAGGATTGAAGCCTTGTTCAAGGTATTTTTGTGTCATGTTGCATGTATATAGGCTATGTACAAAATACACTGCTTTTTCCCCCTCCTTTCTGTACTCATTATCTTCTTACAGTAAAAGATACTAACCAAAATTAATCTGTTTGTACAGTCCGATGCGTTGATGTCAGAATTGCAAAGCTTGGTGCAAAGTAACTGTAAGGACATGGACAGTAAATATAAGAATCTGCATAATCGGATGTCCAATAAAATTGCGAAAATTCTATATTGCCTTGAAGATCTTGGAATCTTATGTGCTTATGAGGTATTTATCAAAATCTCTGACGTTGTGAAAAAAGTTGTGCCATAAAGAAAAAGAAAATGGAAACCGTTCTCTTTTTGTTTCTAATGGAAGATCAAAGCTGACGTAACTCCAGATGTTCTTAGCAAAGGGTTTTTGCTGACGCTAAGTCTATTATTATTTTGTAAATTAAGCAAGAGTCCTGAAACTGGTGGTGTTGATCTGTTGTTGATCTGTTTCTAAATTGGGGTTATATTTTCTCTATTCCATGGCTTCTTATTAAAGGAATGAAAAATATCAACTCTCACCCACTTAAACTTTTGTCTCTGTTTCTTTCTTTTTGTTGGTTTTATCACTGATTCTCTGCAGCAAGTCTCCCTGATATGGAGAAATAACACCATACTTTAAATGCACATGATTATGTACATACATCTTTATATGTACATGTAGAAATTTAGAGCCCCTTTATGACAGATTTTTTTGGGTGAAAAAATCAATTATTTTTAAAAACTAATCACTTTTAAGGATTTTTTATTTGTTTGTTTCGGCCTTCGAAAAAATTCAGAATCTGAAAAAAAGATGAAGCTATTTTGAATACCTTCTCATAAAAATCTATTATTTCTTCAAGTAAAAAGTGCTTTTTATGATTGTAAACAAACACAAATTGGCTTATGCTTTACTTAAAAATCTTTGAAAAATAATCACTAGATTATTCTATATGAAAATTATTTTTTTAATCTTAAACAAACGGGCCCTTATTAGCCTCCAGATTTTGTTGGTTATAGTTTTATCTTCCGTTTTTTATATTTAATTAATAAACTGTCAATGTTTATGCAGAAACTGTCAATGTTTATGCAGGCTGTTAAAATCTGTCATGACAATTTCTCCAAAATTGAAGGAGAGAGCGAAGTTTACAGAAAAGGTTCTCTTCAGAGTAAAAAATTCATTGAAAAAGTAATGCAATTAATTGAAGAATCCCTCCATCTTGGTATGCTTTTTGATAGAATCTATATATTTATTTTTGTATTTGGGCTTTTAGTCTTTTTGAATCTTCATGCTTTTTTGAGATTGCAAGTATTCATGTATAATGCAGGCAACCTATTGTCTTGTTTTTTTTTGTTTATTTTAGTATAGTTTATGTAATTCTTACAAGTTACAAACACTAGTTGTCTTAATAAATTGCAAGATTTATATTGATGTTATAATATTTAGCAAGATTTTATGTCAATAATGAGTTTTAGTCACATTTCTCTTTTTTAGAGTGGTTGAGGTCCATTTGCATATTTTTCATCTGTCCACTCTGCATTGACTTCACAACTCACAAGCAATCTGATGCGTGTTATGATAAATAGATCCTTCTCCATATAGTTTGTTGGTTTCTTATTCAGTTCATAGTTGGACAAAAGAATTACTGTAACATGACTTTTTAGACAGCTTTTGGATAAACGACACCATGCTAAATGTCTATGATGAATTTGTTTGTCCATTGCACTTTGCCATCATCTCTGTAGCTAATTTTTATCTATTGTTGCTGCAGATGACAAAAAGAATTTCGAGGTTGGATTTGATTATTCAAAGGCAGTAGACTTGGGATACATATCTCCAAAATTACTTGAACTTATTGAAGTCTTCCAGTCGTTTGGGTATGGAACTATGGATACTGGTCATATGAATAGTTTTCTTTTGCAGTAAAGTTGTATTGTGTATCATAACAAATTGATAATCTACGGTGCTTTATATTTTCAGAGAATCTAGTCAGGTGTTGTGCCTTATTTTTGTTGAAAGAAAACTTACAGCTAAGGTGATGGAAAGATTTGTAAAGAAAGTCTCTCAGATATCTCATTTCACAGTTTCCTATTTAACTGGAGGCAATTCATCGGTTGATGCACTGGCTCCTAAGAGGCAGAAGGAGATATTGGATTCTTTCCACTCTGGAGAGGTATTTAGTCATTGCATCATATGAATCAAGTCGTGGTGACAACTAGTTGATGTATTGTACAATTATATAAAATATTGGTATTGAAAATCTCATAATAGATTATTAATCCTTTTTATTTAGGTCAATCTATTATTTACTACTGATGTAGCTGAGGAAGGAATTCATGTGCCAAACTGCTCTTGTGTTATACGTTTTGACCTACCCAAGACGGTTCGTAGTTATGTACAATCTCGGGGAAGATGTAGGCAGCCTAACTCCCAATTTATTGTGATGCTGGAGAGGTGAGTATTCTGATTGTCAGGGCTTTGTCACTCTGACCAATTCAGAACCTGTTTGATGTTGAAGATTTCTTTCTGCCCCTGAACACTCTTAGTGTATATATATATATATATATATAATTATATTTATAATTATATCTACAGGGGAAACTTGAAGCACAGAAATCAACTTTTTGACATCATCAGAAGTGAGCGCTCCATGACTGATGCAGCTATTAATAAAGACCACAGTGCTTCTAGTTTAAGAGCATTTACTGTAGGCAAAACAAATGCATACCATGTCAATTCTACTGGAGCATCAGTTACTTTAGATTCTAGTGTTGGTCTTATAAATCGATATTGCGAAAAGCTCCCATGTGATAAGTAAGAGTACATGCTATAGTGCATTAGTGCTTGTCTGCTTTTTAACTTGTTGAAGCATAGTGTTTATCAACAACTTCTGCATGATGAATTTTATTCTATAACTTACTTAGGTACTCCCGTGTGAAGCCCGCTTTTCAGTTTCTGCCCTTGGGAGGGTGTTACACATGCACGTTAATATTACCGCCTAATGCAGCTTTCCAAACAATTGTTGGTCCCTCAGGAAAAAATATTGATTTGGCAAAGCATCTTGTATGTTTTGAAGCTTGTAAGAAGCTGCATCAAATGGGTGCCTTAAATGATCATCTTGTCCCATTCATTAAAGAGCCTTTAGAAGCTGATAATATTGCGAAAAGCAAAGAATCGAGTTCAGGTGCAGGTATAATTTTTTTGCCGATTAATTTGTTATCATCGATTTTAAATTGTGCTGAAATATTTCTTTCAATTTCAAATTTCCAATTACAATTAGCATATAATTTTCAAGATAATGTACTATAGTGCTCGGGCTAGACTTCAAAAACAACAACAGTGGAGCACATTCCAAATATCCTTTACAATTCTTAAAATAAATTTTTAATGCTTTTTACCACTGTATGAACTACTGCACAAGATTAAACAATGTTGTGGCTATGTGGCATCTTTCTTTGTTTATTTATGAAAAATAGATGATGCAATTATTTATTGTGAAAAATATTGAGACACCCTTGAACTTTTCTCCGTTTTGAAATAACCATGATGAACTTTCTAATCAGGGTGACTAGTCCTCAAACTTAATAAAATCTGCATTCCGACCTTTTTGGTCCATGTAAACTAAATCCGTTCATCACATAACTTGTACATGTTCATTAATACACCTGGTAGTCTTTCATTTGTCCGTGTATTTTTTTTTCTTGAAAAAATTAAAAAACAATTTTCTCTTTTTAAGAAAATAATGTGGACAAATGAGAGACTATTGAACACACATGATGAATGATTTATGTTTAATTGGTGGACCAAAGGGTATGTTTGCAGGTTTTGAAAGTTTGTTGACCTTTCAGTTGGACCTAAAGGTTTAAGGTGCCTACTTCAAATGGGGTAAATGGTGTCTGCGCATTTTCTCCTTATATATTTGATTATTTGATAATATTGGACCTCTTCTGATGTGTTAGTTGTTGCATTTATTCCTGATTACATATATTTGTATGCAGGGACCTGCAAATTTTTGTTTCTCATTCAAAGTATTGAGTTTCTTGTCCTGATGCATTGTGATTTTGCTTTCCTTTTGGCATTTGAAGGAACCACAAAAAGAAAGGAATTACATGGCACAACCAGCATTCGTGCATTATGTGGTACATGGGGAGACAACCTTGATGGAGCAAAATTTCATGCCTATAAATTTGATTTTACATGTAATATTGTTAGGGAAATTTACTGCGGATTTGTTCTTCTGATCGAGTCAAAGCTTGATGATGATGTGGGAAATATGGAAGTAGATCTTTATTTGATCTCAAAGATTGTGAAGGCTTCCGTCTCTTCATGTGGGCAACTTGATTTGGATGCTGAACAGGTATAAAAATAATGTTTGATCCATGGTAGAATAGAGCATTAATCATAGTTTCTCCTGAAAGTTAACGTGATGCTTTGTTGCCTGTTCTCCACTAGATGGTGAAAGCAAAATGCTTCCATGAGCTCTTTTTCAATGGTTTGTTTGGGAGGTTGGTTCTTCGGTCCAAATCAGAAAGAGGAGAAAGGGATTTTTTGCTTCAGAAAGACACAAAATCATTGTGGAGCCCAAAACACTTATATTTACTCCTACCCCTTGAGAAACTGAATGATACATGTAAGGGATCGTTGGAAATAAATTGGTCTGGAATCAATTCTTGTGCTTCTGCTATTGAATTTTTAAGGAAGAAGTTTTCGTTGGTTGCTGGAGATTGTAATGACAGAAAAATCTTGTCACCTTGTGATGCCAGTTCATCAGAGGTGGAATGTGAAGAGATAAATAAGATTCACTCATCAGAGATGGAATATGAAGGCAAAAATAAGATTCACTTTGCCAATTGTATTGCGGACGTTAATAATATAAAAAATGTGGTAGTTTTGGCCATTCACACTGGGAGAATATATTGTATTATTGAAGTAGATATTAACCTATCAGCTGAAAGTCCTTTTGATGGAAACAATGAAAAGTCCTTCTCAGATTACTACAACAAAAGGTTCATGATTTACTTTACCCCACCTCACATTGTTCTTTAACTTTACTGCCCTGCCATTCCTAGACAATTAATGTAGTTGACTAAACAACTTGAAGTTGATCAGGTATGGGATTACACTGAGACATCCAGGACAACCTTTGTTACGTTTGAAGCAAAGTCACAATCCACACAATCTTCTTTTGAACTTCCATGAGGAAGGTTAGTTAATTCTAATTGAAGTTTTCATCTTATGGTAATTAATGCCATTTGACATTTCTGTATTATGCTTTCAAGGAATTTGGATTTAAAATTACATTTTACCCCGTCCTCTGAAGTTGTCATGGAATTGCATTTCACATTTTACCCCATGAGCATTCAAAAAGACCGATAGACGTTAATTGTTAGGCACAAATGTAACTTTTGTTAACTTGACTGACAGTGGATGGTCATATTCACGTGCATGCTGAACTTGAAAACATATTAACGTAACAAATAGACTTTCCTATTTCTCTGTTTTCTCCAGTTTAATCACTCAACATAAAGCCTCTATGTTTGTAAGAAAATAGAACTAGAGAGAGAGAGAATATGAATGATTTACTGAATATTCATTATGATTTAATTGAATTGAATCTGAATACAACAGACTTGCTTTTATAATAGCAGGAGAGACTTAAGCCAAACTAACACTGTAACAGAATAACTGTTACCTAACAGCTTTCTAACAAACTAACTAACACAGCAACAAACACTGCTGACTGATAATCAGTTAAACTAACTGATACCTCTAACACACCCCCTTATAAAGGGAAGGAGGAGAAACTTACAATACAGAAACTATGTCTAACATACCCCCTCATAAGCTAAGGTGGGTGTACAAGAGAAAATCTATCAATAACACCAAGATGACCTCTCAATTCTTCAAATCTGGTTTGAGACAGTGGCTTGGTGAGAATATCAGCAACTTGATCATGCCCAGGAAGATGAACAACCTGAAGAGTCTTGTTAATAACCTTCTCTCTCACAAAGAACAAATCCAACTCCATATGCTTAGTTCGAGAATGAAGAACAGGATTATGAGACAGAGACTGTACTAAGATTATCACAGTAAATGATAGGTTTAAGAGTTTGAACTTTTAACTCTTGAAGCAAAGATTGAATCCAAATAACCTCTGTTGTAGTGGCAGCTAAGCTTCTGTATTCAGCCTCTGTACTAGACCTGGCTACCAGTTGTTGTTTTCTTGACCACCAGGACACCAAGTTAGGGCCAAAATAAATGCAAGAACCTGAAGTGGATCGTCTGTCATCAACATCAGCCAACCCAATCAGCATCACTGAAAGCTTGAATAGACATAGGCTGCCCTTTGACTGCAGGCTTTAGAACCAGCCCATGAGAAACAGTACCCTGAAGATACCTTAGAATCCTTTTAACAGCCTTCCATTGTTCTTCCAATGGCTGAGAAAGAAACTGACCAACTTTGCTAACACTATAGCAAATTTCTGGCCGAGTTATAGTAGCATACTGTAAGGCCCCAACTATAGATCTGTACTGTGTGGGATTAGGCATGTAATTGCCGCCAAATTTAGTGAGACGACTGTTACTGATCATAGGAGTAGGAATGCCCTTAGCCTCTGTCATATGAGCTTTAGATAGAAGATCCTTAATGTACTTGGATTGTGAAAGAATGATACCTGCTCCATGAGGAAGTTTATTAACCTCAACACCAAGAAAATAATCCAAATCCCCTAACTGTTTAAGAGAAAACTCAGAATGCAGTTTGGTAATCGAAGAAAGAATCCTGTCTTTGGAGGAACCAGTGACTATAATATCATCCACATACACAAGAACATAAGTACTGTGGCCTGAAAGTGTGTGGATGAAAAGAGAAGGATCACACTTACTAGAGTGAAACCCAAAATGCAGTAGAGTTTTAGTTAACCTCTCAAACCAGGCCCTGGGTGCCTGTTTCAGGCCATAAATTGCCTTATTAAGCTTACAAACCAGAGACGAATCAGCACTTTTAAAGCCTGCAGGTTGCTCCATATAAAGCTCTTCCTCGAGTAAACCATGAAGGAATGCATTATTAACATCTAATTGCTGGACTTCCCAGTGATTGGTGAGTGCTAGAGTAAGAATAAGTCTGACTGTTACAGGTTTTATTACTGGGCTGAAAGTGTTAGTATAATCAAAACCCTGTTTTTGATGAAATCCTTTAGCCACAAGTCGGGCTTTGTATTTTTGAACACTACCATCAGGATGTTCTTTAACTCTGAAAACCCATTTGCTTCCAATGGCCTGCCTATCAGGAGGCAAAGCAGTTAAGTCCAGGTATTGTTAGCAAGTAAAGCATCAAATTCTGATTGCATGGCAGTTTTCCAATGAGGAATAGTTAAAGCCTCCTTAACAGTAGTTGGTTCAACAGTTGTTAAAAGAGCAGTGGACTGAGACTTGGATCTAGTAACCATAGAGTGAGTGTTGACAGGGAAATCTGTAGGAATAGGAACAGTAGACTGAGAAATTGATGGAGGAGAGGAACAAGGTATAGGAGAGTCAGTAGAAGACAGTAGGGGAGTAAGACCACAGTGAAGAGAGGAAAGGGACAGTGAATCTGAATTGGGAACAGGAGAAGTACGGGGAGAACATGGATTGTGAGAAACAGATGAAAAACCATTGAGATTAGAATGATAAGAGGCAATGTGGGAAGCATTAGGAGGGGTGCCCTGACTACCATATGGAGGAACAATAGTTAAAGGAATAGGACATGATTGATGATTAGCTTGTGTTGATGCAGATGAGGGATTGGCATTTATAGAAAAGGGAAATTTGTATTCATTAAATTGAACATCTTTGGAAATATAGAGCCTACCATCCTTTGAAAGACACTTATACCCTTTATGAGTAGAAGAATAGCCCAAAAAGGTGCATTCACATGATCGAAAATTCAACTTTGTGGTGTTACAGGGTCTAAGGCAGGGATAACATGCACATCCAAACACCCTCAAGAAATTGTAATCTGGTTCAGTTTTATAAAGTATGGAAAAAGGTGATTTTTGCTGTAAAGAGGGTGAGGGTAACCTATTGATAAGATAAGTTGCAGTTTGGAAGGCATGATCCCAATACTTCATAGGCATAGATGCTTGAGCAAGTAGAGCTAAACCAGTCTCTACAATATGTCTATGCTTCCTCTCCACACAACCATTTTGATGATGTGTGTGAGGACAAATAACCCTATTTAAAACACCAAGATCTTGAAGAAATTTGGAAAAAGGGCGAAATTCACCACCCCAATCTGTTTGGACAGCCTTGATATCGGCCTGAAATTGTACTTTAATAAGGGACTGAAATTGTTTGAAAATAGTTAGAGCTTCAGATTTATTTTTAAGTAAAAATAGCCATGTGAATTTGGAATGAGCATCTACCATTGAAAAATAATAGGATTGGCCTGCACTTGATAAGACAGGTGCTGGTCCCCAAAGATCAAGAAAAAGTAATTCAAAGGGAGTTTTATATTCAGTGGTTGATAGGTGAGATGGCAATCTATGAGATTTAGCATAGCAACAAGAAACACAAAAATCAAGAACACTTTTATTTATGTGTGAAAGATTACATTTTTGAAGAATATTATGTAAAGCTGCATCATTGGCATGTCCTATTCTACAGTGCCATAGGTAGTAAGGAGAAGGCATTTTATAAATGGAAAAGCAACTAGGTGCAATGGTGCTGCCACTGCTGTGTACAAGAGGTGCAGGAGTACATGTGGGAAAAGAAAGAGGATTACAAGTGGAAACACTTAGACATTTGGGTATGCTAGGAGCAGGAACAGCTGCCTCTGGTCTTGTAGCAACAAAGAAGTTGTGAAATTGATACAAGCCATGGGCGGTTACAGTCCCTTCTAGCAAGACCCGCTTAGTGACTTGAGATTTAACATAAAATTGATGAGGATAGAATTCAAAATATGCAAGATTATCTTTGGAGAATTGAGTGACGCTGATAAGATTTTTAGTAATGGAAGGAACATACAAAATGTTAGTAAGGGATAAAGCAACTGATGAATCAAGAGGAGATTTAACAATGGTTGAACCAATAGAAACAATGTTAAGGCCTAAACCATTACCCATGAAAATGTTGTCCATGCCACCCGGAGTTGATTGCTGTTGAAGATTGGCTGGATCATTAGTCACATGATGGGTTGCCCCACTATCAGCATACCAAGCTGAGTTGTCATTATTGGCATCAGAAGCAACCATAGGACCCTGAGTTTGTGAATGTTGATTCTGAGTGTTGGTGTGCCAAGGAAGCTGA
The DNA here is from genome assembly GCA_039655645.1 of Ammopiptanthus mongolicus. Classification (NCBI taxonomy): domain Eukaryota; kingdom Viridiplantae; phylum Streptophyta; class Magnoliopsida; order Fabales; family Fabaceae; genus Ammopiptanthus; species Ammopiptanthus mongolicus. The sequence continues at coordinate 6,684,389 of CM077345.1, forward strand.
AGAAGAGGTTGCTAGCCTGGTAGAGTAGAAATAGGTTGAGCATTGGGGATTGGCTGTTGAGGTGGATTGTTTTGGGCAGTAGGCTGAGAGGATCCAAACTGAGTAGAAGCCACAGATTGTCCCCTGCCATAGGACTGAAAATTGCCAGGGGGAGCAGTGTAAGATTCATCCCAGCGGTAGTAACAATTCAAAGCATTATGGTTGGTACGATGGCATATCTGACAAGCAGGACTTGGACCCCCAAAGCCACGGTTTCCACGGCCACCCCTGCCACGACCACGATAGCCAAAGCGACCTCCCCGTCCACCTCGAAAACCACCATTACCAGAAACAAAAGCACCATTATTCTGGGCATAAGGAGCATAACCAGAATAGGAGGAAGGGTGGGGGGTCAAAAGAGGAATTGGGTGACTGAAAAGAAGCATTAGGAACCTGATTGGAATTGTAGTTGGGAGTGGGTCCTTGAGCAAGATTAACAGAAAAGGCATCATTCCAAATCTTGGCCTTGGTGCGCTTGAGTCTTGATTCTTGAGAAAGGAGAAGAGATTCAATTTCCGAAATCGTATATGGCTCCACGCAACTCTCAATTGTGGGAAACAAGATATGATACTCCTATGGTAAACCCTCAAGAATTGAATCGAGATGTTCTTGAAAAGTGATAGGGTTACCAATTGAAATAAGAGCATCAATAATGGCTTTAATGCGCAGGAGATACTCAGAGATGGTTCGATCAGCCTTCGTGATATGGCGGAGCTCAGATCGCAGTTGCGCACTACTAACCTTGGTTTGCGAGTTGAAGAAGTTATGGAGTTCATCCCATAGCTACCAGGCATGAGAGCAACCAATAACCTGAGAGTGTATGGAATCGGAAATAGAATTGAGCATCCATATGAACAAGTGTTGATCTTGAGCCTCCCAAGCTGAGTATTTTGGATTAACACGATCAGTGAGGCGATCCTCTTCAGAGAGAAACCGTGAAGGAACTTTTGGGCAAGCAACAAATCTTTCAAGACGATTGGCGCGAAGAACGGCTTCCACTATTTGCTTCCAATGAAGGAAGTTACGATCGGTGAGTTTAGTCGTAAGTCGTAACTATGGAAGAAAGATTCGGACCAGAGCGTGCAGTGCTTGAACCAGGTGGCGGTTGAATTGGTGGATCATTGAGAGGAGGAGAGAGTGAGAAAGAGAGATGAGAGAGAAGGAGAGATGTAAGTAAATAGAACTAGAGAGAGAGAGAGAGAGAGAGAGAGAGGGAGAGAGAGAGAGATGATTTACTGAATATTCATTATGATTTAATTGAATTGAAACTGAATACAACAGACTTGCTTTAGCAAGGAGAGACTTAAGCCAAACTAACACTGTAACAGAATAACTGTTACCTAACAGCTTTCTAACAAACTAACTAACACAGTAACAAACACTGCCGACTGCTAATCATTTAAACTAACTGATACCTCTAACAATGTTAGTCTTTTTTCCCCCAGTTACCGACAAAACACAGTTTCTGTAATTGCTTCTTTTTCCCTCTCTCTATTTTAGAAGACAATCTGCATAAGGTTTTTCGTGATTCACGTGTTTGAGGCAAAAAGGATGAGCATGAGTGTTTTAAAATCTTCAGGGTTTGAAGTGTACATTCACCAAAGCTTAAGAGGTTACAGTGTTGGGTTTTAAACTGGTTGATGTTGAATTTAAGAACTCCAGTGAGGTAAGTTTTAATTTACACAAATAATAATCATGAAAAACTTGTTGACAATGACACTGTCACTGCTTAGAGGTTCAAGCGTAAGAAATACACAATCAACCTACATCAAAGGAATCCTAATTATATTTATTATTTTTTGACAAATTGAAAATGTGTTGGCAATTCCAGTGCACTATGCTAAAAATTTAAATTAAGATATCTTCTTTGAGTTGAGCAGATGGTTTGGACAAGGCATTGCAAATTGGCCCTGTAGTCTCAAAGGTGCCTGCACATGTTCACATTCCACCTGAGCTTCTATGCGTTCTTGATGTTAAAAGAGATGTTTTGAGGTCACTGTACTTGCTACCGTCACTGATGCATCATCTTGAATCCTTCATGTTATCCAGTCAGCTTAGAGAAGAGATAGGTGGTCAAACTAGCAATTTCAACATACCTAGCTCTCTGGTTTGTCCTATATAATCGATTATGTAGATAAGATACTCTTTCTTTATTTTCTGTTTTCATTATGATAATCTTATGCTGCTTTTCTTTTCACCAATGTTAGATTCTAGAAGCACTTACAACTTTGAGATGTTGTGAAAAAGGTTCAATGGAACGTCTTGAGTTACTAGGAGATTCTGTTCTGAAATATGCGGTGAGCTGTCATCTCTTTCTAAAATATCGTAAGAAACATGAAGGACAATTATCGGCCATGCGATCATTTGCTGTTTGTAATTCAACCCTACATAAACGAGGAACAGATCTCAAATTGCAGGTAGTTTTTAGTATGATTGTTATTATTTTATTTAGCTGCTGTCAAGAATTTAGTTCACCTCATGATTTTCTTTTTATTTCTAGTGTGCTTGATTATGAGAAAGCCCAAAAGGATAGGAAGCGTGTACAAAGCATAGACCAACTAGGCCAATACTATCCAGTGCCAATATTTAATTATGTATCTCCTTCCAAGCTTGAAGACCATCTGTTGTAAGAAAAAGAAAAGTCTGAATGGGGAAACCATCAAACTCTTGACCAGTGTTGAAAACTTTGATACCATGTTAAATAAACTTTGAATAAATCATTAGGTGCAGGCACTGGAATGGTTTTTTTGTTTCTAACAAATATGATTCAACACAATGTATTTATTGAGGTCATTAATATTACCTGTCTATTATTATGGATGTATCAGTATGGATATTGGAAAGCATGTTTGAATTCAGCAAGTGGGGAAATTGATTCTTTTATCTGTTGTTATTATTATTTTTGGTGAATACTACACTCATTCTTTAAACAAGTTTGCACTTAAAAAAGTATAAATTTGAGAAAAATTCTTTCAATGTCTTGACCATCATGCTTTGTAATTCCTGCCTTTATTAGTTTAAGTAGGTATGACTTACGCTGTTTTGGGGGGGGGGGGGGGGGGGGTTCTGCCAAAAAAATTCAATTATGAGGTTTTTAGAAGTGGTCAAGCATTGGATTGCGTTAATGCTGGATTATTTTGCCATTTTGTATCACAGGGATATATCCGTGACTCAGCATTTGAGCCACGCCGTTGGGTTGCTCCAGGACAGCGATCTATACACACTGTTTGTTGTGAATGTGGGTTGGAAACCCAAGAAGTGCCTTTAGATGGAAAATTCCATACTGAAGATCCAAAAGTTGTGGTTGGGAAGTTATGTGACAGGGGTCATCGCTGGATGTGTTCAAAGACTATTGCTGATTGTGTTGAAGCCCTGATAGGAGCATACTATGTGGGTGGTGGGTTGATTGCTGCACTTCACGTGATGAAGTGGCTTGGGATTGATGCTGAGCTTGAACCATCCTTGGTTGATGAAGCTATAACTGCTGCATCTCTCCATGCATATCTGCCAAAAGTTAATGAAATTCGAACCCTTGAAATGAAAATTGGGTATGAATTTTCTGTCAAGGGACTCTTACTGGAGGCAATCACACATTTGTCTGAGAAAGAACTTGGGATTGGCTGCTGTTATGAGGTAACTCACGTTTCATATATTCCTCTCACAAGTGAACTCCCAGTCATGGAGTAATTTATTGAATATTTAACATGTGAAAGTTCCTTAATATTATACTCCTATAACTTATTGAATTTCTGGCAGAGGCTTGAATTTCTTGGCGATTCAGTGCTGGACCTGCTTATCACATGCCATCTTTATCAGAGCCACACAGATATTGATCCAGGAGAATTGACTGACTTGCGTTCTGCTTCTGTCAGTAATGAAAATTTTGCTCAAGTTGCTGTTAAACAAAACCTTCACCCGCACCTTCTTCATGGCTCAGGATTATTGCTGAGCCAGATATCAGAATATGTAAAGATCATTTCTGAATCAGAGAAGGATACCAGATCACTCCCAGGCATTAGAGCTCCCAAGGTAGTACTTACGGTGATCATTATGGTTAATTCTTGTGCATATAGAGTTACTTATATCCTTGTTATTAGAATTTCTCTTACATTGCATTTGGAATCATTAAAATATAGAATCGATTTGATTTGGTTTAGAAACCAATTCCTATGTTTGAAACTCATTACGAACAATATTATTAGAATTGATTTGCAAAACAATTGCCATGCAGCACCTTAAAGATGAATTGAATTCATTTTATTTTAATGATTTTAATTTATTACCCTAACTTAGAATAGTTAAAAAAGGGTAAACTAATAAAGGCAAAATCATTAATCAAATAATTAAAACTAAAATTAAATCAAATTTACTCAAATCCAACCAGACTTGAGTGGATTTCTACATGTAACAACTTAAATAAAAGGGATTTTTTTTATCAGTCTTTTTTTTATCAAAAAATAAAAGGGATTTAAAATCAAATCAAATCATATCTTATAAAGAAAGTCATCTATGGATCAAATCAATTCCCAAAATATGTGGTTTCAACCATATATTTTTGATTTTTCTGTTAAAATTGTGCCATTGTTATTTTTGTTATGAATGATCTTTACTGATCATTTTCTGTATCTGACTCAGCCACTTGGAGATCTAGTGGAAAGTATTGCTGGGGCTATGCTAATTGATACCAAGCTCAATCTTGACAAAGTGTGGAAAGTTTTCAAACCTCTGTTATCTCCCATTGTTACTCCTGATAAACTTGAACTGCCCCCATGGCGTGAACTAAACCAATTATGTGACTCTCTCCGGTGTTTCATAAAAGAAAATTGTACAAAGAAGGAATCCATGGTGCATGCTCAGCTTAGTGTACAGCTGCATAATACCCTGTTGGTTCGAGAGGGAAAGGGGCCGAATGAAAAAACTGCAAAAGGAGAAGCTGCTTTACATTTGTTGAAGGAACTCGAGGTTTGTTGTTCTCTTCTGAATGTCTTCTGCTTTAGCTCTAAGGTTTTCTATAAGCTATATCTATATATTCTTTGCTTTATCTTATACAAATTGTCATAATCTGGGTCATTGAAGTGTTTACTTAGAGATAATGTTACTTCTCATCTCACAGCTAGTTTCACTCGTGGAACTGTTCTAAAGCTACTTTTTGAAAAAGAAGCTAATAGATGCTTCTAAGGAAAAACAGTTAAAATTGTTCCTGATCATAAACATGTGGTAGTTATAGGGTAGATAAGTAATAATGCTGGCAAATATTTAGACGACCTATAGAAATATGCACACCTGAAGATATAGAATGGATAAAAATAAACACCCAAAATTGATCACGCCTAAAAAGAAAACATCTAGTGGGCCAAGAGAATGAAATCTCTAAAATATTTCACCTGCATTTCTCCCTGGTTAATTTCAAATTCCTTATCTTCCAATTGCTGAACTGTTGGTACAGCCTATCTTATTTAACTGAGAAAAAGAGCCCACAGGATAGAATTCCATACTCAATAAAAAGGTAAAAATAAATGGCTAGTGTCTACTTTGGCGCTACATATGGAAATGAACTATCACAAAATTATTTCTTACATTATTTTATTCTCACATTATTTTATCAAAATGAAAAAGATTGCTTTGGAAGGGATTTAATTTTTTACGTGGAAATTATTTTGTGAGTTGATTATTTTAATTTTGTTAATGTTGCATGCTGCTGCTATCCTTATTAGTTTTTATTTATTTTTCATTGACCACTTGGCTTATACTTGTGAATTGTGATGCTACAGAGGAGGGGAATTTCATATAGCAGTAGCGTGTCCAAGAGAAAAAGAGATAATCCTGACCATCTTTGTGGTTCATCTCATCTCAAAATGGATTCTAGTATTTGCCCTGGTCTAACTGTTGAAAATTCCTCGAAGCCAGTAGCACATAAAAGGCCCAAATTGGATGAAGCCAACTTAACTGCAAGTGCATCTACTGAAATTTTGCCCCTCAAAGACTCTTCCATGGAAATCTCTGATTCTAGTGCTTCTGTTCCAGGTTTGCATAATCAATTTGTTCTGAGTTTGAGAGCGAGCCTTGTCCTCCCAATGACATTCACTTGTGGGAGAATTTTCCTTGTCTTTCTTTTTGTGGCTTGTTTTAATGCTTAGGTCACTCATTCTCCTCACCCCGTTATATTCTCTCTCTCTTTTTCCATCAACTGATGCACTCAGTCTCACATGTTCAGTGTTTAGAGTTGTTGAGAAGAAACTGGTATATGGAAATTGGAGCATATTGAAGTGCTATGGTTATTTACGTCCTCTTACATGCAATTGTAGTATGCCCCATGTTAGTAGTGCATATAGTTTTGGCAGATTTTAAAATTTTCATGAAGAGCACCGGAAAATATCAATTCCAGTTTTGCGAGGCATCTGAATTATTTCAGTGATTACTCTATTGCGATAACATCTAAAATCAATAATAAATACTGCTAAGAAGGTTGTTACAAGCTTGTCTGATGTGGTTTAGTTCCAATTCCTAAACAAATGTTTTTTTTTTTTTTTTTTTTTGCTTTCTACTTGATGTAGAAAGGAGAAAAGAAAGAGATAGAAAAAGCGCAGATATTTCTTGGCAGCTAGTCAAGTTGGTAGAAATTCAGTTCAGATATGAGATATCTCCATATTTTTTTTCATGGTTCAGTTTTATCTTTATTGGAATATAGTTAGGGGCTGCAAGTGCAGGGACTAATGCTTGTAGTTCTCTCTACCTTGTCTTTTTTGGCATTTTTAGCCCGTGACATTTGAAATGGTCGATTCCTATAGAATAACTTCATAACTACCTATAGATTAACTTCATTGTGGATTCATGTTTTACAGTTATCGCCTCCATTAATATGAAGAAGGGAGGACCTCGGACCACATTATTTGAACTGTGCAAGAGACTGCAGTGGCCATTGCCTGAATTTGATTCAACAGAATATAAAGATAGGTGAATCCACCAACTAATTTGTACTTTCCATCACTCATTTCTGATACTTTCCCTGATAATCTTTATACATATAAAGATAGGTGAATCATCCAACTAATTTATACATATTATCTTGGTTCGAGTACTAATATGGACTGGAAAGAAAAAAAAAGGGAAAGAGATAAAGCATGAGGAATCTTTTTTCGTTGGGGATAGCTGTGTTGTGTACATTTTGTTTACACCACTTTTACCTCATCATGCATATAAACTATTGGTTTAATATGAAAAATAATAGATTTTAAATGATATTATTGTTATTTAAATATTGCATGTCAATAGATTTTGACAGGTTTATCTGACCGGTATCGTTTGTAACAGAACTCGATTCAAATTGTGTGAAGGCCTGGAAGGAAGCAAGGGACAGAACTGTTTTGTGTCAAAAATTAGCTTGTGCATACCCAATGATAGTAGTTTACAATGCGAAGGGGAAGCTAGAGCTGATAAGAAGAGCTCATATGACTCCGCTGCAGTTGAAATGCTTTATGAGCTGCAACGACTGGGAAAACTTAAGATTGGTGATCCCTAGTCTTTTTGATGGAGAAAGGAAAAGGAAGGGAGAGAGCATAAGAGAATAGCTAGTGTCACGACTTTGTGGCCACAAAAAACACTATTGTTTTGTGCCATTGATCTGATAAATTGTCTCAGATCAATGGTACAGGACCATAGGTTATATTTGTGGGTGTAAAATTGTGGCACTAGTATTAGTATTGCAAAATAAGTGGCGAAAATGACTGGGGAAAGAAAACAAAAAACCTCACTTTGGGGGTGCTATAGAAAAGTAAATGAGAAGATTTAGGAGGTAACAAAAGTCCTTTACATGTCCTTTCCTTTATATAAATTCAAACAGCAGGGTTTAATTTTATTCTCAACATAAAACTGTATGCTCAATGTGACTTGACTTTCATGCAATAATATTGCATGTGCTTGTATTAGCTTAGCTGTTCTTAACCTAAAACATGTGCTTTGTTTAATGTTGTTCTTTTGTTTCTCCTAAACCATAACCCCCATAGATTTGGTGCTTTGAATACCGGTGGAGCCAAGTATCATTTAAGCCTTTCACTTTGCCTTATTGCTTGAACGAACGAGGTTGATTCTCTTAGCACTTTAATTCCTCCGTGAACTTATTTTGAGTGAGTTATGCATTGAAATGTAATCCTCTCTTGTTGAGTGATGTTATTATCGACACTTTTAATTTGATGTGTTCTTTTTATTAACTAGTTATTATTTTTTATAAAATCATGAGTGATGATCAAACAGTATAGATATGAAATTAATAGTTTTAATAGCAAATGTGAGTTTGATTTTTAGTGGGGAAAAACATTTTCCTTTCGAGTTTTTACGCTAGTTGGTGGCTGCGACAGGTTGCCACTTGCCAGCTGAATTGATGCTTACAACCTCACATGACACTAAGATCGACCTTGAGTACTAAATATATGATGAAGGGGAATGCATTCCTGCATGTAAATTTTTCACGAGATCATTTAAAGAAAGATGCACATCTAACATGGAATAAATTTTTAATATTTTTCGTTTCACAATATTTGTTGAAGTTTTTTGCATATAAATTAAAGCTATTATATATTTATATATATTAATTTTAAGAAAATATAATATTTGACTAAATTATTTTCTTTTTTAATGTTTTTGCTTATTCTACTTAGTAAAAATATCAAGAAACAGGAATAAGTTTAAAAAATAACAATTGATGTCTTATTGATTTTCAAATTAATAGGATTTATTCTCTAAAACAACATTTATTTTAAGAATTCAACAGTTGTTATCGTTCAATAAATTAGTTAAAAATAAAAGTACATAATCGATTTGTTTTGATGTGTATCTCATCATACACATAAAAATAAGAAAATTTGTATGTTTATTTTAGTTACAAGTATATTTAAGGGTAAAGTAATGATTTGGTTCTTAGAGGTGATATTGATTTTTCATTTAATTTCTATATGTAAAATATTATTAAAAAGGTCCTCGTACGTGCAATCGTAATTCATTTGGTCCCCCTTATTACCTTATTGTCTCTAATGATCCGTTAACTATTACGTATAAGGACTAAATGAAAAATTTATATAACATATAGGGACTCAATAATTTAGTTTAAAGTAATAATATGATCCCTACATGTGATACAAATTCTTCATTTAGTCCTTATATATAGGAGTTAACGGATTATTAAAGACAACAGGATAATGGGAGGGATCAAATAGATAACGATTGGATGTAAATTCGGTATCATCTATAAGAACCAAATTATTACGTTAACTACTCAGGGAAGTTTTTTTTTTTTTCACAGCACCAAGGGAAGTTAAGGAGGTTGTTTGAGAACTATTTTCCCACCGATAAAACTCTCTACATTCCCCACGGTTCCTCCAATCTAACATTGACGAACAAAGAGACTATGTTCCTTCCAATAGCTACAACACAAAGAACTCCATTATCGTCATGTGACACGGTGAATCAATTCGTCAATTATGAGATTTGGTGACACCATGTCAGCTATAGATTCATTCAGTCAATAAGGGTTTGCGCTAAGTTTCACGTCTTCTTTTGTTCATAGCATAGATTTGTGAAAGGGCTATGTAGTGCAAAATAACTACAGAGGATCTTAGCCTTCCAAACTTAATTTTTTTCCATAATATATTAAAGTAAATATGGTTCTGTGAGTTACAGCCCTTAGATTATGAATTGTATCACCTGCTGTTAATTTTTAGACTTATGGTGGGGAATCCAACTCTGATTTTATTAGTCCGAAGGATTCAATGTATCATGTACATGAACGAATAGATACTTTTTAGTAATTTTAAAGAGTTTAATTTTGATGTACCATTCATATATATTATTTTCCTTATCAATCAATCATAAATTACCTTATATATAACTTTTATGTGAGAATGTATGATTGATTAATATTATAAAAAATATTTGCACTAATAATACATTACAATTAAATCCTTTTAAAAATTCTCCGATTCCATGGTCCGAGTTTTCTGCCATCCCTACCAATAGGAGAAATTCCATCAGAATTAATATGTTCATGTTACATACATAATCCTTGTAAAATTTAGAAGCTGCAAGTCACTAGCCATTCACATTGTAACTTGCAGCTGAATTACCTTAGGCCCTAAGTATTAGCTCATAGACGTTGGAGTTGTTGTCCCCAGTTACACGCTTTAACATTTCAAAACTTGTGCGACTGCCCAAGAATTCAATCCGTTTGAACATCACATATCCACTCTCTGCTGTTTCCTTACTGGAGTACACTGATCTAAGCCTATCTGCATGTCTTGAATCAGTATGAATTGCAGCTTCTATTTCCTCTCTTGACATGTTCTCCTATCATAAAGTACATCCATTATCTGATCAGTGGCAGTGCAACATAAACCATAGAAACCAATTTAAAAGGGAAAGCCAATAAGGCATGCAAATTTCTTAAAGAATAAATCTTGTACCTCATAAAATGCATGGATATAATCCAACACCTGAAGACATGTAAAACCATTATGGCTGAAAAACGTTCTTGAAGAAGGACCCATCTCAGCAAACCGGTCAATTGGAAAGAGTATGGTAAAAAAATGGTTTTTGAATATTAGCTCAGATTTCTCACTGCAAAAAGCCACAAAAATGAAAGGATAAGGCGATATTGTGCTCTCTGCATGGGACTAAAACTTTAACAGGAAAGTAGCTTTTCAAGTGACTAGAAAGACAGGCTAATCCCTTCTTAGTAAGTCAAATTTCAACTATTTGAACATAGCAACGTAAATGAAATACATGTTTTGTGTACATAAATTTGATATAATGAACTTTGGAAAGGATTAGAAGAATCCCAATAATTTGTCATATCTACCAGCTAAGTAAAAAAATATAACACTCAGGCCACAGAGAGAATTAACAACCTTTCTGTCAGAGGACGAGTGGAGTTTGAAAATGAAGCTTCAGAGTCCTTGCCATCCTCTTTTGCATCAAAAAATATTGAAGTACGATTTTGACTAGGATCTTCAACACTGGAAGAGTCTGTGTAAATGGAAGCACTTGAAGTTGGCTCAGATATTGACCAGCAGATGGAGTCCAGAAGGTTGTTGGGTGTTATAGGACGTATTGGAGTCTGACAAGTCTGCAAATCCATGTTCAAATCAAACAAACAATCAATTCATGGCTCCAATGTTTAGTATTTTTATAAATAAAAGCCAGAACCTCCCAGACCCCAGCAGCTGCCATTACACCTACTCTGAATAAAGGGCAGACAAAACCAAGTATACCAAACAGTAGAACAAAATGAAGTTGTCTTTTCCACATCTGTCACTTAGGAATCAGGTTTGCAGCTGTTTAAAGTCCTTCGATAACTGACTTAACGAATTAACCAGTTGATGATCTTCAGAGAAAATTATAAAATATCAGCAAGCAGGTTCTAACTATGGCATTGTGTCCAGTCTTACTTCTACATATTTTACATATCGAAAATAGCCAAGGCCAACAGTTTGATGAACAACAATGCAATGTAATTTTGCTTATACTTATTCGAAAAGGATAAGAAACTCGAGGAGTGGATGACACTGCTCGAAATTAAATCTGCCAATGTGAAGCCCAAGGTTCATGTACTTGAAATCTCTAGTGTGAAGACCTTTCTTAACTCTCTAAAATGTGTTGTACTATTAACTCAAATCACATGGGTAGTAAAAGGCTAAAAAAAAAAAAAAAAATTGTGGCATCTTAAACATACAATTACAGTAGGAACAAGAAAAAATAATAGCAAGGGTTTGTACTTTTAGAGACCATAACAGGTAGGTGTTCAGGCCAAGCTCCACAGAAAAGACTCACTGACCTGCATTCGACGACCACGCCGATTTCTGACCCCAATTTTTGCAGAAGTCACAATCTGTTGTCTTTCTTTGTAACTAACTTCAGTTTCACCGCCCTGAAGATCGTCATGGACTTTTTGCTTTATTACTTCCTAATATGCCAATAAAATACATATCAAATTCCATGAAAGGAGGGAGAATCTAGGGCTTTAACACTTTATATAATAATAAAATAAGATAAAGGTATTGACTATTACTTAAAACTATAAGTGCTACCTTTAGTACCAAAATATTAGAAAAAAAGTACAATCATGATGTGACAGCTAAATCCCATAACGCCAACTTATTTGACCTAAGTATATTCCTCCCCTAATAATACCGAGTTCACCTCCTCTCCAGTACTGGATTAATCCAGTAGAAGAGATAAAGAAACAAATAATAAAATATTATTATTTTAATATATGTATCTCTCTCTCACTCACTGGACAAGTCCAGTAACTGGAGAGGATCTCCATCCAATAATACCAAGGTCCACATCTTCACTAATCTTACAGGCAAATAAGTTATCCATCTGTCATAAATAGTACTTCATCTGCTGCCATTATTATTAATAATAAATAAAAAAATGATGTAGTATAGATATTATCACCTCAAGGATCCTCAAGTCAAACCATCATAGGAACAAACAATCATAATCATTTTTGCACATTAATTTGGTAACTGAAGATTAGGACCAAATTCAATGTGTTCACCATTTGAGCCAAACGCATAATCTCAAATCATTTCAATATGGAACTACAAACAACAAAGTATCTTATCAATTACCCCATTCCTCTTGATCACTATATCACTAGTAACTTTAATCTTGGTATCAGCATCCCAAATTTAACTGGTAAATTACTTTATTTATTTTTATTATTAGAAATGACAACCTATATCCCTACCAACCATAGACACCTCCTCGCCATCTGAGTATCACAAGGTCAAACATGACGACAAATATTAGTCTTCCCATATTAATGAAAATGTTATACTACGCCAGAAAGTACAATATAAGACAAAATGAATTTCAACATTGTAAAGGAATATATTGAGAAATTACCTTCCCTGAAATGCCATTATGAATGTCTTCAAGCATCAACCCAACTTGCCTTGCCAAATCAGCAGACATGTGAACAAGCCTTTGCACATATTTCTCCTGAGCTGTTTTGAGAATCCACAGTGGCTGAGACATATCATATATCAAATAACATCACTGTGGTTTAGGGTTAGAGGCCTCCCAAGTGTATAATAACACACTAATGTCTTCCAGAAGATGTACCGGTACAGTTAAAAAAGCAAAATTGTGGTTCAAGCGAACAGTCTGAGCTTCAGAAAGTTGCATGCCTCCAAAAAGTCATTTTCAATGTTCAGATAAACATTAAAATACAATGTAGAAGCACTTACTGTAATGACGTTATTAGAGTATCCAAGATATCTTTGGATGGATGTCCCTTCAGTCACTACATGACTAACATTGCAGCCAACAAACCATTGTTCCGCCAAACTAGCACCTTCTCTTGAAGTAGTCTCAATAACCTATCACACGTGCAAAGCATCTAAATGTGTTGGCTGAGAGAATTTTAATAATACACTAGCTTAAATGAAACAGGGAACAGGTACTGACTATCCTATGAATAACAGACTCCATATCAAATGGAAGACTTCACATATTGCTAGTAAAATCACAAAATGTCGTCTGGATATTTATTGTTAGAATACATAATTTTACCTTGTTTCGCAATTCAGATGAAACGGCTGGATCAACATAGATGGTGCAACCAGACAAAGTTAAGTCCAAATTTCTGTTAGACTCTCTCCCAGAAAATCTTTGAAATTCTTCAACATTATTAGAATGCTTGGTTTCACGGATTATTGCAGGAAGACAAGAATTTTCAGCATTTGTATATCCAGGAAGCAGTTTAAAATCATCCAAGCGCATAATATTATCCCCATAACTCTTCACACTGTAATGTGATTCACTCAACCTCACTGCAGCAGATAAAATAAAAATGCATTCAGGTCATAACAAATACTAGTATTAATATGTACATTTAAATTCATAGAACCTTCCAGAACAGTTCAGTTGTGCTATTTAATTATTGATATGAGTTCAGAGAGAGAGAGAGAGCTAAGAATGATGGGAAAAAAATTCTCACTAAAACTGAAGTGCAACAAGATGCTATTACTAAAACATCGATTCTTGACCAACAGTTTCCTTTTGCAGATTGGCATTTGACCTTTGCCAAATTTGATGGATTGTTTGATTTAAAGATAAAATGTAATAAAAGGATCAACATATCTAATAGATCACACACACAAATAGAATGAAATCTGTATGATTTATTGGAATTAATCACAGAGATAGAACTCTGTTGCTACAAGTGTGGTTGCTGAACCCGGAATTAGAAGAACAAGAAAGGTAAATGATACTTCCAGATATCCCCTACTGAGGAGAGACAACCCTCACCACTCAGTCCCCTTTTGACTACCTCACACCAGTCCCCCTCCCCAAGTAGTTACTCCCTCTGCTTATGCATATTCGCTCCCCCTCCCCTCACAAGCCGTTACTTTCCCTATTTACTCTCCCCACATTCTGCTCAAAATTGCTGCCTTCCTTCCCTCCCTCTTGATTCACTCGTGCCATCTCTGCCTCTTTTCCCTTTTTACCCTTCCTCTTATATACTTGTTTATATAGTCTATCAATATCCAATATCAATTTAAGCTAAACCACTCTCCTCTAAATGAGCAGCAGCAGTATTTAGACAGACAAAATCAACATAAACTCCACTCCTGACTGTAATCACAACAAGAATGTACACTTCTTTTTAAATACAATTAGACAGATGCTTTGGGCAACAGGTATGTTCAGCTAAAGAGCCCCAATTTAACATGAGGTGAAAAGAAACAAAATATGAGAAGGGACAAGGGCTGAATTACGATCACCAAGAAAGCTAACCAAAATCCAGAACATGTGGATAAAAAACAAATGAGCTCAATTACCATTTTTCCTGACACTATCCACAAACCAACCCAGTGTGACAACAAAGAGACCATTTTCTGCTCCATGCTTTAGCGCATGCTCAAACTTGCGTCCACCAAAGCTGTACTTAGTGTTAAAGATTTCATGGCAGCACTGAACCAGTAAGTAAAAAATGTAAATAGGAATATCAATGCTAGGGAAAATTGACGGCAAGACACCATCATGATCATGATTCAAGAGAGATCCACTCTAAGTATAATGTGATAAGATCTTTCTGAACACAATACAATCAAATTTAAATAAAATAGAAGACCTGGTAAGGTACAAAACTTTATTCTCTTCCACAACCAATAAAGTTAGAAGATAAGAATTTCATGGATTTTTCAGAGTTTTTCTTTTCCCAGTTGAGTGTATGACAGTATTTGCTAGCTATCATTATGTAAGAAAATTCATATGTTTTTTAGAAAGAGGAAAGGATATCTGAACCACCAAATGGGTACATTGTGGATGCAAATTGCGGCTATACTGACCACCTAATCTCTCTGTAGCCTCCATGACCTGATTCCTTGCTTCTGCCAAAAACAACAATCCAAAGAATAACAAGATAATGGTATATAACTTGTCATGGAAAGAGAGAGAGCGAGGAACCAGCATGTCACAATGAATATGACTACTATCAATTCGATACATAACTAAAACTACACCTTCTGAACCGAAGCATAGAAGTTGATGATTATGAACATACAAGAAAAAAGAAACGAAATAAAATGGACCAAAGATGAAATTTTGAGTAAATGAATCCAAACCTTTAGAGAGACCAGTGACGCATATAATGAGACCAGCAAAAGGAGCACGTGATCTCACTTCGGAAGCCACAGAGGAGGAAGCAGGAGACATTGGCTCCAACGGTTGCAAACCTCTGAATGAAGACGAAAACAGCCTTGAGCACCCTTTCCCACTCACAACTTCAACTCTACCATCACCACCCATAACTTTTCTTATTATTATTTATAACCAAATCATCTATCTATCAATTACCCACCAATAGAAAATCCACAAAGCATATATATAACTTTAAATTTAGAGGAGAAAGAGACCCCATTGAATGAGAAAAACGGATTAAAAATTAAACAATTGATTCTGGGAAGAGCTGAACTTATATAGAGCAAACCCAAATCAAACAAAGTGATCAAACGACCCCAAAATTGAAAATTTTAACAAGTTGAAAAGGTTCTTCTGAGGAATGGGGGAAAAAACGGAATCTTGAGTAAAGGGGTTACAGAGTTGGAGACAAAGAATGAATTTTTAAGAAGCAAATAATGATGTGTTTTGTTTTGTTATGCAGTGAGCAGAAAGAAACAGAAGAATAAGAAAAGGGAATTTTTTTGAATGTGGTGCTCTGACGAAGAGTCACACTCAGAGTCAGAGTTTTCTTGGTGAGTATGTAGGCGAAAGAAAGGGTGGATCCATTTTAATTTCTAGTTATGGTGATTTGTTTTAAAAATCTCTGCTTTTTTAAATAAAAAATAAAATTGATTGATTCATTAGCATGTGATGTGGGAGAGAAAGTGTGTGCTTTATTACAACAAAAAGCGGGTCAAACAAAGTAGTGAACAAGAGTGTAACGGGAACCGCACCTCCTCTTCAACCAAAATTGAAATGTGGGTTCTGTTTTGGAAAAGTTTGGAACTTGGAGTATTCCCTTTTCTTAAAGCGAGCGCAAAGGTTTAGTGTGTGTTATCTCTGTTATGGGTACCATACCATGATTTCTGAGAGTAGACCCGACCCGACAACGCTCACCTGGATGATGGTGTCGCTCCGGGACTTGGTGGTCGGAGAGTACCATTCTGTCTTGTGTTGTGAAACAAACAGAGTGAAGCTTAATTTGAAATTCAATGTCATAGTGGCTGCAGTTTATTTTGTACTTTCATAAAGTAAATAAATTAAGATTTTGTTTGGACATATGCCACCTTCAACTTTACTTATTGAATTTAGCTACCCTAAAATGGGATACACTTCACCTTACCACAACTCACAACAGTGATGGAAAAAAAAATCTTATATATTTTGAGTTTAATTTTGATGTACCGTGAGTTAAAAATATTTTACCTGTAAACCAATTTTTTATATGTAAGTTTTAAGATAGCTATTATAAATCATCATGGGGTTAGTTTATGTTGTAACGAGCTCGGATCTCTTAAGTAAATGGTTAGGGGTTCAATCTCTGACTCTTGTGTACGGAGATAACCTGATTGGGAGAGATCAGCCCTTCAATATCGTCAAGTATCTCGTGAGATTAGTCTTCGCAGTTGTGTGCGGGAATACCCTAGAAAACCTTAAAAAATAGCTCTTATAAGAGTCAAATATTTTTAATGATATGTTAATACATAATTGGTTAATAATGTAAAAAATATTTATACCAATAATACATTTCATTTATTTAAACTTTTAGTTGATTAATTTTAATGCATTAAACTCAACATTTTATATTGTCTCCTTATTATTTAAATTATAATGTTATCTTTTTCTAACAATGTTAAGATTGTTTTTTTTTTTTTACAATAAGAATATTAAGATTTTTTTTTTTGACAAGACAATATTAAGATTGTTAAATCTAGACTTTCTAGTAATGCAAATTATTCAAGCTTTAGTTAAAAAAAAAATATCCTTGACGCATAATGTCTTTTATTTAACCAAAGCAATTAATTGGTTTTTTTTTTTTAACTTAAAAAGCAATTAATTGGTTAAAGTGAAACAGGTTGACTTAGACACAGCCTAATTTTGGCTACTTTGAAAGATTTTTGTGAGGCTAGTGGTTTGAAGATCAATTTGCTCAAATCTAAAGCCATGTGTTCTTCTTCCATTCCTAGACATAAACAAAGTGATTTGGCTTGTGTTTCAAATATTAGCTTTATCAATGATCTGGGAATTTATTTGGGTTCTCCTTTAATTAAAGGAAGAGTTACCAGAAAACACTACATGTTTATTATTGAAAGAATTCAGAAGAAGATGGCTAGTTGGAAGGGGAGACTGCTTAATAAGGCAGGGAAAATTTGTTTGGCAAAAGCGGTTACTACAGCTATACCGATATACCCCATGCAAACTCATTTAATCCCAACCTCTATTTGTAACTCCTTGGACTCTTTGACTAGAAGGCTTATTTGGGGGGAAAATGACACAAATACTAATAGAGTTTGAAACATGGTTAAATGGGACACTATTACCGCTCCCAAGGCTTATGGAGGTTTAGGAATTCATGGGGCAAAAAATACAAATCTTGCTCTCTTGGGGAAGCTTGTTTGGATTATGCTTCATGAGAGAAATAAATTGTGGGTCCAAGTAATTACTCATAAATATGTGCAGAACAATTCCTTGTGGGACTGGGCAATAAGGAATCATGCAAATTCTTCTATTACTTGGAGAAGTATTTTGAAGGCTTTCACGGCACTGCAAGATGGTTTTGAGATGAAGTTGTATTCAGGTGACACTTCTCTTTGGTATGAGGACTGGACTGGTAAAGGACCTTTATGTTCATTGCTACCTTTTATGCATATCTCTGATATAAATATGTGCATTAGGGATCTTTGGATAAATGGTAATTAGTGTTTTGATCACTTATCAACCATTGTTCCTAACAACTTAAAAAATGTTATTGCTTCACATTCAGTTCCTTCACAGGAACAAATTAAGCTGCGTGATGGTTGGGTTTGGAAAGGTCAGAGAATTCAGGTATTTATTCAGCAGCATCAGGGTACAAATGGTTGCTTGCCGCTACCTCTACAGGGGATAATTCTCTTGGGTGGGAGTGGATTTGGAAATTAGGGGCGCCTGCAAAAGTCAAGTTTATGGTTTGGTTAATCTCTCAAGATGCTCTACCAACCAATGCCATGAGACACAAGAGAGGATTAGTTTCTTCACCCCATTTCAAGCTTGCTGGAAGACTTAAATCATTGTATCCGTGATTGCCCTCATAGAAGGGAGTTATGATTACAGGTTGGCCTACCTCATAACCCCAATTTCCTTACTAAAGATGTTAATATGCAATGGATTTTTTTGCAGAGTAAAGGAGACATGGGTTGCCTTTTTCTTGCAACTCTTTGGTGGAATTGGTGTTGGAGAAATCAAACTCTAATGGGAGATGAGGTGTGGACCATTCAGACTGTCCTTAGAAAGGTGTATACATCTTTTGAAGAATATTCCATTTATTTGAAGAACCAGCCAAATGTCATGGCTAGAAATTTCATGCATCGTTGGACTCCTCCTGCTGATGGGTGTGTGAAATTAAATGTCGATGGTTGTTGTAATCTAACAACAAAAATCATGGGCACTGGTGGCTTGTTGAGAACGCACAAAGGGGAGTTCTTGGGTGACTTTTCCAGTCACGAAGGAGTAGGGGACAGCCTCTATGCAGTATTTTTGGCTATTAAAAATGGCTTATCTTATGCTTGGGACACGGGTGTTCGTGAGCTTTATTGTGAAACAGATTGGTTAGAAGCCATTTCCACTCTTCAAAGTGACTTACCTTTTGATTGTCATCGCCATGCTGCAACAATCCAATCCATCAAGAATCTTGTGGCTAAGGATTGAAGGATTCTTTTTACACACGTGTATAGAGAGGCAAATGCTCCAACATATCATTTTGCTCATCTGGGTGCTTTACAAAATGAAATGTGGAGGAGTTGGAAAGATCATCCTGCTGTCATGGGATCTTTGCTGCTTCATGACTCTTTAGGGTGTTAGCTTGCTTCCTTTTGCTTTTGTTTCTTACCCCTTCCACCAAAAAAAAAAGACACCGCCTAATTGAAATACTTAAAAAATTATGATTTTCAACAATTTAGTTAAAACTGATAATGAAATTGAAGTTCCATTTACCATGCATAGGATTAAAAATTATAATGTGAATAATTCTTCTTTTTAATTTGTTTAAATACACAATTTAATATTAATGAAAATTGAAATTGTATCCACTCAAAAGTTATTGGTTCATTTTAAGGGGGAAAATAGTCATTTAAGTGTTTTTAATTATTTAGATGCATTTTATATATTTTCTAAATAAATAAAATTATTAAAACATGTGAATATATTAGGATTAAGTACTTAGATAAAAAAAACTACGGGCTAAAATGGAAATTTAGCACATGAATAAATGAGTGAGGGAAACCAATTTATTTCAGAAGAAAAATTGGCGTTGATTCTCAAATTAAAAATAATATAAGTAACAACTTATCAATAAGAAATAAAAAATTATTAAAAAAATTTATCTTTTAATTTCTCAGGCTGACATGCAACCTCCTATCTTTTTATTTTATGCGATTATCGATTTTCTTTCTGCAATCATAACTAAGCTAAGTTGAGTATTATTGCTGCTAGAAGTTCTTGCAGTCCTTTCAGGACGTTGATTACTGAATTGACAGCAGATGTAGAAGACGTTAGTGAATTTTTTCAAATAGCCATGATGTGTGAGTTATATAATTGAGTGTTGACTACTGAGATTTTTATACTTATTTTTTTTTATGTCTCTTTTTATATTTATTTTATAATTATCGACTACTTATTCATTATTATCTTTAAAGTAAACATCTTTTGATCAATAGTTATAAAATCCGAGAATGTTAAAGAGTATTTTAAGAGTATTGATTAATAAGTCTAAAAAGATAAGTTTTCATTGAAAAATTATATATTTAACATATCAAGAAATGATGTAATTAGATTTTCAATATTTTTTTTTTATTTTTTCATTCCTTAACCAATACCCTTAGGATATTAGTTAACTAGACCCTATAAAATATGTATAAAATGGATGTTGAGGAAAAAAATTGTGAAAATTTCATTTTTGTTGAGTGCATATATATATATATATATATATATATATATATATATATATATATATATATATATATATATATGATATATATAGAAGTTATATCATATTATATTTATAAGTAATATTCGAAGAGGGGCTCTATATATCAATAACAAGTTATGGATGTGTTAATGCTAACCGTGTGAATTAAATTCTAACAACTCAGAAGGTTTGATCAATATACTTTTTTCATCATTAATATATATATTTTAATTAGTGAAACACACACACACCCACCCACACACACAGTATCCAATTTGATCCCTGAAAGTGTAAAACGGTATCAACTTAATCTCTGAATTGAACGAAATATCAAAAACTGTTGAGTCTCCAAAATGTCTGATGTGCATTTACCTTAGTTTTGATAAGATTAAAACAGTTATTCAATGATTTAATTGAACCTGTTTGTGGTGTTTAACTCGTCTACTCAGTGTGCAGATTAAAACATTAAGTGTCTATATGAACTGAGTTTTAGCGTGTTATCATCCGTCTGGATCTAAGGCAAAAGTTCATTCGTCTGAACAATGAAAAGTTCATTCGTATGGAAAGTTCACTCGTCTAAACAATGGCAAGTTCACTCATCTGGACTAGGAAAGTTCACTCGTTTGAACTTGGAGAAGTTCACCCTTCTAATAAAGTCTTCACCAATCTATTGACCAGCGTTGAAGAAATCCCTTCAACCCGTCTAATAAAGAAATCAACCGTCTGATCAAAGGAAGACTCACCTATCTGAAAGACTATGCAACTGACGTCATTCTCTTTATTAAGAGTCAACCCGTCTAATGAAGTTACTCACCCGTCTGGTGACTAACGTTGAAGAATATATTGGATGAAAGTTGTCTCGTCTCTGAAAAGGAACTTCAACAAAGTGTTTTACCTGAACACAACTGCATCTTACACCAAAAGGGAAAGTCTTCCCTCTGATGGCAAAAAGCAAGTATAAAGACCTGCTAAGACCAAAGGTGTATCACAAGTCTTCACCATTCTGATGAGAGAGAACAAGCGAAGTTCTCAAGGCTTTAATGGCTTATCAGAACGAATCTTTACATTTATTGATGATCTGCAAAAAGCCAAGCCTTCAAATATTATGTCTAACTGCTTTAAAATCTTGAAGCCTATTTAATGAAGAAGACTTTGAAGATTCAAGTAGAGAACGAACACTGCATTCAAAGAGCATTTACACTGAGCATTTATATCTTCATTCTTTCATTATTCATTTTTCAATCATTTGAAGTTATTACGCAGTTTTTTAGAACTTCACATTTAATACACTTGTCTGAGTGCTTGTGAAAGACTTGCAAATTGTAATTTATTTGACAACTTCTCTCAAACAAACCCGTTTGAGTCTGAAGAGGCTAGGTGTGCAAACAATACTCGTCTGAGCCTGAAGAGGCTAGGTGTGAAAATAATACTTGTCTGTCCTGTAACCTTATTCAGTTATAGTGAGAAAACTTGGTGCTGTCACGGACTGGACGTAGCCTCATTGTTAAGGGGTGAACCAAGATAAAGCCTGCTGAGTGATCTCTCTCTTTCGCTTAACTCTTTAGTTTGATTATTTATCATAACTATCATCTAACTAAAAGGGTTTTTAAGTGTGTTTATCAAACTATTTTCATCTTACATGATTGTGTGTTTTCTGTGAAAACATTCAGACGAGTTATTAGTCTGATTGACCTATCTTATCTTACTTGTCTATTATCACCCGTCTGTGCTTGTGAAAAAGTTTCTTAATTCCGGATAAATTTGTCAAACACCATTCAACCCCCTTCTAGTGTTTGCATCTATCTATTTCAAAAACGTCCCTGAAGTCGTAAAACTTTAATCAACTTGGTCTCTCCGTCAACCACAGTTAGCTGACGCCGTTAACGACGCTGATGTTGCACGTTAAGTGTCCTGTTGGCACCGTTAGCCTGGTTAGGTGGTGTCCACGTAGATAGGGACCAATTTGAAACTCTGAACCAGGGACCAATTTGATACTTGTATAGAAAAAAAATTCAATTTCAATTTTTTACATTAACTCCATCTTTTCAGTTTTCACCCCCATTTTTCACTGTTACCTCCTTCCCTTTCTTCCTACTCTTCTTCTCTTCCCTCGTTCATACTTCATCGTCCTCTTCAACCGGAAATGGTCGCTCAGCAACGAATCGACCTCCCCGGAGCTTGTCATCAGAGGTTTGTTTCTCATTTTCCCATTGTTTCTTTGGCTGCTCATTTTTTTTGTCATCTTCCCTTCCATTTGTATGCTTTAAGGTTTTTTTTCATACCCATTTTTGTTTGTCTTCTTCCCTTTGTTGATAACCCCCATTCCCTGAGTTTTGGTTCACATCTTATTTTGCATTCACTTAGTTATACACTATCTAGTTAGGGTTTTTTTGTACAATGCTCTCTTTACATAATGTTTGTTGACCTGATTTAATTTTTGTGTTCATGTTGTGTTTGATTAGAAACCACAATCACAATCAAGCCAAGGGAACACACCAGCATAAGTGCAGGCTCCATCACAAGTATAGGCTCCAACACAGAGAGTATGGTTGCAGGGATTAGTTTGATATTAAGTTTCAAACTTAAGGGACTAGGTTTGATATTAAGGTGCTAGTCTCAGGAATGTGGAAGGCTGCAGCTAATGACAGTGAAGGAATGTCGAAGGCTGCAGTTAATGGGAGTGAAGGAATGTGGAAGCCTGTAGCTAATGGGAGTGAATGAATGTTGAAAGCTGCAGTTAATGTAACTGAGAGTCAAGAAATATGGAAGGCAGAGATGATGGGTAAGGTTGATACCAAAGGGAAAGATATTAGAGTCTTAAAATTTTGGTTTGCAGTAATGTGTTTTTTTCTTAGTGTATGTCTTGTATTGTTGGTTGGTAGGAAGGATGCATAGGTGCTAGAAGTATCATGTTAAAATAAGAAGTTGTATTATCTGTTATCTTATATTGTTGGTTGCAGTAAAGCTATTGTAATGGTGCTATTACATGTATGTGCAATTACATTCAAAAAAATCAGCCTATAATCTTCAGTTACATCCCAAAAAACCAGCACCCCTTGAACTATGCAATTACATACAAAAAACCATCAATGATCATCAACTTATAAATACTCTTAAAGGATTCCTTGGACGATTAGTTGGCAGCCCTGGAGTTGGAACGAAAGATATGAACTGTGGTTGCCCTCCGCTAAATCTTGTATCCCCTAGTGGTGCTGGAAATCGAACCATGATAGGCCTTGAAAATGGTGGTGGAATTGGTGATGGAACTTGTGCACGTGCCCTTATTGGTATTGCCTTAAGACCTGACCCTAAACAAGATATAATGGGACCTTTTATACCATATCTCCTTTCCCGCACATGTTGATTTCGAGAAATTAGTATCAACGTAGTCCCTAAAGTTTAAAACTTAATATCAAACTAATCCCTGAAACTAAGAACTTAGTATCAACTAAGTCCCTGCAACCATACCCTCTGTGCTGGAGCCTGCACTTGTACTGGTGTGCTCCCTTGGCTTGATTATGATTGTGGTTGCCAATCAAACGCAACATGAACACAAAAGCTAAATCAATTAGCAGTAGGGTCATCAAACATTATGTAAAGAAATGCAAATACAACATTCAATGATCTTACCCTTGTAGTTGCATCAGTAGGGTCATCAGCAGGGGCAGAGTGTGATAGGGGTATCTCAGACACCGATTCCTCATGACCCCTCTGTTACGAAATAAAAAACAGAGCACTTTGCCATAACCATTCTGTGTAACTAAGTAAATGCGAAATAAGGGGTGAAACAAAACTTAGGAAATGAGGGTTATCAACGAAAGGAATAAGACAAACAAAAATGGATATGAAAAAAAACCCTAAAGCATGCAAATGGAAATGAAGAAGACGAACCAACTCACATGAAAAAAAATTAGCAACCAAAGAAACAATGGGAAAATGAAATGCAAACCTCTGATGACAAGCTCCGGGAGGTCGATTCATTGATGAGCCACCATTTTCAATAGAAGAGGACGACATAGTGTGGAGAATGGAAGAGGGAAGAGAAGAGCGGGAAGAAGGGGATGGTAACAGTGAAAATTAGGGGTGAAATCTGAAAGGGTTGGGTTAAAAATTGAAATTGATAAAAAATTCTACAAGAGTATCAATTTGAATCCTGGTTCAGAGTTTCAAATTGGTCCCTGACTACGTGGACACCACCTAATCAGGCTAACGGTGCCAACAGGGCACTTAAAGTGCCACATCAGCGCCGTTAACGGCGTCAGCTAACTGTGGTTGACGGAGGGACCAAGTTGATTAACGTTTTATAACTTCAGGGACGTTTTTGCTATTTCGTTCAATTCAGGAACTAAATTGATACCGTCTTACACTTTCAGGAACCAAATTGACTATTTACTCCAAAATTATATATAACTTAAATGTTGGAAATTTATGCCTGAGTGTTGGAAGTCTCACATTAATAATGAAATGAATTAAGTGAAAAATATATAAATGACAAGACTGATTGATTTAAGATTTTGGGTCTAACGTCGCTTAATCCATAACTCATTGATGGAGATCTTGTAGTCCTAACATTGTACTAGTATGTATTAACCGTGTTCTATTTTTATGTTTTTTTAAGCTTGTACATTCAATATTTTTCAGCTCGGTTATCCAGATAAAACTTGGGTTTGGGAAGCGGGTTGATGGGATCTGCACCTAATACCTGGATTCAACCTGTGCCGGGTAACTAGATGGTTCACCAGTTTGCTTAAAATCGATAGTCAACCTCATATTATAACATTAAATAAAGGAATCAACAATATGCACTAGTTCTGTACTTATTATTTTGAAATTCGTATCTCAAAAGTCACAACCTATTTTTGTAATCCAACCAAATGATTCAGTATATGTATCATCACAATCGTTATGCGCAAAATCCTCTTTGTACACAGATGTGTCTTTGTCATGTCATAGAGCCCGCCACGGCCTTGCCTTGCATAGAGAGGTAACAGGACCACCCTCAATAGTGATCACTGATGGGTGGTACATATGAAAATAGAAAAGCTCGCTTGCAGTTGGCAATTCACTCGTGAGTTGTGACTTTATCTCCCTACCTTGTCCTCTTCTCACGGATACCAGTCCCTTTCCAAAGCCAAGGCCTTATCCCTTTGCTTACATTTTAATCTACATGTCTATCTCTATAGTCATTAATTTAATTTACAAGCGACTAAGTGAGGATGATGTGTGAATCAGACATGTATAATACAACCCCAGTACTAGACCCGACCAAAAAAAATAAAAATAAACAATCATATAGTTGACTTCACTTCATTTTTTATGTTAGAAAAAAAAATCCATGTTTTTGTTGTAATAAATAGTTGTGAATAGTGATAGGATTTAATTGGTATACACTGTCAATATAAATATTTTTTACACAACAACTAATCAGAATTTGTCACATAAGTTAAAGTATTTGACTCTTATCCTAACTACCTTAAAAGTCACACACACCATGATTTCTGATTGGTTGTCAGTGTAAAAAATTTTTATATTGATAGTATATAGCAATTAAACTCATAGTGATATATATAAATAATGTTATAAATATATGAAAATTTATACATTTTCTCATTTTTAATATCGTTATTTTAAGAGTTTAATTATTATGCACTGACAATGTAAAGTTTTTTATACTGTCAACCAATCACCAATTATGATATCAATAACTTTTAAGGTAGTTAGGATAAGAGTTAATTTTTTTTTTTACTGATACGTCAAATTTTGATTGAATGTCTATATAAAAAGGTTTTACAGTGTCAATGTATAGCAATTAAGCTCTTATTTTAAAAATAATTTATATATTGCATTATATGTTATTATTACACTATGATTAGGAAGATTATGGTGTAAATAGCAATCTGATATTACCAGATTGTCTAGAGATAGTTTAGGGATATTTGGTTTGTTGACCAAAAAGAATAGACAACAATATTAATAGGCAATTATTAGTCAGAGCATTTGTAGGAGAAATTGTAGCTTCTCCAAGGTGTAATCTCGTGTATATAATCTGATGTACCTTAGTGAATAAACCATGAGAGATAGATATTTTACATGGTATCAGAGCAAGGTTCCAGAAAAATTAAACATAACGAGTGATATGGCTGAGAGTCAGGGTGACACGAGAAAACCGTCACCATATGACCTGACCTCAAGTGACAATCCGGGAAACCTGACAACTCAGGTGCAGCTGCGTGGAGAAAACTATGAGGAGTGGGCAAGAGCCATGAAGACTTCTCTAAGAGCACACCGCAAATGGGGATTCATTGACGGAACAGTTCAGAAGCCAAGTGAGAAATCTCCTGAATTGGAGGACTGGTGGACTGTCCAATCCATGTTGGTCTCATGGATTCTGAACACCATTGAGCCCAGCTTGCGATCAACGATCTCATATATGGAGAATGCCAAAGCATTGTGGGAGGACATCAAGGAAAGGTTCTCAGTTGTGAATGGTCCCAGGATTCAGCAATTGAAATCCGATATAGCAGAATGCAAACAAGGAGGTATGACAATGGTTGCATAGTAGGGAAAATTAAAATGTTTGTGGGATGAGCTTGCTAACTATGAGCAAATTCCCATTTGTAGCTGTGGGGGCTGCAAATGTAATATTGCATCCCAACTGGAAAAACGCAGGGAAGAAGAAAGGATCCATCAATTTTTCATGGGTCTGGATGAAGAAGTTTATGGGACAGTGCGCTCCAATCTTCTTGCCACTGATCCCTTGCCATCTCTTAACAGAGTATATTCAACCTTAATTCAAGAAGAAAGGATGAGAACCATCGCTCAGAGCAAGGAAGAGCGAAAGGAAGTGATAGGACTGGCTGTTCAGACCAATGGCAGAGCAAAAGCATGAGGTGATGTGAGAATTAAGAACACTACATGCACCTACTGCAATCGAACTGGACATGATGAAGCTGGATGCTTCCAGCGACCACAGTCTGAAGGAAGGGCAGGAGGACGAGGAAAAGGAACACTGCGTGCTGATACAGGCCGTAGAACTGGAGGGCCTGTCCGAGCTAATGCTGTCCAGACCGGGAATAATGCAAACGCTGCAACAGGAAGTGACATAGAAACGGAAAAGTCTGGGCTCGCTGGACATAGTAGAGGGCAATGGCAAATGCTGATGGACCTGTTTAACCATTCTAAGCCCGAGGGAAGTGAGAAGATGACTGGTCAGAACATAAATAGCTCGTGGATCATTGATTCAGGAGCCTCAAATCATATGACTGGCAGCCTGAGCAAACTGTGGGATTCACGAGAAGTAAAGGGATGCCCAGTTGGGCTAACTGACGGGCAAAAGATCACAGCTACTAAGGAAGGATCAATAAAACTTGATGGGGGTCCACACCTCAGCAATACTCTTTATGTTCCTAGTTTAAATTGCAACCTTATTTCTGTTTCACAATTAATAGATGAAACAGATTGTATTGTGTGGTTTACTAAAACTCTATGTGTGATACAAGACCGCATTTCGAGGACGGTGATTGGAGCGGGTGAACGAAGGAATGGGCTCTATCTGTTTCGTGGGATTCCAGAAGTGAAGGCATTCAAAATTGATGGGATGAATCATCTTGAACTATGGCACAAGCGACTAGGACATCCATCACTGAAAGTTACTAGACAAGCTCCTGGTATTAGTTGTGAAGATAATTATTTAGTTGATAAGGCTTGTGATGTGTGTCAACGGGCCAAACAAACCAGAGAAACATTTTCTTTAAGCAATCAAAGGGCATGTAATGTATTTGAACTCATTCATTGTGACCTATGGGGACCATATAGAACTTCAGCCTTTTGTGGTGCACATTATTTCTTAACTATAGTTGATGATTGCTCAAGAGCTGTGTGGATTTATTTACTAACTGATAAGAAAGAAGTGCCTAGAACTCTATTGAATTTCGTTGCAATGGTAAAACGACAGTTTGATAGAGAAATTAAGGTTGTCCGGAGTGATAATGGTACTGAGTTCTCACGCTTAAAGAACTACTTTCTTGAACAAGGCATCATTTTTCAAACCTCATGCACAGGTACACCTCAACAAAATGGACGGGTTGAACGGAAACACAGACATATCTTAAATATGGCTAGAGCTCTTTGATTTCAAGGCCATTTGCCTATTGAGTTTTGGGGAGAGTGTGTCTTAACAGCTGGCTACCTAATTATTCGAACACCCTCCACCATTTTGCTTGGGAAGACCCCGTTTGAAATTCTCCATGGCACGACTCCTTCCTATGACCATCTACGTGTATTTGGTTCATTATGCTATGTCCACAACCAAAAGGCAAGAGGTGACAAGTTTGCAAGCAGAAGTTGCCGATGTGTCTTTATTGGTTATCCCTATGCCAAGAGAGGATGGAAGGTATATGACATTGACACTAAGGAAGTGGTAGTGTCTCGAGATGTAGAGTTCTTTGAAAACGAGTTCCCTTTTGATCAAAGTTTTTCTACACCAAGAGAAAATCTGGTCATCATTATTCCTCATGACCCTACAGTTGATGAAACCTATCATGAGCCCCATAATGCTGACCATGGCGGGACCACCCCAAATGAAGTTATGCAAGATGACAGAGGGGGAACGCAAGCTGTACCTGAACATGAAAGCATGCCTTTTCTCCCGCAAGATAGTGAACATACTGAGCCTATCTCACCACCTCATCCAGTGCAGTTAGATGATGAGCAGCTTGGGCGGGGACACAGGCTTCAAAAGCCTTCTGTTCGCTTACAAGACTATGTCACTAATACCATCTGCAGATTGAGCCCTTCCAGCAGTTCACCAGCTCCAACCCAACCTCTAGGTACTCCTTATCCACTAGAACATTATGTAAACTATGCTCATTTTTTAGTGCAACATCGAGCCTTTCTTGCAACCATTACAATCGAACGAGAGCCTTTCTCTTTTTCTAAAGTTGTCAAAGATGCTCGTTGGAGGGATGCTATGTCTTCTGAAATCCAAGCCCTTGAGAGAAATGGGACGTGGACAGTTCAACCATTGCCTCCCAGAAAGAAACCTCTTGGTTGCAAGTGGGTCTATAAGGTCAAGCATCGAGCGGATGACAATGTTGAGAGATTTAAAGCAAGGCTGGTTATTTTCGGTAACCACCAAGTAGAGGGTGTGGATTATAATGAAACATTTGCACCAGTGGCAAAAATGGTCACCGTGCGTGTTGTTCTTACTATTGCCGCTGCCAAAGCATGGGAGCTGCACCAAATGGATGTCCATAATGCATTTTTACACGGTGACCTCTATGAAGAGGTCTTTATGAAGATTCCTCTCGGATTTCATGTAGCGAAGCAAGGAATGATGTGTAAGTTGCATAAATCACTTTATGGGTTGAAGCAAGCCCCTCAGTGTTGGTTTGCTAAACTTTCCGCTGCCTTTAAATAGTATGGTTTTCAGCAATCTCAGTATGATTATTCCTTGTTCACTTTGCAACGCCGAATGGTGCACCTTGTCATTCTTGTCTATGTGGACGATTTAATTATCTCAGGAAATGACTCTGCAGCCATTCATCGGGTTAAAACTTACCTAAGTGCTTGCTTCCACATGAAAGACTTAGGTATTCTGAAGTATTTTTTGGGTGTTGAAGTAGCAAGGAACCCTTCTGGTATTTTTCTTTGCCAAAGAAAATATATTTTAGATATCATCTATGGAACTGGTCTTCTTGGAGCCAAGCCAATCCACATTCCAATGGAGCAGAACCATAAACTTGCTTTGGCTCAAGGACCCCTACTTGACAAACCTAAACAGTATCGACGGCTTATTGGACGTCTTATATACTTATGTTTCACAAGGCCTGAGCTCTCATACAGTGTGCATATTCTTTCCCAATTCATGCACCAACCCCGTATAGAACATTGGGAGGCCGCTGTAAAAGTGATACGTTACCTCAAAGGAAATCCTAGGCAAGGGATATTACTTAGTCGAGATAGCAATCCTCAACTCTATGGTTGGTGTGACTCGGATTGGGCCAGTTGTCCTTTAACCAGACAATCACTAACCGGATGGATTGTGTTCTGTGACAACTCACCGGTCTCTTGGAAAACTAAGAAGCAACATACAGTCTCAAGATCATCCGCTGAAACAGAATATCGGTCCATGGCAGCAACTACTTGTGAGCTAAAATGGTTAAAAGGTCTTTTGTCCAACCTTGGCATTTCACAGTCTAACCCAATGCAACTTCATTGTGATAGTCAGGCAGCATTACACATGGCCAAGAACCCTGTCTTTCATGAGAGGACTAAGCATATAGAAGTGGACTGTCATTTTGTGTGTGATGAGTTTCTCAACGGTACCATTCAGCCGAAATATGTCCCAACTCATACTCAACTTGCAGACATTTTTACAAAGGCAGTGGGCAAACCACAATTTACTTACTTTCTTAACAAGTTGGGCATTCAAGATCCTCATGCTCCAACTTGAGAGGGGGTATTACGCTATAATTAGGAAGATTCTGGTGTAAATAGCAAATAGCAATCTGATATTACCAGATTGTCTAGAGATAGTTTAGGGATATTTGGTTTGTTGACCAAAAAGAATAGACAACAATATTAGTAGGCAATTATTAGTCAGCGCATTTGTAGGAGAAATTGTAGCTTCTCCCAAGGTGTAATCTCGTGTATATAATCTGCTGTACCTTAGTGAATAAACCATGAGAGATTGATACTTTACAGTAATAAAAGTATTAAGTATGTATTTAGAGAGAAGATAAACAAAAAAATGTGAATTGTCAATCAGCTCATCCTCTTTGGAGATAGAATTGGATTCTCTGCACTATATATATAAAGTTATAAACAGTTGGCATGCATAGTGAATCCGTGCACTTATTTTACTCAATTCCCATAAAGCATAGCCCGAGTCTATATGCCACCAAACAACATGCATTGCCAAAGATAGCTACTGTCCTAATTAACAGATGGGGACATCGACGGATCAAAAGCCTAAGCTGCAAAGGAGGGAGGAACAAGAACACCAAAGAATAGAAAAAAAATAAAGGTGAGAGGCAGTCAACGAAGATGTTAACGTCCACAGAAGATAGAGAGTTAGAGACACACTTGGAGAATAGTGATCAAGATATTGTACTAACGCGGGGATTAAATTTAATAAAAAACCAAAATACAGGTTCAATAACACTATTTTTGTGTTCAGAAATGATATTTTGACATCTAAATACGATAACAAGTATAGACATCATATTTTAAGTGATATTTGTGAAGGAATAAATTAGAGAAGAGAGAGAGTAAATTAATAAATAAGTGTTGCACATATAAATATTGTTTTCCAAAGATCACAACTCCTTGTCTTCCGCTTTCAGTGATCACATATCCACTGTTCCCAGGTTGCAGCACCTGCATTCCTATATTGCAACTCTACTCTACTTGGCTTAGATTAGAGATGCCTCTGCACTTTGCAGGGCTTCAAAAATGTGGTATGTAATATTCAAAAGAGAAGAATAAATCAAAAGGTGAAGAAAAAAATTAAAATTAAAAGAAAAATAATATTTTTCTTCCCGGCGGCAATGGAACTTTCGAATCAATTTCTATATATAATTCAATAAAAATTCACAAACCTAAAAAGGATGACAAATCACCCTCCTTTTGTTTTTACTGTTGAAAAATCAGTACTCCTTGGCTTGGATTCTTCTGTAACCAGCACATGTCATAGACATGGGGAGTAAGGCAGTGACACACATTGAGTCAGAGAGTGAGGGTCACCTTATTTATTATGGGTCACCCTACCTTTAACCCTAAAAGGTAAACCCAGCTAACAAATTAATTTTAAAACATTTTCTAAAAAACGAAGGGAGAAGGAGTACACATATGTTTGGAGGGATATGGAATGGAGTATAGGGTGTCGGGGGAGGTTTATAAGAGTTTAATTGGTATGTATTGTTAGTGTAATATTTTTTACATCGCTAATTAATCTTAAATCAAGGTAGAGTGTCTTTGAAGGTAATTAATATAAGAGTTAAACATTTTTAATGATGTCATATGACAATTTATGATTGGTTGACAGTGTAAAAAATTTTTACACTTACAATGCATACTAATTAATTTTTTTTTTTATAAATTTTTCTTGTTTGGTTCAACATTTTGGAGGGGAGAGGAATGGATAAGACCAAAATCCCTCCATCGCTCAATTTTTGTCCCCCTCCAATATTTGGGGATTTGGAGGGGAAGAGATTTATAACATTTTAAATACATCGACTAAAATATTCTTATTTATATTTTGAAATCCAAAATTATTAGAGTTATAAGTAAATTAGTTTTAAAATATCTTCTCTCCTCTTATGAAACATATTAGGGGTGGGCTCGGGACGAGTTGGGTTGAGTTTGATCGGGTTGGATCAAGTTTAATGCTTAAATAAAAAATTCAAAAATTCAAAAAAATAAATATAAAAAAAGGGAAATCCATTGTTCTTGCAACCCACCGATCACAGGAAGGAGACCAAAAGGGCAGCTTATTTCCCAGTTCCACTCGATCTCCCACTTTCATCTTTCTCTACGACTGAAATCGCCTCCATAATCCCTCTCTCCCCATTCTCCAATGGCCAACCAGCGGCAACGCTCGTCTCTCGTTCTCTCCAACTACCGGTGCGACAATGACGTAAGCCCTCTCTCTCCATTCGCAAATCGCGTTGACGCAGATAAGGTGACCTTAAATCCCAAATCCCTTCTCTCCCTGGTAATATATCTAGCTAGGGATTTGTATTAAAAAATTAAAATATAATGCAGTAAATAAAAAATAAAATTATTTAATATCTTAAAAATTTAAAATATATTTAATATTTTACTCTTCATATAAGTTATTAAAATAATGTTATAAACCGATAATTTTTCTTTATATGTACCAAGGTATCCCTCGAGGCCTCAGTCAATAGCTGGAGACTAATCTCTTCGAGACGTAGAGATCACAGAGGGATGAGTGAAACTGACTTTGCCCAAAGAAAATGGCAAAATTGTCTTCCATATTAAATTAAATTATAAATAAAATAAAAAAGCTTCCTTCCACAAAAAAACGTACAAAACTGGGTTTTACAAAGATGAACTTGGAAGTATGCTGCTACACAACACCTCTGACAAATGAATTGAATGTTTCAATCCTACAACTCCAGCAATAAGATTCACTCTTGACTATATTCAAAGTGAAGGACCTCTTCTGATACATCGATCACTTCCTCAACTTCTATGTCCTTAGCCTCGTATTCCTCTTCTTCGTCACTAGCCTCACCGTCCCTAAGCTGTTGCCTCTGTAACTTATCTTCTTCGTGCAACCGCTTCCATTCATTGACCCACTTGTCCCACTCTTCTTTCAACATCCTACGCTTTTCACGCTCTTGCTCACTCAGCAGCAATGAAACATCTTGATCTTCGGCTTCATATTTCTTACTATACTTCTTCAAGTTCTTAGCAATCTCTTCCTCTTTCTCGGGACTCAAGAAAGATGGTGGCCTTGGACGCCATAAGAACTGTATAAATAAATAAAAAACAGAGAAAACATGGGATTGATTTATATTCACAGAAAGAACACAGAATTATCAAAAGAGGGTATAAAACAATTAAATTAGATCAAAACTCAACGCTGTCCGTGACAAAACAACTTGCATATCCTATATAAAAAATTTCGATGGTGCAAATTCTGCTATTGCAAAAATTTATACCAACATAGATTCAACAATGGAGCATTACAAACTTACGTCTGATCTAAACATTGTACATTCACAAATTATTACTTCCACCATTGTAATACACATATAATGAAGCCAACAGAGTATCAAGTGCAAACAATAATGTAATTACCTGAAAGAAGTGATCCTTCAGTATCCGATACAGATGCTTGCCGTTGAAAGACCATATATTGAAACCATTTTCCATTTCATGAACTGAAGTCACAGCTGTTGCAACATACCTGCAGTATAAAAAGGAAAACCAATATAAACAAACGATAGCTCATAAACCTAGGTTAAGTACTTTTTCAGTAAAGTATCAAAAGGTCAAGCACTTAATTATATAGTGAATACATTTTTAGACTGATTTTACACAAGATTAACCCACAAACTTTGGCATCTATTAGCAATATCATTATGTATTCTGATATACCTTCCAGTTGGATCCCATTCAATATCTGTTGCCATAAAATGTTCAGCAGTAGCCATGGTTTCAAGTTCATCAACATTGTAAAATTCCAACTGCCCATTGAAGCCTTTCAACCCCGCTAGTACAATGAAGCGACCTGCTGGTGACCAAAATAGAGCATTTGCCTGCTTGCCTTTCAGAGTAGTGAGCTTTGAAACCCGGCCAATGTTGTGAGCAGTTCGCATCGAGTAAATGCTAACATCAGGCTTAGGATTATCACCATGAATAATTGCAAACCTGTGGCCTTTTGGCTCCCAAGCAAACGCAATGATCTTGTCATTCTTATTCTCCAGCTCTAGAACTTCAATGGGTATGTCACGTTCTTTTATGTAGAAAAGCTCAAAGCCTGTGTATGTGCTTTTTTTAGTTTTAGTAAATCGGTCTACATTAACAGCAAGGTAATCTCCATTGCTTTGCCAGTACATCTTGCAGTCACTAACACTGAAAAGGTTCTTCTGCCTGAGTTCCTCTTTGCTGGGGATTTGAACCAGACTTACCTAAATATTAAATACATCAAAGAACATATATATAAAATAATTGATAAAAAATCTATGGATATTAACTAAAATGACCACGTAAAACAAAACCTCAGTCCATAAGCATAAAAGGCAAGAAAAACATAAATTACCCTAGCAGGCTGGTTACCACCTCCCATCTCAGGAACAAAGAGTGCAATAATTGGATCAGTTGGAGACCAGCAGAAATCCATTATATTTTCAACCTTTAAGGATTTTTTGTCAACAAGAGAAAATGTGTCTGTCTCATATACAGA
Source organism: Ammopiptanthus mongolicus (assembly GCA_039655645.1). NCBI lineage: Eukaryota > Viridiplantae > Streptophyta > Magnoliopsida > Fabales > Fabaceae > Ammopiptanthus > Ammopiptanthus mongolicus. The sequence continues at coordinate 6,720,031 of CM077345.1, forward strand.
TAGTATATTTTTCCCCATCCGTGCAAAGTACTTATCATCTCTTCCACCACTCCATCTGAAAAGATAATAGGAAGAATGCATTAGGCCCATGACAGATGCTGAAATACTTAAATTAAATCTAGATATAAAAATATTTAAATAAAAAATAAATTATTACTTGAAAACAGGCCATGACACCCCCGTGACACCCCCAGCACCTCCAATTGCAAAATCATCAGCACTTCCTTTAAAATCCCTCATCACTTTACCAGTCCTCACATCAAATATATTTATCACAACTCTCTACAAATTGAAAGTTGGAGTTAGAAAAGATGACTAAAAAACTCAGAATAAAAAATACACAGAAGAAATAACTCACATTCGCATCTCGAGGATTGCTGGGTTCATGGCTGCTATAAGTTACCAAATACTTCTCACCAAGTGAAAAATCAATAAGTTTTACCTGTAATTTATATCAATATAAATACTCTTAAAATTGAAAATCAAGAGAAAGTGAAAGAGTGCAAGTGTCAACCGCCAAATAATAATGCAAAATGAAACTTGAAGAAAACCTGTGGATGAGCATAGCGCATAAGACGGTTGAAGGCTGTAGCACCTCCCCAAACAGCTGCCCCCTGCCTGTGAACTGTTGCCAAGTATGTGCCCAGAGGCGACCATTGCACATAGCTCTCAGTCCAGAACTGTAATTCAGAAAATACATGAACACCCAGGGCCAGAAGCAATACACAAACACGTAAAGGGAGAAAGAGACTGATAATGAAACGACACTAATGAATATCAAATAATACAAGACATTGAAATATAATGTCCACTCACTGTACGCTTATAAACAGGATCAGGTTTCAAATGCCTTGCATCATTCCACAGAACCTCAGTATCTGAACCTGCACGAATCACGAACTGGTCTCGGGCTTTTGCGTCAGTGAGCCAATGTTGAAGATTTTCCTGTAAGAGATATGTATACCAAAGAGCATTTCAAATCATGGTAATTAAATCAAGATTGGAATTGTGAATGGAAGACCTATTTTCCAAAACATGAATCTTAAGATACATTACCAATAATTAAAAACACCAGAAAATCATAACGAAATAAAAGATATTAGCATTTTAAAGTCAAAAAATTTACATAACCAAGAAACTGAAACAAAAACTTCAAAATAAGGACGAAGCAAGTTTTACTGATTATCATTCATCATCCCCAAAGCGATTAAAACAGATTTAAAAACATATAATCAGTAGGGGGCAACTTCGTGACTTCCCACCACACGCCCATTAAAAAATTCAGAAAAGCTAGAAAACGATTTTTTTCCTAAAACTGGGTCGCGCAACCCAACACGTTTGGTGGGCGACCTCCCAGCCGCCAGTTTAGAAAGTCCAAAGCGGAAACCCTAAAAGTGGCTTCTCCAGAACCGGGTTGTGTGTGACCCGACCTGCTTTGGTGCTTGACCCAGTAGGGCACGAATCGCGCAGAATGTCTCTGCATCGCAAATTCGCAATTCAGACTTCAATACAGACAATTCGAGTGATTCTGGCGCAAAATTGATACTGCAGGAGATCGATATCGGCAGTTGACTGACTCATGACGAATGGGGAGTCACATTTTACGATTCTACTAGCTACACTGTCAAATATTGAAAAGTTACAAGGCCCCACAGCGAAAGCTACTAAATCATAACCTTATACAAGCACATGATCACAATTTTAAAAAGTGAAGTTCATGAGAAACCTGGAACTGCTTAAACCTAAGGTCTAAGAAAAATATGAACAGAACCAAAATAAAGTGAGGTGGTACCTGTATATTTCAAAACATATTTTGAATATAAATAACAAAAGGACTCAAATAATAACAATATTATAGGATCATATGGCCACAATTGTTGACTGAAACAAATAAGCATGGCTGCATAGGTCATGGTCGCAACATATAGTAAGAAAGATAATAATATTAATATCTTTGCATAGTTTGTCAATAATAAAAAGGTAAAGTTGAAAATAAGCAAGCATATAGATATTTTATATGAATGAAGCCGGAGAGATTCATGAACCCCTAGATGAACATAAATTCTGTCATTACACAGAAGAGAGGAAACTTTGTACCAGGATCATGAAAGAATTTTGTAGTTAGTTCAAAGAAACCAAAACATGGACAACAAGAGTTCCATTGCTCACTTTGCAGATCATCATACCACAAACGATAACGAGTAAAATGATAATCAAAAGAGCAAAAGAACGGAAAGAAATGTTACCCCAGGAGCATATGGCTTAGTTTCAGGAGGAGCCCACTCATCTGGAACTTTCATAAACCTGTCAAAGTCATCAAACATGTTGACGGAAAATATGTGTGCACGGTCCAATTTGTATCCATGAGTCTTCTCTTTAGCAAGCTCAGCTTCCTAAAATAACCACACCAAACGAACTACAATATTAAATTCAATATAACCTAAAAAACTAGAATAAAAATAAAGTTTGACATTAAAATTACTAATAACACATGGTTATGATTTGACACAGAAAATGAAAGAAAGGAAGGATGATAGTATATATACCTGAGGGGTATTATACTCGATGAAGCAATAACCTAAAGTTTTGCCATAATCTGGATCAACAGGCATCCAGAGACCATCGTCCTTAATAACACCAATCTGACTATAGATTTTACGAATAACACCTTCAAGCTTCTCAAATTTCTCACGCGGAACAACGGGAAGGTTATCCACAACTATAATGTTTCCAAATCCAGACTCAAACTCCAGATTCTCCTCTTGGAAAATTTCCTCATCATCACTATAATCAAACGGAATCACAAAACATCACTACCTAGGTTTTTATTTTAGTTGCCAAAATGAAAATATATATACCTGACAATGCCACAATCATCGCCAGGGGGGAGGCGAATGGCATCGAGATCGACGGTGGAAAGATCGACTCCGATGCGCGAAGCTGTGGCCTCAATCTCTTTCATTATCATCACGTCCGCCATAACTGTCGCTACCTACTGTTGTTGTATTGGTTGATATTCTAGGGTTTTGAAGTTGAAGAAGGCATACACTAACGCTGAGACTCGCATTCACAGATACGGTGCGGCGCAAACTAGGTTTTGCCGTTTTGTGCTGCTTTCTCCCTATCCTTTACTAAATTAAATTTTATATTATATTTTTCTATAAAATTAAAAACCTTATCATGTTTGCATATCAATTTTTTAATGCAATTGATAGACTATGTTAAAAGTAGTTTATAAGCTAGCTCTTAAGTGACAATATAATTTTTGGCTATATCCTAACGGATTGAAATTAAAGTTTTTCGTAAAAATAGTTTTTAAATTAACTTATAAATATAAAATTATATAAAAGAAAATGTTTATATGATTTTTAAGATAATTTTTATTTTTATATTGTTTATTTTAAAATAATTATTACTAATAATACTTTAATTTATTTCAAATTATTTCCCATCTTAAAATAAGAATTTTATTTTTAAATATTTTTATTAAATGAAATGAAAGGTAGGGATCGAATAAAATAGTAATTTTGTTAAAATAATAAAAGTAAAAATGAGAGAAAAGTTAATAAACATAAGCTATAAGCTAAAAGCTATTTAAGATAATCTATGAAATAAAACTATAAACTAATGAGATAAGCTTGTTTATTGATAAGTTGCTAATGTGCATACCTTTTAGGTGTGCATTTAGGTGGTTTTACAATTCTTTTACTACTTACGAAGTTGTTTGTCCCATGTTTAGTGTGCTTTATTGAGTTAGTAGGATTTAATGTTTTAATTGTTGTTTTGGTTAATTTAGTAATGTTTTTGATATGTTTTTGTGTAGTTTGGATACAAGTGGATGAAGTCATTGAAGCCCAATCTCAGGCCCAATTTGAAGGCGACATGCTGGAAGATGGCGCTTAGCTCCATTGTGCGGCGCTTAGCCTGAAGGTCCCTAAGAAGGTGCTGACAAACTGAATGCAAGACTATGTCTTAGTATGGTTCGAGCTTAGGATTAGCCCAATTTAGTTGGGCTTACCATAGCCTCATATGTGCTTAGTGCAGCCTCAGTGGGCTTAGCGCAAACATACATGCATGAGTGTTTGATTGACTTGATTCGCGCTTAGCGCAAGTGAAGCTATGCTTAATGTGAGTTACTGTTACGATGTGTCATATAAATTGCTCTTTTGGAAAAGATCCAATCATCCAGCACACCTCTAACACTTTGGTTACCCTAATTTCATACTTTTATCCTTGTTGTTAGCTACCGGAAGCTTGAAGGAGTTTTCATGGAGTTTTTCTTCTCTTCCCTTGTTATTTCTTTTGTTTTTGCTATCTCTATGACTATGAGTAGCTAAATCCCCTTTTGCTGGGGTTAGTTGTAGAAGCAGATTTTCTCATGTTATTGTTTTGATTCATTAATCAAGTTTATGCTTTTTTAATAGTGATTGATTTTTCATATCTTAATGTTTTTTTTATGGTTTGAAAATCCACGAACTGATTTATGATTTAATTTGCAATTAGAAAGTTCTTATTGAATCTAGACCTGAAATCAATCACCTAGTAAATATTGTCTTTAGGAATGGAATTTAGTTTACTAGTTATCATTTAATCGTGGATCGTCATGCAAATCCACTAACTAAACCACCTAAGGAATTAAGGTTTATTTTGGGGATTTAGGCTCTTATAATCTAAGGAATTAGGATTTGAATACTTTTGCGGATTGATTTTATTAATTGAAGCATGAATTTGATTAATTGTTGTATGAGATTGAAGTTTAGTGAAATCTAACTCTAATATATTTTCTCTTAGAAGTTAAACTCGTTTTTGCATACTAAGCTTTATTTTGTTGTTTTTGAATCTAATCTTTGATTGATGAGCTTTTGAGCTCCCTTTGATCATAATCAATCATTTAGATAGAAATCGAATTGAATAAGTGTTAGTACTTGCCACAAAATTCTCGTAGGAACGATATCCCTTTCACCCCTACTACTTGTACGACTTGGTATACTTGCCAAAGTCTTAACATTTACCAAACACAAATATTTTTTTGTCAAACAAGCTTATAAGCTAATCAAATAGATTATAAACTAACTTATTTGACTTGCAACCAAAAAATAATAAAAATATAAAAGTTGAGGTGGTTATCATACTTATACTATAAAAAAATATTTTTATATTTTAATACTTATACTAACTTTCAATAAGTTTTTTCAAATAAACTAAAAGCAACTTATTTTCATAAACTTCTCTAACAAGTTTATTGAAATAAGTTAAAAAGAACTTACAAAAATATCATAAACAATTTTCATAATTTATTGATATCAGTTTATTTCCATAAGATATTCTTATAAGCTCAAATAAGCTCTTCCAAAAGCTTATAAGAATAGCTTATGAAATGAAACCGATACAAATAACTCATGAAAATAGTTTATGATATTTATATAAGCTCTTTTTAGCTTATTTCAATAAGCTTGTCAGAGAAACTTATGAAAATAAATTGTTTGAAAAACAACTTATTGAGTAAGCGTTTAATTAAATTGGTTATCCAAACATACCTTTAATCCATCTTGACAATGGAATTAACTTGGATAAAGCTGATTGATTTATCACATATTTGATATTTCACCACCAGATTGGGAGTTGCAACCAGCTAAAGGATGAGAAACTAAGGATATAAAACTACAAAAGATTACATATATTCCTTTTTTTTTTTATATTTAATATCATAAAACATTCATCCAACAACAACGTAGTCTCCTTTTACATATCTTAGTACATGTTTGGTTTACCGTTGCAAACGTACGTTAACATACAACGTACATTTGGGTTCAAACATACGTTCGCCCCAAAGGAACTTTATAGATACTTTGCTTCAAAAAAATTTCAACATTAAACCAAACATGCACTTAGTCTCTACCAACAAGGGGGTTGTATACGGTGATCAGCAGCTACACACCTAGAGAGAGGATAAAACTTCAAACCTTAAACAACGACAATAGCCGACAGTCTTTTAATTGCAACAAGGTTCGTTTTAAAGTACGCAAGCCATCTTAGAATGCATCGGTGCGCATACACAATCCGACGATGAAAAAAAAAAAGCAGAAAAAATGAAAATAGTGAACGGCTAAGATTTTTCACTTAAAACCGAAACGACTAGTCTACAACGCACAGCTTTAATTTTTCCAACTCAATTTCCAGCTCATTAATCCAAAAGCCAGAGGTTGGTTGGATATTCCCATGGCTTTGAATTCTATGGGCGTAACTAGACAGTGTGTGCCATGCCACTAAAGTTGCGGATGGAGGTGTCAAGTTATTGTGAAAAGTATAAGAAAGAAAACAAATGAACAACATTACCCTAGCGGCCTTCTCCAAAACGGCGTCGTCTTGAAGAACCGACCTGCTTATACCACCACCACCATTGGGCCTTGACCAAACATCCTCCTTGAACTCGACACCTCCTTGGTGAAAAGTGGCAAAAACTTGGAGATGAGATGTCAACCCAAATACGTTTTGCGTAAAGTCAAGCATGGATTCTAAAGAGGTAGCACATAACTACCTCTCCTTTGATGGGTTTGCTCTCACATTCCCTCAGGGTATCTCCCATGGCTTTGGCTTGGGGAGAAAGTTGAGAGAGAGAGAGAGAGAGAGAGAGAGAGAGAAAGAAAGAAAATAATTTGAGAAGGTATAGCAGTTGGTTCAATGAGAAAGGAACCGAATCAACTTCTTCTCTTGGCCAAAACTGAGAAGAGGTTGCAAGGTCTCTCTTGCGAAAATAAATGGGCATTCTGTTCCGTAATTTCAAATCTTTCAAGGTGAAAAACACCATTAGAGAAGAGTCTACATGATCCATACGGGTAGTAAAGTGAGCATATGTGTGCTTTTTGTATGCCGTTCGATTATCATCATATATAGCGTGGAAATCAGTATATCACCATCTTCAAGTGCAGGTTCCAAAAGTTTGTTTCCTCTTCCATCCTATTCCCTGGCTCTGCTTCCATAGGAACACTACAAAAGTTCCGTGATTACTAGTAGTTGAAGGAAGAGGATCCAAGATATAAAATTTTCACCCATGTTTCTGCTTGCATGCATTGATCACTTTTGTTCACCTTTGTCTGGCCAAAACAGTGACCTCGAGCAAACCCCATAATCCACAAACAAATAATTCTCAGCAGATGGAGGTGGATATTATCATGGGCTGCGCTTCTGAATCACTAAGCCGCTGCAGAAATTGGACTCATAAGGTCTGGATGGGAGGGCGAGACCCATAAGTGATAATAACTGATGATGAACAACGACATGGGAGCAACATGAGCGGGGGAGCAACAACGTTGGATGGAGTTGGTGCAGTGTGTGGTGTAAGGTCAAGTGTTGCAGGAAGGTTGGTGGTGGTGCAGTTTCGTGCATGATGAAGGAGAAAGATTAAACGGTGCTTTATAAGATATTACCGACTGTTGCAAGTAAGTTAAGTTGCGTATGGATATGCAGTAACTTACTATGCGTAGGTTAAAACAAACCTTGCAACAATATCTGATGGTTAGTCGCCTCAATGCCTATGGGAAAACTGGTCAAATACCACAAAAGTTTCATGTTGCTATTATACACAGTAGATGGTTTTAGGAGAATTGATGTTTATCGTTTCATTAATCGAACTGCCAAGAAGTCAACATAGCCATTTAGGCTATGAAAGGCATATAAGTGGCATTCCTAGTCCAAGGATGCTGAATCATGTTAGTGCCAGTGGACAAGCTAATTTGAACCTAGCTATAACCGAACACCATTGATTCAAGGCCAGCCCTGGGCATTGTCATTTGTCAGAACTCTAAATTCCAATAGTTAATGAGTACAACTCGTCAAACCAACTTCAGAGTTTTCAAAAAAAAAAAAAAAAGAAAGAAACAAAATTTGTAAAGATGAAATTACGATTATTGTACAATCTTACACGGAACTCCAACGGGAGTAAATGAGGATGCAACTGCTCACCTTATCCAAGAAAAAATTGAGGCTACGCTGTCAATCAATCTTCTTCGAAGAAAGAAACTTTCTGGTGAAGTCGGATTTCAACTTGCATCCGAAAGAACGTGTTTTTATAAATATGCCATCAATGTCTTCCTCCTTCTTTTCATAAACGTAGAAAGCTACAAACGCAAAGGTAAGTCCTGTAAACACGAGATGAAACAAACTAGTATTAGTATCATTCTCATCCAGGCACTGTAGATTCAAACAAAACACACAAGTAATAGCAGGCAGTAGCTTGTCTTCTGAAGACAGCCACTGCATTAGATGTAACTTTAATGAGTTCAAACACATTAAAATCAAACATGAGCTACCGAGTTATCAAACATGATTTAAAATTCGATAACTCTATTATGGATTCAATTAATATATATTGAATATCTGTCATAATTTCATTGGTTGCAGAAATTGATTCAATTAAATGAAGGCAATCGTAGCAGTGTAATTTTCTGTGCAGACTAAATCTTGTCAGCACATGCATGTGCAAAAATGGGTGTGTGTGTGTGTATGAGAAAGAGAGAAAGCAAACCTATAGTATATAAGTTCTGGAGGGAGAAACCTCCAAGGAAGCTAAGAATGAGCAGAGAGAAAACAACCTATTAATCAACAAGGCAAAGATGTGTCAGCACATTGATACTCAAGAAACTTTACTCAGTCAATTGAAAAAATCTGGACATGTAAGCTTGCCTATAAACAAAATTTTACATAAATGGAAATTTATAATGACTGTTCCAAAGTTATGAGCTTCAAAATCCTTCAGCGATTCTATAGAATTTTACAACTCAGATAAAAATCAATATATGCATCTTATATATTCCATAGGCATCAAAGCAACAAGCAATAGCAAGGAAATATATGCGATGCAGTGTAGATACCTTAGAGAACAGCACCCAGTTATTTCCTTGTGCAAGGGATTTCAAAACATTCACAGCAAAATTCCAAGATGAGGCCACTGAGAGAACAAATTGATGTGACATATCTTCTGATACGTGAAACCATGATGTGGGCATTTTCTCAACAGTATACCCCAATCTGCACAGGCATAAAGTACTGGCGATAGTTAGCAATTATCTTCACATTAGAAACTGCAATGCTTCTAACAGATGGATCATCTTTATAGTTATTATATCGATCATACATACAACCATTGGGCATGTTTAATAGTAGATTGTGTGCTTACATTTTTGCAGGTAGAATGCCATGAATGAGTAAAAAGATTGATATGAACAATAGAAGCTTTGAAATAGCAGTAATGATGGTGTTCCGAGTTGCAATGAAGTTGAAGTATATTGCAACCAAGACTAACAAAGTGGTGAAAGTTTGCTTTATATCCTTCCAAAGCAATGTGTCAGCAACTGCAAATGAACATATCAATTAAAACCTATAGATAAATAAATATAAACAATAAAACTACTCCCACCACAAACTGGTAACACTATTGTGTTGTTATAATAAGTAGAAGAAATCTGATAATGTTGTTGACCGAGCAAATAGATGATAACCATTTGAAATATTTACGCCAATGGATTGAATTAGATTATGAACTCTAAAATTTGAACTTCAGATTTCAATTGTTGTTTCAAGCTTCTTAGAGATTGCACATTAACCATATTAAACATGCTTTATTACAAATTTAAATGCAAAGCTTCATATCAAGATCGAAATATATGGAATTGGTAGTATATTTGATAAAGACAGGCTATTGTGAGCCTAAACTACAACTTCCTGCATTACCTGTCTCACGATTTTACAAACTTTAATTGTCCTGAAAAACAAATGGACGTCTCAAATGTTTACCAATATGATCATGTTCATAATCTGGCCTGATTTTTAAGACAATCAAAGTCAGTCAACCATATGGTACGGTCGTGCAAGAGTAGCAGCCATGTGCCTATTTTAGATGTCTAGTAATAGATTAATTCTCCTTTACAACAAAACCAAGCCAATGATAGACAAACAGCAATTCCAGATTTCCCAAACAAAGAAGTCCAATGATTATAGTTGATTGATAATATTCATACCTGTTCCACTTCCAAGGTATATGAAAGCTTTAGAGGGACCTTCTCTTTTAGTTTTAGGTTGATTTTCGGCCCTCAAATGTGGGTATGATTCAATCGTCCTACGAAGACCCTCCTGCAAGAAAAATTACAATCCCATTATTATAAGTATCCTTGCAAGAACTAGGACTAACATACACACTGCAATAGATGTAAGAACCTTTATGCACTGAAACATCATCCAGGTTGGAAGCACATCTTATACTTGATTTCAGAATATATTGGATAATCTTTACTCCATATTATTCGTAATTTTATGGGCACTGAATCAGACAACTTGTCATAATTTTTCTTTCAAAGCATGAACAACATAAGAGATGTAGATCACTTGGTATATGCATGAAATTTGCAACCTCACTGAAGTTCCTTAGAAACTTCCACAATGCAGTACAAAACCATTAATCTCCATGTAGAAATAGAGCACATAATATCTTATTACTTTTTGAAACATCATTAGAACCTGTAATGTTATGATGGGTGCATAGCCAAGGCGATCCTTTGCTTTTGAGCAATCAAACGATCTGCTGCAAGACAGGAGTCTTACTCTTGAAGGTGTCAACTGTGGCACCTTCATCCCATATGGGCCTAGTAGCCTATATATCCACTCCACCAAATGTGCAATCGGCATGATAACAAAGGCAGGGATTTTTATTTTAGGCCTGCAAACTACATAAACTCAGATAACAAAGAAAAGGCATTGATAGCACCATAACAATGTTCATATTATTTTTTTTGGATGAAAACCATACTAGATTCCTTTTTTTCTGCTAAATATAAAAACAAAATTTAATTTATAAATGATTGATTACAATAGGAAGCCAACATTCTCATTAGCATAAACAAAACCCTGTGCACCAGTGACCAAGTCCAAAAGACCAGAGATAACAGAAAGGAATTTTCTCCTTTCACCCTTAAGAATCAAAATGATAAAAAATAATGGCCAGTATAGAAAGAAAAAAAATGCCAGAATCCCAAAATCCCGATTTGATAGCAACTTCAGCCTAATGCTGATGTCAAATTCCAACTTAAATTTGCACCTTTCATATGCTATAACAAAACAAATAAAAAGAATGTATAGGCTTTAGTCTGAGTAAAGTCACAAAACAAGTTTATCTATAATCTGACCGTTCCAAACTGCCAGCATGTCTGCTTTTACTATAAATATAACAGAGGTGATGCAGAATCAATATCACAATTTAGGATAATTTATGCTATTTTTATTTTATAAACTTTAGAAATTTTTCTCATATCTCTAGATAGGTTATTTTTAGCTTCAGTGTTCGATTAGGATTTGACTACAGGTCTACTGTATGATTATAAATATTTCTTTTGAGCATTTCAAATTGGTGTCTTTAGCAAATTATTAATAAATAGACCATTGCCAATTTTCGTGTCGAAATCACGTGAGTTTGGACCCTTGGTTTTATATTAGGGGAAAATCACAATTGAAAAATGAGAGCAATTAATATCTAATGGTTAACAATATGAAACAAGCTACCTTTCATATCCAAGTCCTTCCAGGATTAGTGACATGAACTCCCAAAACTTTATAGGTTCCATATTCGTTATGAAATATGCCTACAAAATAAATATCCATTATCAAGAAAATACTACAGTAATATTGCTAAGTTTCTTAACTTAACATACAAATTATCCCGGTTCCTTTTTTCATCCTTTAGTACAAGAAATGCCAAATGCAATAATTTGTTTTGATTTTGAATCTAACTAAGTTTAAATGAAATATCATCATCACTTTATCAATAATTTACTTCTTAAAAGGTGGGCACTAGTGAGGTCTGAGGAACCAAAAACCCTTCAAAAATGGAGCTGCATTATCCAAACCTTCAAACATATCATCATCACCTTCTCTGTATGTCTGTCTTTTAATCTTCACTTACACACTTGCACAAACAAATCAGACTAAGTAATGATAGAATCTTTCAATACTACCTCTCCTGCAGCTTTTTCTGAAACTGTCCCCTCTGAAGCAAGTGCTCGTTCAGCACATACATGGGCATGAGCCACATTTTCAACATAAGTGAAATCATAAATGTTATTGCCATCGCCAATAATGAACTGGTCAAGAGAGAAATATAAATTAAAGAATGAACGTAAGGCCGAGAAAAGCTTTCGCTAATAAGTAGTTACATATGCATAAAGAGTACGAAGAATCTATAAGCAAAACAAATTATAGCCTTTAGCACAAACTTATCCAAGAGTCCGTGTGACCGAGTACACCACAACATCAGTGACTAGTCACAATAAAGCAGTCAAGCTAATGCCTAACTTTTGTCATTTTGCTCAACCACAGGGAAGAGGATGTAGAATATAAATCAGACCTAACTGAAACAAAACCTTGTTTAATCCTGCAACAGATACATTTATGCCTTCTATAGGCCATATTTTGGTTGCTAAATGATGCACAAGTGAAGTCAGAGACATAAAAATATGTATCAATAGGAAGAAGAACAACATCTACCTTGGATTTTCCTGCCCTGGCAGCATCAACTAATGAAGGCACGAGCAGTTTATCGCCGGGCCCAAAAATGCTGCTAGGGCGTATGCAGCATGTTAGGAGCCCATTCGTCCCATTGGCCTTAATAACCAATGACTCACCCTCAGCTTTAGTTGCAGAATAATGATCATTATGCTGAAACCAGTTGAATTCAGTTGAAGAATAAAGACAACACCAATTGCATAATAAATAACAATACCGAGAAACATTTCAAATCTACTCCCAATTCCTGAATTATAATAATAATAATAATATAATACTATAAAACATTTGAAAGAGTTGGTACCGAAGGTGGATAGGGCAATGATTCATTTCCATTATGAATTCCATGAACTCCATCAAAGACGACGCTAGGAGAGCTAGTGTAAATGAGTCGCTTCACTTTTAGCTCAAAGCAAGCATCGATGACATTCTTGGTTCCTTCCAACAAAGAATCATCTCAGTAGGATTCAAACAGCTGAAAGATGAGTTAGGTAAAGTAATATACCTTGGACATTAACGTAATGATGAAGGTGGTAGTTATTAATGGAAGAGTTAGGAGCAGCCATGTGGAACACAACTTCAGCTCCTTCGCATGCTGCAGTCATAAAACAAATAAACAAGTTTCAGTTTCAGTTTCAGTTTCAGTTGTTGTGATTGTTTGAGGGGTTAGAAAATAAATAAAGAGAGAGAAGGGGGTTGCCTTTTAAGACTTGGTCCTTGTTACGCAGATCGAGAGGTATGTAGTGGGCACGGCCAGAGGTTAAAGCTTGGCCGAGAATGCCTAATTGTTCAGAGGGTTCGAGTTCAATGGTGGATCCCAAATCGGCGATGCGAACGGTGTACATGTTGTACCGGATTAGCATTTCCACCAAATGCCGAGCCGCAAAGCCCCGACCTCCGGTCACCACGCACCACCTTTCCTCACTACCCATACTCAAACACTGATCGGATCCCAGATTAGTGCCAGAATGCCGGTGAAAGAATCAGTAGGAGTAATGAAAGAATGAAAATTAAGGCGTTGTTTGGATGGGCTTTAGAAACAACTTTTACAAGGTAGAAGTAGAAACAAATATTGTTATTTGAAAGCTTTAAGATTGACACGCTTAAATAGAGTGAATTGATTTGTATAATAAGTTTGGGAGTTACTTTATTATTTAAAAGGTCTAAATAATTTGGATTCAAGCTTCTCAACTTATATACATTACAATTGTCTTTATTTTGTTATATGTCGGCTTTTATTCTCCAATAGAAAGCTATTTTGTGTTTGGATGAGATTTAAAAAAAGAGTTTAGATTTGTTATAGGAACATTATTGAGATTTGGATTATCTCCGGCAGTGGAATAGTGTAGCCAATTTTTTTGTACAATTATCACATGTAACGGTTACGAGTATTGAGATCTTCACATGCAGCTAACAATCTAGATCAATCAATGCATGCATTCAATGGTTGAAAGTTTGCTGGAGAGAGGAGGAAGTGAGAGTCCAAATCCACATTATTGTCCAATAATTTTTATAAAACATGATCGATCATCACTTTCCCTTTTTTAGAAGTTAGGGATTGTACTTTTTCAAAAAAGTATCAAAATGTGTTTTTTTTCTTCCTAAAAGTACGTCCAAAGTCGAAACACTCATATTTTTTTAAAAGCACTTTTATTTTAAAAAGAAGTGCTTTTTATCAGATCGAATCAAATCAAATTAATCAAATTGTAAATTCTAAAAGAAAACCATCTGAACCAAGTAATTATTTAGGGGATTGCTTTTTGCAACCCCAATTTTTTCTTATATAACTCCTTTCTTTCTTTTATATTTTGTTTTTTTTCAAAATACCCCCTTCTCTTTTCATCTTCTTCCTTCTTCCCTCATCAAATTTAATTCATCCATCGTCATCTTCTTCTTTCTTCCCCTTCCAGAAATAAAATGCGCTGACACTGTCTCACCTTCATCACCCTCTAACAATCCCCTGCGCCCACTCCCCACCACCACCCATTCTCCTCCTTCACTCCCTTCCGCCGTCCCTCACCTGACCCCAACGATTGGGATTTATGTACCTATACTCTTCACTAAATCTTTATGTACTGTTCTTGTCAATTTGGGATTGATGGATGTGAAAAAGAAAAAAAAAACTTCATGTTACAAGTTTGTATCTCCAGAAGACTTGCTCTATGGTCTATGGGGAAGAGGATTAGGGTATTTTAGAGATAAGAGAATTATAAAAAAAAGGTGCATAAGAAAAATGAAACGCAACTCTCATTATTAAACCTAAGAAAAATGAGGCGGACTTTTAAGGGCCTGCCCAGGAGCCCATAACCGAAAGAGGGCCCATGTGGCAATTCACCTTCCCTCCATTTCCAGGCACCAAAATTGTTTGAAAAGTGACTTTCATCTTCATCTTGTATATTCTTCCTTAATCACCACATTCGTTCAACATCCACAGTGTTACTCACAGAGAAGATTCATCACAAGTTCAATTTGAGTCCCTCCCGATGTTAGACGACGATGATTTCGAGTTGCCTCTTACCCAAACCGCAATTTCTCGCTCCAAAAAACCTAAATGCAAAACCACGCTTGGCATTGGCAAGGAGAACGTGCCCCCTAATTCACCCTTCCTAAATCCATCCTTTCACGGGAATTTTGATAACTGCAGCTTGGATTTCATTCCTTCCACCATAGACATAGATGATTGTGCCACTGCTCGTGTTTCTTCTCCTCCTCCTCCTTGTTCTTCTTCTGCGTCTCATGACATGAAGCAGCGTTCCTATTTTGGCAACTCGATGGAATCTAAGCTGGTGTTATTAAGAACAAACGATGGATCTAGAAAATCCTCAAATGCAGAAGTTGATTCCGATTCGGAGCTTGATCGGTTGCTGAATTTGTGTAATGAGTTAGACCAAGTAGATGGAATCTCTGTCAGATGTCCTCTCTGTGAGATTGATATTTCAAACTTGACAGAGGAACAGCGACATCTTCATACCAATCATTGTCTTGACAAACAACAAGATTCATCTCAACATGTAACTTAATTTCAATTCAATTTCAATTTTATTAACAACTGTGCTACACTTTATTACATTACCTTGTTAATAATCTCGTGCAGGTTGACGAGATGGGCGTTCATTCTGTGCCAAAAGTTTCCTCTGTTGTTGATTTTCTACGTAATCTGGGTTTAGAAAAATATGAACATGTTTTTGTTCGTGAAGAAGTTGATTTCGACACCTTGCAGTGGCTAACAGAAGAGGTGACCTCATCTTTATCACTTCACTCTTCTCCAGTTTTTAATTAAAATTTGGAATTTATCTTTCTCCTTCTCCCACTATCCAGGTTAAAGATTAATCTTTTGCTCTCCAACTCCTTAGGATATATCTAGGGTGAAATTACAAAAATGTTAGGTAGTGTTTGGTTTCATACATATTATTCCTAGTAACGTGATGCGAAAATAAAAGTTTTTCATGGTTGGTATCAGAGAAACAAAATCATTCTCAGACACAAAAGATTTCTGAGAATAAAATTTGTTAATAAAAAGTGATAATTTCATTCTCATATATGAGAGCGGGGAAGAAATATTTGTGGGAATAAGATTTCCGAAAATATAGTTTAGTCGAGAATAAAATATTTCATAAATCAAACATCCTATAAAATCATTCTTGGACTTCCACCTAAAAGCTTAGCTTAAGCTTTTAAAGATTACTTAATGACATTATGTTGTTGCAAAATCTAACAATGTGTTTGATTTGGGTTTTTTGTATCCATGATCAAAAGAAGTGGTATAAAATAAAACACCCGTATACTATTGTTGGTCGTTTAAGATTTATTTCAACTGATTTCCCCCCTTTTCCTTCTGTATCTATAGGATCTCTTAAGCATGGGTGTTACTGCACTTGGCCCCAGAAAAAAGATTGTGCATGCCCTGTGTGAACTTAGAAAAGAAATTGCCCCTAAAAATGAGGAACATGAGGATGCTCCTGCAGAGCCTAGAAGGATTAGAAACCGGAAAGTCAAATTGCAACATGACAAATCTGAAAGAAAAGTTGAAGGCACTAGTAAACCAGTGGCAAACAAATTAATTACTGAATATTTTCCGGGCTTTGCTACCAATGGGAAGAAAGTTTCTGCCACTTCGGGGGAACAGCATGAAATAAAAAACAGTAGCTTGGATTTTGGTCGTAAGCACAAAGCAAGAAATGTGTCAGCAAATAGAAAGCTTCGTGACGTTCCTAAATGGTGTAGCATACCAGGAACGCCTTTCCGGGTGGTAAGTATCATTCTAAATATTAGTTGTGTTACTGTGAATTCCCTTTATGCATTCGTTTAGGACTCTGGAAATATATTATAGCTAAAAATAAAGCTTTTTCTGAATGGTCCCAAAAAAGAAAAATCCATGTTTTTTTACATTCAACTTGTGTTTTGGACTATTGGCCGTGAAAAGGGCTTTTTCATGTATGGTACATGGTAACAGATTTATCATATACAGTAAAGAGAATGCTTATTAGTCATTTGGGTGACAAATCAAACTGAGCATACACATCATATCAATCATGTTTCATGTGTGACCTCATCTGCTGAACTAGAAAAGGATAAAATATGTATTCATCCGTAATAAATTATGAACGCCAATATCTGGAACTTCTGGTATTCCATCAACGATATTGCCCTACCTTGTTTTGATGTGGGCCTGAGTATCTGACAAATACATCTCATATATGCAGGACGCTTTCAAATATCTGAGAGGAGATTGTTCTCACTGGTTTCTCACACATTTCCATTTGGACCGTAAGTATGCTTCTGCATGTTCACATGCAATCCTTATCATCTATAAATTTTCAGTCCTAAGTTACCGTTGTCAATGCAATGGCTTGTTTTATGTGTGTGTGTAATATGTATATAAAGAAATTTATATTGATTGTTTATATCCATGAATTGTTTCAATCTGGTAAACTTCTAATTTAATACAGATATTTTCACTCAATATTTACATTTTGGAATTTAAGTTCTGGCTTTAAGATCTTATCTTCTTCTTTTTTTAATAGCCACACGGATTGTTAGTTCTAGGTAGATTTGACACAGATCTCTACCAAATGAGTTAGCTTACTAAATTTGAGTAGTTGTTTTGGTATGTTGGCTTTACGTATTGCTTGACTTAGGTTTTACAAATTGGATATACAAATACTTGGAAATTGTATATTGACATTGGTGGATCATATGATATGAAGAAACAAAAAGTTAATATATGCATCGTGGTGGACAGTTTGGTAACGAAGTAGTTTGGTGCTTCTGTGGTACATGGAAGGGTGTTAAATGTGTCAATAAAAAAGTGTGGATTTTGTTTTCTTCCAACCTACTTTTGGGTGTATTGTGCTCATTCCCCTATTGGGAAAAAATTATGGAATTTCAGATCACGTGTTAAAAACTCATTGGAGACTTAAAACTAATTAAAAAGGAGTTCCTTGTGTTCAAAGTTGTCCAATTTATGCCTTGGCTGTTGGTTCTCATTTGTGAATACAGATTATCAAGGTCTCACCAAGTCGTTCAATCATGGAAAGATCTATTGCTCCTCTGTAACAGCTAGACTTGTAAATATGAACATTGGGATTCCATATGATCAATTACATGTTTTGCCTCTGAACCAAAAGGTTGAAATAGCCGGTATTGATGTGACTTGCTTGGATGCCAATCATTGTCCGGGTTCCATTATCATACTCTTTCAACCTCCGAATGGTAAGGTGTGGCTTGGATTGACTTCCTGATGAGCTTAATTATTGTTTGGTAGTTACTCATTGTTGTGTTAGACTTGACTAGATATTTTTCTGTCCATTTAGGCGGTGCTCCACACTGGGGATTTTCGCTTTAGTGAAGAAATAGCAACCAATCCTTTGCTGCAGATGTGTCCTATCCATACTCTAATTCTTGATACAACATACTGTAACCCACAGGTGAGTCCGTATGTGAATAGTGGAGTCATCTCTTTCCGACATGACTGTATTAAGGTTTTGCTTTGGGACTTGGCTTCCTTAAATTTATGCTCAACAAAATAATAATGGAGTGAAACATTATACTCCAACTACTTGAGATGGTGTCAGAATTGATTTCATTGCTCTTTTTCCCAACTTCGGATACCTCCTATACAGTAATATTGCGGCACAATCAGCATGCCTATATACACGTGTCTCACTTTGACAGCCTTTGCAATTTACTACCAAAATAGATTAATACAAATCTATTCTTAATATAAGATCACGATTTGCAAGCCTATGATTGATTGCTTTACAGTATAATAGTATTTCATATAGTTGATACAAATGATTTCAGCTTGTTAAATTTGTTTGTATGCTTGCTCTGTGACTTCGAAATACTACTTGTTTTGTAATTTTGTGTTACGTTTCATTGCAGTATGACTTTCCAAATCAAGATGCTGTAATACAATTTGTTATTGATGCCATTCAAGCAGAGGCTTTTAATCCCCAGACCCTTTTTCTGATTGGCAGCTATACAATTGGTAGAGTTCAATACAACTCCCTCCCTTTCTGGATATTTATGATACATACTTTACATCAGTTATCTTTGCCAGTTAATATTTGTTTGACATATGCTGCAATTTGGTAATTAGTTTTTAAATGTAGGTTTGCATATTTGTGTTTTGGTGGCAGTATTGCCCAACTACCTGGAAACTAATGAGAAAAAATGACAAGACTTTCAATGCTGCTTTCCTCCTCTTGTTTTCTTATGTTTCATAGGAAAAGAAAGGCTATTCCTGGAGGTTGCTCGCGCGCTTCGTAAAAAGGTTTACGTTACAGCAGCAAAGTTGCGTCTTTTACAATGTTTGGAATTTCAGGAGGAGGATATGCAGTGGTTTACTTCAAATGAACACGAAAGCAACATCCATGTTGCCCCTATGTGGACACTCGCAAGCTTCAAAAGATTGAAGCACATATCAACTCCATATGTGGTGAGTGCTGTGCCTGGTTTTCTAGCATACCCAATATATGCTGTGGTATTTTTCAAAGTAGACTTAGTACTTATCTTGATGTACTCTTGATATAAGAATTAGGATTCCCTGCAATAGCCTATCTCTATCTCTGTCCACTTGTATTTTTTGTTATTTTTTTGGACAAAACAAATCAAGGGTTGAGAGTGTGAGATAAGTAAATCTAATGGTCATAGATTGAACAACTGCAGCAAATATGTGAATTTGCTACTGCAGTGAATCCGAATCCAATCTTTAGTACTGAATTCCATTTGTCTTTTAAAAGTTTTGCATTTCTAATCATCAGAAGCTTTTTCTTTAATCAGGGTCGATTCAGTCTTATAATTGCTTTCTCTGCCACTGGTTGGACATTTGGCAAAGGTAAAAAGAAGTCTCCTGGGAGAAGGTGGCAGCAGGGTACTATTATAAGGTGATGCTTTACTGTCCTTTATTACTATATTTTTTAATTTTTTATTATGTATTTATGGTGAAGTTTAATCGTATACCCATGTTAGATCCTTCAAAACCACTATATCTCTTCCTTTTTGTTTCTACTTCTGGTTCAGTAGAGCTTGTTTTACCAAAGCCCTAGCCTCTGCTCCATTTTGACATTTTTTTTCACCGTATTAGTTAGTAGTTGCACAATGGTAGTCGGAAGAATAGTTTGATAACTTTCTTCAAACTTTATAGCTATTAACAAATCAAAATTTTCCTGGTTTGTCAGGTATGAAGTGCCATACAGTGAGCATTGCAGCTTTACAGAACTCAAAGAGTTTGTAAAACTTACATCTCCTGATAACATTATACCAAGCGTGAATAATGATGGACCAGAATCTGCCGATAAAATGATTTCTCTCATGTTATCTTGATTTGTTGACCTAAAAGGGGTTAAGTGTACCATTGTCACATATGCTGTGTAATGAATCTTAAATAAAGGTTTAATGATTTTGCCATATCTTTTGCCTTTAAGGAGACCTTTCTTAGTGCACTAGAGTTGTTTTAGATCACGAGGTTTTTGGAAGAGAACAGAAGAAAAAAAAAAACTGGAGAATTTTCTGCTTAATTAGGTTTTATTACATTTGAGAATCAGGAAGTTATAGACCAAATTTCTTACTACAATGGTCTTTAATCAAATGTTTGTGCAATATAAACAGAAGTAACTTAGCATACTAAAACACTTTCTAGAGGTGGACTTGATTTTGCTGTTTTGCCGTAGTATTTTAGCCGAAGGGCTCATCCTACTTATCTTAATCCAGGAGTCTCCAGGTTTCTGTCAACTGTGACATAAAACTGAAGCGATTGCTAGTTACAACAGAATGAGTTGGAAATGTTGAGTGGTTGCCTCCTATTCTCCTAATCTCAGAAGTAACCCACTTCTCTTCCTGCAAAGGGCGGAACTCATGAAAGTTCTGGCTATATCCCCTTTTACGCAACATTTTTGGTTGCCCATATATCATGAACACTTTGAACAACTCCTGTAATCAGTAATTATTCTTACAAGTAATGATACTCGTACACTTCAAACTTGCAAGCTTCTCACACTCTTCTGCAAACTACTAGATAATACTATATAACAATTGTGTGTTGCTGCTTGTATTGCCTATAACGTAACTAATTTTAACCAGTTGCTGCTGTGGTTTTTAGAGGTTATTAGGGATGGAATAGTAGTATAGCACGTTTTGCATCATAGAGCTTCAAATACAGCAAAATTTCTAGCTTAAAGTTACAAAGTAAAATATCGCCCTTGGAATATTGCTTAAGTTTCTAGCTTCGTGAAAAGTATGTACTATGATACAAGGGGGATTGTACCTTTTTTTTTTGGTTAAAGGGGGCTTGTACTTTGAATGTGAGAGAAGGAGGCCGGTAGCGTTATGGAAGACAGACAAGGACGGGGGCACGAGTAAGGGTGCAACTTTATTCGAACTGGTTTTCCCCCGATTGTTCCAACCAAAAATATTTTACAACCCAGAATTTGCGATTCCATGCATCCAGGTGGGGTTGGGGACCAACTTTGCACCTGAAGATGGCCTTCGTGTTTAGATAGTCAAAAAAAGAATTCCAGGTATGATATCTGACATTATTGAACGTTTATTTCATAATAAATGTAGAATTTATTTTTGCTTACAAATGAATTATTGTTTGATATTTATTTGGAACAATATTAAAAAAGTATTAAATAAAAAAATAAGTATATTAAATATTTTAAAAATATAAAATATATTTAATATTTATAGATAATTAGTACGAGAATTTCGAATTATTCTGACTGAGTTGTCTTACTTGTTATCAGAGTTTATAAAATATGTCATCATTCCATCCTCAACGTTTGTGTGGAAACGTTGTTATTCAATGTCCACACTCCTGTTTATGTTGTTATAAATTCTTAGAATCCCCATGGACTCAAAGCAAGGGGAAACCCCCATATTTGACCGTTGAATGTGTTGACACTTGAGAGTTTGAGACCTGAGAGGTCAAATTCAAACCCAGGGAAAACAAAAAAACAAAGCATAAGCAAGTGACAACCCTGCATAGGCATAGAGCTGCTTGCAACTTGCAAGTATCATTATAATATTATTTTTTGTGTTCTTTTGTTTGCTTTTCTGAGCATCCGAGAGTGACGTTATGTTTGTTTAGAAGTAGGATGATAATGATGATGCAAGCGCACACATCATAAGGGTGATGAAGATTAAGTAACATTATAGTACTGCAAAGTTTGACAATTTTTTTAATATTTTTTTATTTTATAATATTAGTATTTTATATTATGCAAGTTACATGAAGAAGCAAAAGAAGACAAAAGTAAAGAAAAACTAATCTCTAACAAAAATGGTTCCTATGCTATCAGCAAATAACAAAGGAAATATCTCATTTGGAGGATCCATAAGCACTTCAAGGGGTACCAAGGCTTCTGATCCACGCTTCCCCGGGAAATCCGCACAAGAATTTGCCTCTCTTAGGATATGATTAACCTGTCCTCCCAATCATGGCCAAGAATCCTTCTTAATTATAGATGAGTTTGTGAAGCAAAAGCCCTGCTGCAATCCTCCATGGTTTGATTGATTCTTATAAAATATTTTTGTATAATTCTAAACTCTTTTTTATTTTTGAGTATCCTCCAACCCATTAGTAAGCGATCTCCATGGTCGCGCATCTAAGCGGATACATCTTATAATATTATTTTTTTCATATACGTGAATTTAATAATAGAATCCAAGACTATATATATACTTAAGATATCCAAACTGTTTTTGCTTGATAATTTTAGACACTTTTTGATGTAAAGTAGGAGAAGTGTTGAAAAATAAAGTGAATATAAAGTTTGGAAATTATAAGTGCAAATTGTCTTAAACATTTTAGACGGAATAATAACTCAAACATAATCTCACATGAAGACCAGCTCACTCACCACATTGGAGACATTCCGAAATTTCAACCAAAAGAGGAAACTATATGATCACAATTCAATGTGAGACCCTTCGCGGTTAACTTGAATCATGGAGTCACCTACCGATGGAACCAACCAACCAGGTAGACTACCAGCATTGGTGACAACCAACCGAGGGGCCAAAAGGTGGATATTGGGATTGGCATGTGAGTTGCTTCTGCCATATACGTACGGGTTTCGAGATATCAGATCCAGAATAATTACGTACCCTGAACTTGATGCTCTAATATGTGGCAGGGCTGGGAAGTGTTGAAAATCCAGCCAAGCTTTAAATGTAATTGTTGAAAATTTGTTTCAACCATCAACCACCAACTACATCATGCCCTCATTTGCATCTATAAATAGATGCATTTGGGATGAAGGAAGACACAACAACACAAAGCCTCACAACTAGAGAAAGAGTGTGAGAGAAAAATAGAGAGAACCTTAGAGAGAGTTTATAAGAGAAAAAAATAGTGAGCCAATTTGTGAGTGTTATCCACAAATTGAAGATACAACATTATTGTATTTTTGTATTCCCATTATTTTATAGTGGAGGTTTAAGTGGCCTACGGGTCCCGTGGTTTTTCCTTGCTCACATTGAGGAGGTTTTCCACGCTAAAAATTTCCTGGTGCTGCTACACTTATTTTTACGTTTCCGCATAGTGCCTATTTTGAGTTCACAGAGGAGGAAAATTATGATGGCATTTCCCAACAGTGGTATCAGAGCTCTCAGAGCTCTCAGATACTAGGTGCCAGAGATTCATAAGAAAATTCTTAGTATGCTCTGTGGTTGCAGCATTGTCTGATCTTCCACATCAGAAAATAATTATTCTTGTTGCTGGAAATAAAGTGTAGTAGTGTGAAAGTGCATTCTAGGAAAGTTCTGGCTAGGAAAGACTTGGTATTTAAGTGTGTCCATTAGTGACCCACCACTCTTTCCTGGGGACTTACTTGGTGCACTGTTTGCATACTGCATTTATTGTTCCAGTATACGGCACTATTCACGTATACGATATTGGCCTGTGTAACTCAAGATGGACGGAGCTATCACTCATGATGGAGATATGTTCAAGCTAACTGCAGATAACTACTCCTATTGGAAGCCGATGATGGAAGATCACTTATATTGCAGATATGTTCATGTGGACGAAACTTGAATCCTTGATTCAAAAGAAGACGCCCAAAAATAAAGCTCACCTTGTCAGACGACTGGTGAAGTTGGAGTACTCGGACGGTCAGAACATGATCGAACATTTGAATACCTTCAAAGGTATCGTAAATCAATTGACGAAGACCGAGATGAAGATAGATGATGAGTTGCAAACTCTTCTACTCCTCAGTTCTCTGCCTGAGAGTTGGGACACTCTAGTTGTCACTCTCAGCAATTCTGCTCCAGACGGAAAGCTTAGCATGGATTCGGTGACGGATGTTTGCTAAATGAAGAGTCAAGACGGAGAGAAAGGGGCTTGAATAACCAGTTTGAAGCCAACGTTGTTGAAAACAGAGGAAGGAGTAAGAATCGTGAAAAAGGAGGTCGTGGAAAATCACAAGGTAGATCCAAATCTCGCACTAGACTAAACTGTTATTACTGTGGCAAACCGGGCCACAGAAAGTCTGAGTGCAGATTCTTGAAGAGAGACCAACAGGCTGGAACGGTCCACCCAGACCAGATGAACCCAAAGAAGAAGGAAGATGGAACAACTACTGCAGTAGCCTCGAATGATGAGAATATATTTCTTGTCGGAGAAGAAAATTATCTAAACATTGCATCTGATGATTGCATTTGGATAATTGACTCAGGAGCATCCTTTCACGTCACACCTCATGAAGAATTTTTCTCATCATACCAAAAAGGAGATTTTGGTACAGTGAAGATGGGCAACCATGTCACGAGTAAAATCGTTGGTATTGGTGAAGTAACTCTGATGACTGAGAATGGAAACAAGCTTGTGCTGAAGGAGGTAAGACATGTACCAGAGATGCGTCTAAACCTTATCTCAGCAGGCAAGCTAGACGAAGCTGGGATGATGAACCAATTTGGTGCCGGCAGATGGAAACTCAGCAGAGGAAGCATGATTGTTGCTCGTGGAAAGAAGGAAGGCTCCTTGTACATTATGCAAGGAAAGATATGCAAGGGAGAAATGAATGTTGCTCAAGACACAACCAAAGAACTGTGGCATAGACGATTGGGCCACATGAGCGAGAAGGGTTTGGAGATTCTTGCAAAAGATCATCTCCCAAACATAAAAGGACAGCCACTTGAATCCTGTGAAGACTGCCTAGCAGGCAAACAACACAGAGTATCATTCAAAAGGTCAGATGATGCAAGAAGAAGAAAGCAGATTCTGGATCTTGTTCATTCAGATGTTTGCTCAACGTCTGAAAGGTCCCTTGGTGGTGCCCAATACTTTGTTACCTTCATTGATAATCACTCCAGGAAAGTGTGGGTGTATCCATTGAAGACAAAAGATCAGGTTCTTCAAGCTTTCAAGGAATTCCATGCTTCTGTAGAACGAGCATCTGGAAGAAAACTGAAATGCTTGAGAACTGATAATGGAGGAGAGTACATAGGTCCGTTTGAGACATACTGCAAAACTCATGGGATAAGACATGAGAAAGTACCTCCCAAGACACCTCAGATGAATGGACTAGCAGAAAGAATGAATAGAACGATTGCAGAGAAAGTCAGAAGCATGCTTTCTCAAGCAAAACTTCCCAAATCATTTTGGGGCGAAGCGGTGAAAACTGCAGTGGATCTGATAAATCTGTCTCCTTCAAGACCTTTAAATGGAGAGATTCCAGATGAAGTATGGTTTGGAAAGAAAGCCTCTTATGGTCACTTGAGAGTCTTTGGGTGCAGGGCATTTGTCCACATTCCTAAAGATGAAAGAGCAAAGCTTGATGCAAAGACAAAGGAATGCATATACCTTGGTTCACCAAGAGATGAACTTGGCTTCAAATTATGGGATCCTGTAAACAAAAAGATTGTTCGAAGTAGAGATGTGGTATTCTTTGAAGACCAGACGATCCAGGACATTCAGCAATCTAAGAAGCCAAAGACCATTGTGATACACAATTCAGGGGGAGAGATTCTTCAAAGAAATGATGTACCTGATCAGACAATACAACCCAATCAGACGGAGCAACCTGACCAGACGGAACAAAGTCAGACAATACAGGGAGAACAAATGGAGACTGATCAGACAGAAGAAGAATCTCAAGTAAGACGATCGATGAGACTCAGACAACCTTCAAGGAGGTATTATTCCGATGAGTATGTCAATCTCACTGATGAAGGGGAACCTCAAAGCTTCATGGAAGCCATTGAGACGAATGAGAAGGAGAAATGGATGCAAGCCATGGAAGAAGAATTACAGTCCCTGAAAGAAAATCAGACGTATGACCTGGTGAGATTACCAGATGGTCGAAAGGCACTGAAAAATAAATGGGTGTTCAAGCTCAAGACTGAAGAGAACAACCCAGACCCCAGGTACAAAGCAAGAATTGTTGTGAAGGGGTGCAACCAGAAGAAAGGCATAGATTTCGAAGAAATCTTCTCACCAGTGGTGAAGATGACATCCATTAGAACAATCCTTGGTCTAGCTGCAAAACTAGACTTGGAGATAGAGCAACTTGATGTTAAAACAGCATTCCTACATGGAGACCTAGAGGAAGAAATCTATATGGAGCAACCAGAAGGTTTTGCAAAACCAGGCAAAGAACACCTAGTGTGTCGTTTGAAGAAAAGCCTCTATGGTCTAAAGCAAGCTCCAAGACAATGGTACAAGAAATTTGATCTCTTCATGGCCCAACATAACTTCAAAAAGATGTCCGCAGACCACTGTGTGTTTGTGAAGAATTATGAGAATGGTGAATCCATCGTACTTCTATTGTATGTTGATGATATGCTGATTGTTGGGAAAGATAAGACAAAAATAACTGCTCTCAAGAAGGCATTGAGCAAGTCTTTTGCAATGAAAGATCTGGGTGCAGTGAAGAAGATTCTTGGAATGAAGATTACTAGAGATCGTTCTAGAAGAATGCTGTGGATGTCACAAGAAGACTATATCAAGAAAGTTCTTGAAAGGTTCAATATGCATAATGCCAAACCGGTGCATGTTCCATTACCTGGTCATCTGAAACTGAGTAAGACACAATGTCCAGGCAATGAAGAAGAAAAAGAAGAAATGAGCAAGGTGCCCTACTCTTCTGCAGTGGGTAGTCTTATGTATGCAATGGTCTGTACAAGACCAGACATTGCTTATGCGGTAGGAGTTGTAAGCAGATTCCTATCAAATCCAGGAAAGGAGCATTGGAACGCTGTGAAATGGATACTAAGGTATCTAAGAGGAACTGCCAAAAGGTGCTTGTGCTTTGGCAATGGAAATCTAAAGCTTCTTGGATATGCAGATGCAGATATGACAGGAGATGTAGATTCAAGAAAGTCTACGTCTGGATATTTGATTACTTTTGCAGGGGGAGCTATCTCATGGCAATCATGACTACAAAAGTGCATTGCTTTGAGTACCACAGAAGCTGAATATATCGCAATCACTGAAGGTTGCAAGGAAATCTTGTGGATGAAGAAGTTCCTACAAGAGTTAGGCCAGAATCAAGAGAGCTATGTTCTGTATTGCGACAGTCAGAGCGCAATTCATCTCAGCAAGAACTCGACCTTTCATTCAAGGTCGAAACACATCGACGTAAGGTATCACTGGATCCGTGATGTGTTGGAAAGTAAACTGCTGCAAATTGAGAAAATACATACCAATGACAACGGGGCGGATATGATGACAAAAGCTCTACCAAAAGAGAAGCTAGAAGTTTGTAAAGATGTTGCAGGCTTAACATCAACCCCAAACTGATCCAAGGATATTTTCCCTTTGGCTGGAGGGGGAGAATTGTTGAAAATCCAGCCAAGCTTTAAATGTAATGGTTGAAAATTTGTTTCAACCATCAACCACCAACTACACCATGCCCTCATTTGCATCTATAAATAGATGCATTTGGGATGAAGGAAGACACAACAACACAAAGCCTCACAACTAGAGAAAGAGTGTGAGAGAAAAATAGAGAGAACCTTAGAGAGAGTTTCTAAGAGAGAAAAATAGTGAGCCAATTTGTGAGTGTTATCCACAAATTGAAGATACAACATTATTGTATTTTTGTATTCCCATTATTTTATAGTGGAGGTTTAAGTGGCCTACGGGTCCCGTGGTTTTTCCTTGCTCACATTGAGGAGGTTTTCCACGCTAAAAATTTCCTGGTGCTGCTACACTTATTTTTACGTTTCCGCATAGTGCCTATTTTGAGTTCACAGAGGAGGGAAATTATGATGGCATTTCCCAACAGGAAGGGCCTAGATACAAGTGAAGTGACTAATTATGGTGGAGAAATAGAAGGTTTTAATTGTCGTTTCCAGCATTCAGAACGTGGTCCATGATAATCACACAGTGATATGCCTCTAGAAGTTAGGGTCTCACATTATACATTAGCAAAAAGAAGTTCATGATTGAAGGTTCCAAAAGGGTTTGCAACACCTGCCGAAATCAATGGTTAGGGCCTGTCTTGCTCCCAACAGAGAATTAATGCTTGAAGTTTATATCGATGTTATGACCATTAAAACTCCCAAATATTCGGATGACCATATTCAAGACCTCAAAGCCGTATTCCTTTCCAGATGGACCGTCCAATTGATTTTTTTTTTTTTTTTCAATTTTTCTGCTCTGAAGCTAAACAATGGCCATGAGTTCCTAATAGCTAGGTCGGTTCTCACTGCATGGAGTCGTCCAAAGGTCACTTCCTAAATGTCTGTTTAGATCAGCTGCGAAAATTCGATTATTTCAATAATCGATTATATGGAATAGAATCAGTTTTATGTTTGGATGTGTTTATTGAAAAACAATTATAATATAATCTATTTCGTTTGGGTTGAGTAAAAAAATCACTTATATATAGTTAATTACTAAAAAGGGTATGGAGTTATTCGTATAATTTAATAATATTTGTTTGGTAGTTAGTTTAATTTGTAGGGGTGAAATAGGAAGAATGTTATTAGTTTCAAAATAATCTAATAGCTTTTTAAATAAGATTCAAACTTTTAACTTCTCTAAAAGCGGCTTTTTTCTCATAAAAATAACTGTTTTGAAATTTAATCAGTTTATCCAAATATATCGGTTTTTAACATGAAAAACAGCTGTTTGGGTAAGAATTAATCTTATCCAAACACCCTCTAATTGAAATACATTATGTTATCATTATAGCGCAGGCCCAATTGAAAGCGTGTGAGTTGGTTTGTATTAAACTTGAGATTTGTTATATTGTCCAAAAAATCTAAACAATTTGGACTCAATCATTTTCAAATTATATATCTTTGATTCTCTTTATTCCAAGCCATGTGAGACTTATTTTCCAACACACTATCTCCAGTCGCAACTATTTTACAGTTATACGTTTATGCGCAGTAAAAACACTACCAATCCACTCAGATTCAATTATAAAAAGAACTGAAGAAATTAAGAAGGGGAGGAATACGTCACAGAAGATCAGCTATATATATATTTATGTATATATCTTGACAAGTATACATGTGATTCAAAACGATCTATAATAGTACAAATATTTATCGCAAAAGGAAAATATACAAGAGATATTTTATAAATACTATATATGGTAGCTTGTGCTAATCAATAAAATAGAAATATAGCACATAAAAACTGGACCACTTTCCACATTATTTATGGTAGCATATATATGGTCTGAGATAGACTGGCTTGTCCTTGTTATTATTACTAAGAAGCAACAACCATATACAAATGGTTGCAAAAAAATCAAGGACAAGGTGGCAAGTAAGTTAGAATTTGGCACATTTGAGGCTCAAAAGTTCTAATTCCAAAGGAATAATTGGTGAGAAAAAGGATCATCAACTTCAATAGGGTCCTCATTATCACCAAATGGGGTTGGCAGTGGAGTAGTGGAGTACAATAACTCACCCGAGTGCATATTGTCTAGCTCAGAATAGAGGCCATAATAATCGGATCCAACAGGAGCACCATGATCCAGCTCGTTCAAAAATGTCCAATCCATTTTACTCATGTCCCCATGGTCCACTTGCTTCCCATTATCATATTCATAAATAGTAGTAGATGATGACGAGGCGGTGGTGGTGGTGGTGGTGGTGGTAGATGTACTCCCCATTACACTATTGGTAGCAGCATCACCACGTTGTGGTGGCTCCTCATTGGCAAACTTAGCAGCAATCTCTTGAATCTCCTGTGGTGTAAGAGATTTATCACCAGCTGCAACAACCACATTATTGGTCTCCAAGTTGAAAGGGGTGTCAGGAAAATTGAAATTAGCATGGCGACCACGTAGACAATAAATGGCAGCATCAAAGGCCCGAGCAGCCTTCTCAGGAGAATCATAAGATCCAAGCCAAATGCGTTCACGGCTGTTAGGAAGCCTGATTTCAGAAACCCATTTACCCCATTTTCGCTTCCTCACACCTTTGTATAACTTGTTATTATCATTAGCAGAAGAAAATGGAGTTTGATTATCATCAAGGGTAGGATCAGAAGCAGCACCAGCCATATGATCGATCAATATGTATGTGTATGCGATGTCTTTCAATGGAGATGACGGCGGCAGAGGAGGAAGCTAGGCTTGTTAATATATATATATAATATAATTAGTGGGGTTGATGATTTTGATCTTCAAAAGGGTCTAAAGTCTAAACTCCAAACGTGTTGATCGCAAAGAGCGTACAAGGAATGTGAGTACGTACGAGACGCGGTGGTAGGGCCAATATTCTTTTGTATAGATAATTATTATTAATCATAGATTATTACAAATAATATTGAATTAGAGCACGTGGGGAAATTTTATGGTGACGTTGACAACAAATTAACATGGCTCTAGTCATTGGGGTTTTGAGCGTTGTGTCTTTCTTGTTGTTGGTGGACCATAGGGTCCGTCCTAGTCCTACAATTGACACTGCCACTGGTCGTTGGGGAGGAGGATTAATTAAAGCTTCACTTACTTAGCTACGCAATAAAATATGTGTCATGTGTATCCATTATCTCTGCAATCGCTATCTCAATGGCGGCGACATCCATTTTGTTTTTTCGGTTATGATTGAACAAAACCTTGAATCAATTCAAATTGTTATATATCCAGGATATGTACGTAGATGATAGTGAACTGGGTGTAAAAATGATCAGGGTCATGGTATGATGGTTTGGTATGGATAGGGAATATCGATCACTTCTTTCTGATATATCAATGATGTTTATGTTATATCAAGAAAGTGAATCGTGATCATTAACGAGAAGAAACTGAGAATGCATGAGAACAGATAACACGCGCGGTAGAAATGATAATAAAAAAAAAACATTCAATATATACTAATATAAAATTTATTGATAGATGTTGGTGTGTGTGCGTCTATATATATATATATATATATATATATGATGTAATTGGTATACACCGTTGTTTTTTTACACTGTCAGTGCACACACACACACACATATATATATATATATATATATATATAAACGTGATTTTATACAGAGTCGGTCCTAAGATTTTGAGTGTCCTATCCGAACTAAGAAATTGATGTCCTTCCCTCATAATTATTTGAATATTGTCCTTCTTGTATTTTTTGCTACAAAATCATTAATAAACCATTTATAATCAATGTTATTTTAAAACTCATTTTCTATAAAAATCAAAACAAGATTATATATTTAATCTACCTTGTAACATAGTAGATCGCAATTTAATTCTAAAAATAACCATGAAAAGTATTATTGTTTAAAATATAAGAACATTAATCTAATAAACTGAAATGAGAAGACAAGAACGAAGAGACTTATACAGTTTTTATGACAAAATTAATCGTTATGTCTCATCGATTTGTATGCAAATCACACAATAGGGGCGATGAGGGATTGAGGATCAAGATTCAAGAACATATGCAATAGGGAATTAGGGATTGAACGTGTTGTGCCGACGGCCTACGTGCGTGAGACCGTTGGACAGAAAGAGAGGGAGAGAATGAGGGGGAAGAGAGGAAAAGTCTAAATTAATCAAACAGGAGTGTAATTTATTCTAGAAGTGTATTAATTTAAAGAGATATTCTACTATACATTTATCATATTATCTTCTATCGGTCTATCATTAATTATTTGGAGCTATTATTTATTATTACGAAAAAATTAATTATATAAATTTTTTATTTTAATATTTACATATTCTTAATTATTTTAAATATTTATTCAACAAGTAAATTAAAATTGTTAAAAATTTGTTAGAGATATGACAACTTTTTATGCCTAAATCTACCCTAGTCTCCTTATCCTTCTTTGTCCAAAATATATTTGTCCTTACAGTTTCAGAAGGAAAAAAAATATCGCCGCTTTTGCTACAGATTCATCACTCTGTTTTTTTTTTTTTTTTTGGTCATTGTTTCATCACTCTTTTAGGATTGCATATTTGCTATACTCGTGATTGGTTACTTTTCAATTTTGATCGATCGAGACAACCAAAATACGACCAAACTTCAGTTGACATCCAGCAAATATTGTTAATCTCAGTGACACCAACATATCAAAAATCAGTTGCAGAGAATTCAACAGCCCCAAAAGAAGGTCCCCAGTGGTCTAATCTAAACCAAACTAACGAACGAACCATGTACCGAGGTTCATGGATTGAGTTTTATCCGAATGATATTTACAACATCTCCAAATGGTACAATCCATATGTTTAATTTCACTTTTATAGATCATACTATGTTATTTCATCACTTTTTTATTTTGTACTATTTTAAATAACTTTACACTTCAATGGTGTAACTTTTAAAAGTTCATTAAATAGATCTTACAAATTACTTCACATCTTAAATTATATTTATTGTTGTTTCAATTTAAAATATTAATTCAAGATTGGGTAACGTCTAGGGTGGATCACTTAATAGGTGGTCCATGTGGGTGAACCACCAATATGACCGGTCAACAAGTTAATTCGGTGGCGATTTAATAAAATTTTCATTTTGTAAGGACACACTTATAAAATTTGATAAATTGCATAAAAATCTCTTTTTGGCCATGTCCCTTCTGCTTAGTTTCTTCAAACGTTCCTCCATCTTTTGGCCAATGGTGGATATGGTAGCAGAAGTGCGATTGGAGGAGCGGTGGATGGCAGGGACAATGGTGGTGGCTGGGGCACAGTCGGACGGAGCAGATCAATGACCTTGAGTTTTCTGTTAGCCTTTTTTAACTCTCATCCGCTAACTATTTTAAAAATTGAGTTGGGGATTCCTTCAGTCGTTGTTATGTGACTATTACACTGAAATATCAAAGCAATTAGATGCCTAAATTGAGAGATTTGTGCGGGTCGTATTCGTGGGTCACGAGATCTGTTTTTCCTGCACCGATCCGACGAGGAAGGAGAAGTTCACGGGTCGCAAGACCCATTTTCCCTTTGACCTGAATCTTAATTTAAATATAAAGAAGTGCGAACAAAAAACATTGCTTCCCTATGTGGCCCGATGGTTGGCGAATCTGATTTAAGTTACCCCAGGACTATGTCACGAGTTCGATTTCCCATTCTATCACTTTTGGTTAACGTTTTTTTTCCAAACAAAACATCATTCTGATAATAAAACAAAACGAGGAAGGCTAAATATCCCATCCTTAGAATCAAACCCGTTTGCAAATGATTACAAGTTGAGGAGGCCAACCACTGCATGGCGCGATAAAGGAAAGTTATCATTTGGCATTTTTTTATATTTAAAGTTAAATCAGAAGCCAACGTTTGGATATCATCCCCTACCTCCAGCTGGGTCATGAAGACCCGTTTTGCAAGAAATGGGTTTTTACGCTTCCCAGTTCTGACTCTAGTTATTTTTTATGGTTTTCACATCTTTTCAACCCAAATTAGATGGGGTTTTCATCTTGTCACCAAAAACAAAGAAAAGTTTCTTATTTTTTTTCCTTTTCTTTTGTTAGATCTGTTTTTTAATTTATGCTTTTGATTTCGTTTCCATCGTCAAACTACTATAGGTGTTGAAACACCACCCTGCAATAACACTTCTACCACCACCGCGATGTATCCCTTCCACCGTCGAACCACCAACCACTACACCACCAACAGAGGAAGGGACTTAGAACGAAGAGAGAGAGATTCAGAGAGTTAATTGAGATTAAGTTTATTTTCAAGGAGGACTAGTTTGCAATTAACCATATTATAAATTTAAATGTAAGGGACTACTAAGTAGAAATAACAAAAACCTATATTACCAAGTTAAGGTAATCAATCTAAGTCATTCAAATATTATAATAATATATCTCAGGGTTAAAAATGGTGGGCCACTCATGGACCACCTATTAAGTGGTCAACCGTAGAAGCCACCTTGTGATTGAGCGGTTGTTTTTCTATTGATCCTTGTGTAATAACCGATTGCTTATTGTGAAAGTTGTATTGGAATGTTGTGTGTTTTATGTGATCACACAGTCTCTATTTATAATCAGAGAATACAATCGTATAATTAATTACAAAGGATCAAATCAAATCCTTGATTTGTATAACTATATCCCTAACTATCAGCACGTATTAACTCTATAATAAGCACATGTTAAATATGCTTTCTAACACTCCCCCTCAAGCTGGATCGTATATGTTATATGAACCAAGCTTGTTACAAATATAATCAACCCGAGAGCCTTTGAGGGACTTAGTATACATATCAGCCAATTGGTCCTCAGACTTGACAAAATCGGTGGTGATTTCTCCAGAAAGAACTTTTTCTCTTACATAGTGACAGTCTATCTCTATGTGTTTGGTCCGTTCATGAAAGACCGGATTTGATGCAATGTGAAGTGCAGCTTGATTGTCACAGATAAGTTTTGTATCCTGGAGTTCTCCTAATTTCAGCTGTTGGAGTAGATTCCTAAGCCATGCAAGTTCCTTTGTAGCTGACATCATAGCACGGTATTCGGCTTCTGCACTGGACAGGGCAACTGTGTTTTGCTTCTTGCTCCTCCATAAGATCATATTTCCTCCAATGAGAACACAATATCCAGAAGTGGATCTTCTATCTGATGGTGATCCTGCCCAGTCAGCATCTGAGTAACAATTAATTTTGGCATTGCCTTTATCTTCATATAATAGTCCTCTACCTGGTGCATTTTTGATGTATCAAAGAATACGGATGATCGCATTCCAATGGCTATCACAAGGAGCATTCAGAAATTGGCTTACAATACTCACAGCAAAAGTGATATCTGGTCTGGTGACCGTGAGATAATTGAGTCGGCCTACAAGACGTCGGTATCTTCCCGGGTCTTTCAATGTCTCCCCCTGACCCGGAAGAAGCTTGACATTGGGATCCATAGGAGTATCAGCTGGGCGGCAGTCAAGCATACCTGTTTCAGTTAGAATATCCAGAGCATACTTCCGTTGGTTAATTGTAATGCCTGAAGAGGACTGAGCAACTTCAATCCCCAAGAAATATTTGAGAGGACCCAAGTCTTTTGTCTGAAAGTGTTTGAAGAGATGGGCTTTGAGCCGCTGGATACCGTCTGTGTCATCACCAGTAATGACGATGTCATCAACATATACTACTAGAAAGATGCGTCGACCGGTAGGGTAATGGATGGAGAAAACAGAATGATCTGATTCACACCTGGTCATGCCAAATTGTATTAAGGCAGAGCTAAACCGACCAAACCAAGCATGAGGAGACTGTTTCAATCCATAAAGAGCCTGGTGAAGCCGACAAACAAGGCGAGAATCACCAGGAACAGTAAAACTCGGGGACTGGTCCATATAAACTTCCTCCTGCAACTCTCCGTGCAAAAATGCATTTTTAATGTCTAGTTGATGAAGTGGCCAATGATGAATGGCAGCCATGACAAGAAATAGACGAACATAAGTCATTTTGGCCACTGGAGAAAACGTGTCTCCATAATCGAGACCAAAGATCTGTGTATAACCTTTAGCCACCAGACGAGCTTTGAAACGATCAATCTGACCATCTGGCCCGACTTTCACTGTATAAACCCATCGACAGCCTACTGTAGTTTTATCTAGAGGTAACGGAACAATCTCCCAAGTGTTATTTGAGTGCAATGCTGCCATCTCTTCCAACATCACCTGACGCCAATTCGGATCAGTCATGGCTTCACCTGTAGACTTAGGAATAGACACAGAATCCAAAGCAGAAACAAAAGAAACATAGGATGTAGACAACCGGTCATAGTTTAAAACACAAGCATATTTAGGATTAGGATTGCGAGAGGATCGAATACCTTTCCTTAATGCTACAGGAAGTTCAGGTGCAGGCGATGTAGATGGAGGGGCAATTGGAGCAGGAGATGAGACTGGTGGATCAATGCCAGGAGGTACCGCTGGAGGCTGTGTTCGCCGCTGGTAGACACTCAAAGGAGGTGGAGTAGAAGTTACAATAGGTACCGGAACAACAGGTGGGATATCCCGAAGGTCCGCTGTGAAAGTATCATCAAGTAAAACAGAAGAGGAGAAGAACGGGCAAGTCTCAAAAAATGTGACATCAGCAGAAACAATGTATCGTTGTAGTTGAGGACAGAAACAACGATAACCTTTTTGTACACGTGAGTAGCCCAGAAAAATACATTTGAGAGATTTAGCTGAGAGTTTATTTTTACCTGGAGTGGGGTCATGGACAAAACATGTGCAACCAAAGACATGAAGAGGAATGGGATATAGATCCTGCTTTGGGTATAGAAGAGAGTACGGAATCTGATCATGAAGGACAGAGGAAGGCATGCGATTGATAAGGTAACAGGCCGTGAGGAGCGCATCACCCCAAAAACGAAGAGGAACATTATGGTGAAGGAGAAGGGTGCGTGCTGTTTCAACTAAATGGCGGTTCTTTCTTTCGGCCACACCATTCTGTTGTGGTGTGTGCACACATGATGTTTGGTGAACAATTCCCTAGGAAGACAAAAGTGATTGAAACTGGGATGACAAATATTCACGAGCATTATCAGTGCGTAACATTTTAATAGAAGTACCAAACTGGTTTTGAACTTCTACACAAAATCCTTGAAAAATAGTAAAAACATCAGAACGATTTTTCATTAAAAATAACCAAGTACATCGGGAAAAATCGTCAATAAATGTGACAAAGTAATAATAGCCTAAAGTTGAACAGACACGACTAGGACCCCAAATATCAGAATGAACTAAAGCAAAAGGTGACACAGCATTTTTATTGACTCGCTGACTATAAGTTTGACGACTAGGCTTTCCTAACTGACATGACTGACACTCAAATGATAAAAGCTTAGAAAAACTAGGAACCATAAGACGCATTTTGTTGAGGCTAGGGTGACCCAACCGTTGATGTGTAAGGGTTTGAGAAGCAGCAGAGACACATGACACCGGCAGTGAAAGGTGATATAATCCTCCAGACTCATGTCCTGTTCCAATCGTCCGTCCAGTACGTCGTTCCTGCATATAAACAGAATTATGAACAAAAAGGACTGAATAATCAAGGGTATGAGTGAGTTTGTTAATGGATATTAAATTAAAAGGACAACCAGGAACATAAAGTACAGAATGTAAGGAAAGGTTAGGAAGGGGTTGTGCTTGACCAATCCCTTGAAATTTGATTTTAGAGCCATTTGCCATGGTGACAGAGGGCAAAGAATCAGAGTAAGACAGATGAGAGAAAAAAGATTTGTTACCGGTCATATGGTCAGAAGCACCGGAGTCAAGTACCCATGGTCCAAGAGAGGAGGACTGAGAGACAAAGGCTACAGGATTACCAGACTGAGCGATGTCGCAACCGAAATCACGAAGGAAACGGCGATAAAAATAGATTTTTAGAAAAAAGAGTAGAGTCGCCACCAATTTTATTTAACTTGGGAAAAATTGGAAAACCTTTAAAGAGTGATCTTTGGAACTAAAAGAAAGAGCTCGGGAGTCGTTTGCGCAGAGGGAAGGGTGATGACTTAATCCCACAGCACCCCTAGTGCACCCGTCAAAAAACGGTTACCCACATTAATTGTACAAATAATTAATGAATTTTAATGTATTTATTTTATCCCAAAAATTATTTACGAGAATATAAAAAACAACTATGAATCAATATCTGTAAAAAAAAAAAATGTTTAATAAAAAACTTATTTTTTATTTAGTGGTTGTTGATTTTTGAATTTTAATATTTTAATATTAGCCCTAAATGAGATTGAACATGACACATGGGTTAATAGAGCAACCTCAAATCTTAGGGATTAAGCATGACACTTTTCATAGAGCAATCCCAAGATAACGCAAATTCAAATATTTTAATTATTTATGCAATAAAATAAAGTTAATAAAATGATGAATATGTCCTAAGTGAGGTTAAACACGACACATAAATTCATAGGACAACCTCAATTCTAAGGGATTGAATATGACACTCAATTTCATAGAGCATCCCTAAATGATAGAAGCACAATTATTTACTTAACTAATTGAATCTTATTTTTATAACTGGTCAAGCTAAAAAGATGAAAGGCTAGTTAATTCACAATTAATTTAATGGACAATCATTTAGAATACACTAACAGGGTTACATTGCAAGGATACCATTTCAAATTAAAGGCTTAATTTGGGCATTTTATGGCACCTTTGCATCTGCCATTGGGGGATAGCTAACGAGAAGCAAAACCCAAATCCCATTTGGTCCTCTACGTCCAACAACAGCGGTCATCATGCAACCAAAGCTTAGTGAACTTCAAAAAAAAAAAATTGTAGCAGGCACCACACAAGAATTCATTCACTTGACAACTCACGAATTCACCAAAGGATGTGATAGAAAGAACAGGGCAAACATTAGATTAAATAGCAGAAAAATGAAGCTTCTTGCAAAATTTCTTATTCATCAATCATGAGTTGCACGGAAGGAATGAGAATAACATATGATTCAAAA
Source organism: Ammopiptanthus mongolicus (assembly GCA_039655645.1). Taxonomy (NCBI): domain Eukaryota; kingdom Viridiplantae; phylum Streptophyta; class Magnoliopsida; order Fabales; family Fabaceae; genus Ammopiptanthus; species Ammopiptanthus mongolicus. The sequence goes on from CM077345.1 coordinate 6,758,926, forward strand.
CAAGATTAAACTTGAAAGGCTGACACAAGCATTTAAAAATCAAACGAAATGATTCTGAATTCACAGCAATAATAACAAATTCCTCTCAGATGCTAACCATAGAAACTTCATATCAGTAAAAAAAAAACATTAACATAATAGCAACAAAGCAAAACCACAAAACTGATGCTACGATTCAACAAAAAAAACACTGATACTATTCACTTGGCTGCCTCCTCCATCATAACAACAGGAACCCAAAGCTAATCAGAAGTAGGAAATAGGTTGAAATAGCTGCATAAAAATAGCATAGGAAAATTGAATTGGGTAATGACTCACGCATTTTATCAAATAGAAAACAAGCTATCGAGACTAGTATCAAGAAGCAGTATACCATACCACAAATGAATTAAAAATTAACAAATTCAAGGTGCAAAACACAGAGAATAGAAAAAGGAAAATTATGGGACATCATATTAAAACTCAAAGAAAGAGATGATTTTCATTCCCTATTATTGCAGCATTACAAAGTCAGAGAAACAAAAGAGAATAAAAATGGAGGTTGCAAAATGGAGACCTTCAATTATAATGAATATCCTCTCCCCCAAGATACGAGAACCCACTCAGAAAAGAAAAAGATACAAGCAGATTCCTCTCAAAACATAACAGTGCCCAAGAACATCCTTTTGTGTTTCCCTCTACTCCCCCTATAGCTGCGTTCTTGAGGCTTTATAAAGACGAACATATGCCTATCTTCTGCATCAATCTTCACTTACCTGTGAATGAAATCAGATCTGATTAGTGCTTGATTTGAGGATGAAAAAAAGAAAGGAAAGAAACCTACCTCGCGCAACTCGCGGGATTGAGAATGAGAACGGGATTTGGAATAAGAAAGTAACGTTTGGGACCTTGATTTGGTCATGAAGATGATTGATGATTCACGATTTCCCTCTTGGTAGAGAACTGAAGCCGCGACGGCTAGGGTTCTAGGTGAAAGGGGAAGGAGAAACCGGGTTAGGGAAAAGATAAAACAGGTTTGTGTAGTGGGTCAACAGCTGGTCTGGTTTGAGCCAAAAAAGAGTTTAGTTTTTCTTCTTCTTTTTGTTTTTTTTTTCCGTTATTAAAAGAACAAACAAGACTAAATGAATAAATAAAATGTCTCTGCTTTACTTTTCTAAAACAAGTTGCAACAAAATATTTTGCGCTTTTTCTTTTTTTATTTCCTAAGACTAAGAAAACTCCACTCTTTTTTATTTTATTTTATTTTCAAAAAAAGACATTTTTATGATTTTGACTCTTTTTCTAAATTTAAGTGAAAAACAAAAGGGACTCGGTCAAAATGGGGTGCTCACAAGCGACGGCAACAGAGGGTGTTGGCTGATTGGCTGCTTTGAACTGAAGGAACTCGTTGTAATCAGCGGCCGAAATAGTAACATCGTCAGTGATTGCAGTGTGAGCAACATTGGCAACCTTAGACTGTTGTTGTCTTGCCTTGGTGCGGCATTCAGCTTCAATATGGCCATAACGATTGCAATAGTTGCATTGAGAACCGCGGCGTTGGCCACCACGTCCTCCATTCCGTCCACCACGACTGGGATAATGGGAGACGAGAGCGGAGGAATCAGCAGAACTTGAGGAGTGGCCAAAAGTATGAGGAGTAGCAAGACGCAACAGTTGTTCACTGACTGTATCATATGAAGGAACAGTGGATCCTGATAAAATCTGGTTACGCACAGAATCAAGTTCTGCTGGTAAACCGGCTAGTGCAAGAATCATGAAAAACTTGCTGCGTTGCTCGACATGAGCTGCTGCATCACTGGTAAAAGGCATTAGGGATTGAAAATCAGCAATCAAATGGTCAAGCTTACCAAGGTACGTCTGCACATCCATGTTGTCGAGCTTCAAAGAGATGAGGTTGAGAACGACACTATAAAGGCGTTGAATGTCGTTGGAGTAGACTTTCTTGGCTTTTTCCCAAACATCATAACACGTGGTGAATGCTTGGTATTGCGGCTGAAGCTTGGGCGCAATGGAAAACCATAGGACAGTACATAAGGAAGCGTCAACCTGCTTCCATTTTGAGCGGTCTTTGGTAGCAATATCCTTGGCTTGTTTGATCAAGTGGTCTTCACGGGCTTGACCTTGGAACCAAAGCTTGACAGCAGCAGCCCAGATGCTGTAGTTGGCTGTCCCGGTCAGTTTTTCGCACGGGATCAACGGAACCTAGGTGAACGTCATAGTGTCAGAATCAGAATTATCACCCATGAGTTTTTGTAGGTGAAAAACAGTTGGACAGGGGCGCCTGGTGGTGGGGAAGGCGGCGGAAGTGGCGGCGGGTGGTGGGCCGGGCCTGAAAAGGTGAAAAAATGTGATCTGGGCGCGGGCGCGTGTGGAGGCGCGTGCGGCGGCGTTTGGTAATGCGCTTTTGGCCGTAGGGTCGACTCGGGGAGGTGGTGCAACCGGTGGTGGCAGACCGGAGATACGAGTCACGGTTGCGAAGAAAAGTGGCTTCTCAGTCACGCGGCTAGTGTTCACGCAGGAAGGAAAAAGAAGAGAGGCGGCGACTGAGGCAGGAGATCAGAACCTAAACTACTGATACCATGCGAAAGTTGTATTGGAATGTTGTGTGTTTTATGTGACCACACAGTCTCTATTTATAATCAGAGAATACAATCGTATAATTAATTACAAAGGATCAAATCAAATCCTTGATTTGTATAACTATATCCCTAACTATCAGCACGTATTAACTCTATAATAAGCATATGTTAAATATGCTTTCTAACACTTATAGAAGCAACCGTCCTTACATGTGACATCCACGTCAAATTGCTTCAATGGTACAACTCAATAAGAACTTGTCATTAACTTTAAGAATCTGTTAAGCGCGCAATTCTATTGCTAAAATCCAATTTGGGTACTTAACTATTTTTTAGTGGGTCATACAATGTCACATAGGATTTAAGAACCCCACTAGTTTTCATTCTAATGTCGTCAAAATAATTTTTTTTGGTAAGAGCCGTTCTTATAGAAGAACTTTTCTCCACCTTGACATCAATATCACCAATCTCGAACGGACACTTTTAGTGACAGTTATTAAAACTGTAGGTATAAGTAATAGTGTTAATCATATCGTAGGTAAAGGTAGATGGATCGTAGGTAAAGTCTATTGACAGTCAGATATAATTGTAGGTAAATATATATGGATTATAAGTAAAACCTATAGTGACAGTCATTTTCCGTTATTATTCGTCGCTTATAATAGATAGTTGGACTGATCATAGGTGAATATAAGTTTTATATATATATATATATATATGTATAAATTTTAAATATATAATAACATATTTTATCTACCGTTAAAAAACAAATTTTTGTAGTATTGAATGCATATCAGCATCTTAATATTTGTCATTGTCACGGCTGATAGGTTCACATTTTAAATTTCAGTTCACGACGGCGGTCTTTGTTTGAAGTTTGGAGTCTTTCTAAAGAAGATACTGCTTTTATTTATCCCAAATTCTACTAAATTTAAAAGCCTATCAAAAGAAACTAGGCTTGCTATAGCTATATATGCATATTTATCATATTTATATATAATTACATGTTTTATATATCACGATCAAGTAATGTCTTGATCAACTTAGGCGCACCTTCATTAATCCATCTATTCAATCTGATTAAAGACAAATGATCCATGTGGGGTTCTAACCCCAAGAAATTGGGTAGCTAAAATTAGAATATATATATATATATATAGGCGGATCTTCTTAGGAGTCGAGGATAGCCACGGCTCTTCCCGAATTTTTTCTCCTAATTTTTTTATATAACAACTTATATGACACTCTCAAAATAATTTGTGCAACATATATATATATATATATATATATATATATGCAAAGTTCACAAACTATCATATATTTTATTTTTTGGAACACTATTACTAGACTCTACTTATTTAAAAAATATTCAAATAGTTGAATAAGTTCATTAAAATGAATATTATTTCCAACTCAACTCATCTCCGAACTCACTGCAAATAAGTTTTTTCTTTTCAGCTCATCTGCTTCAAACTTCTTAATCTCTCTTGTGTAAGATTAGTAAACACTAGATAAGATTTCACATATTGAATGTTTACTCACTTTACATATTTAAGTGATAAAATTAAACATGATTAATTATAAATTTAAGTGAATTATTTTGACTAGTGTTTAGGGGCTCCCCAAAAAAATTCTCAAGATCTGTCATAATATATATATATATATATATATATATATATATATATATATATATATATAGAGAGAGAGAGAGAGAGAGATAGAAATGGTTTATTATGATAGCGAGATGAACAACTCGAGATTAAAAGTTAGTTAGTGGTCATATAATTACTTAAAAAAGTTACATGATTTTTTATTTAATGTTGATCATTCATGTAAGATTTAATGGTCAAAATTTACTCCTCTCACATGTTATGATAAACCACTACTTGCACTTGATAATATATATATATATATATATATATATATATATATATATATATATATATATAGGCAACTCAATTGAGAGAAGTGTGAGGAACAAACCTAGGCCATTAAATCATGCATAGATGGTCAGGATTAGAAGTTAGTTAGTGGTGTGATCACAATTAGTCTCATAGCGGGTCCAAAGGATCTACATTTATAGGAATATTCCATGAATCTATTGGGTAGCCAAAGGTGTTGATTACAATGTGTTTCAACCAAAAAATAATATCACTTGATTTGCTCAAGGGAGATGGCTACCGGGTCGTCCACTTGAGGCCATAGATTCTTTTGGGCTTTTTTGGTTTTTTTTGTTTCTTTCGTTTTATACCAAATTAAAAATATATATACTTGCTTCAACAACCACTAGGTCAACTCCTTGGTTGTATATGATTGCACGTCGATTTCTTGATCCGTTGAACTAGTATTTGCTATACACTATATGTTTATAGTATCTTAACAGTCTACAGCACAGTATATGAATCAAGGTTCTTTTCGTGAATTTTGTCATATATATATATATATATATATATATATATATATATATATATATCTTATCCATTATTTTTAGTATTTTTATCCGGAAAAAAATTGTCAACTTTTATGTTTCCCCAAAACTGGTTTCCATTACAACTTATCAAAACAATTTAATTTCATATATAATTACGAAATTATATAGATAAAATAGAAGTGTTCTGTTAAAGATAAAATAGCTCTTATAATCCTCATCAGTAAATCCAAAAGTTCCAACCTCTTTATTCAAACACCCTCTTAACGAAGAGTACGAACTATGGAGAATATAATTAGAGGTACCCAGAGACAGAGATAAGGTGCAATACATGTGGTCGGAGACGTGTACCCTGGACCCTGGGGTTTTGGAGGAAAAACAATCATTTTCCTCTAAAATTACCAAAAATTATTTGGCCAAATTGACTTTTATTTGTAATGAGAAAACATGAAATTAGCATCGACCTAATGAGTGACCTCATCCACAATCTTGGATGCATGTCCTTGTCATTATCCTTGGCTTTTTACTTAATTTGAAAACAATCTTTAACTAAAACCCAAAATCATAAAAATAGATTTTACATTTACTATTTCAGTTTTAATGTCGCCGTCGCTCCCACTACTATCACGGCTACCACCACCAGCCACCACCACGACCACCATCGCCACCACTACCACTACCACCGCCACCACCACCAGCCACCACCGCCACCGCCCCACCACCGTCACCGCCGCCGGGATTGTTCGTTTATAATTTATTTTTTTAAAAATTTTTATTTTTTATTTAATTTTTTCAGACTCAATTTGGAACTAAAACTCAAAACTTAGAACTAAAATTCAAAACTCAAAACTGAAATTAGATTTGGTTTTTGAAATTTTCAAAACATAAAACCAAAAACCACCTCGAACGGGGCCTAAGATAGTTTAAATAGTTACATAATTAAGCCTGTTGAGCTATTCAGAGGGGAGGTGTCTTTGGATAGGATGGAAATCTTCGGTTCCATTTTTCTGTCATATTGTCTATCCCCACCAATGATAATTTGTCACTTAATAAAATAAAATCATAGCTCATTAGCACCTATGCACATCCTCAGCCTTTGATTGGTGGGGGACACCGAGACACCATTTTAGGACGGCAGAATTTTGTTCCTTTGGATGCCAGAGTTCCCCAATGACATGTGAGTGATTATATATATATATATATATATAAATTAGTGATCCCTATAAGATTACAGAAATATCCTTAAATTTGAATATATCTATATTACAAGATGGAGGATGATTTTTTTCCGGATTATATATATGATTGTTTACGTTGAAAAAAAGATTGCTAAAAAAATTATCACAAATATTATAAATCATGATTTTTACTCCATAAAACATCGTCTTGTACAGTTAATTAAAGAAGTAAAAGTTTTATGTATGCCCTTAAACTTGTATGTATATATGTATGATAAAAAAAAACTTGTATATATGATAATATTGACTATAGATTTGGTCGCAAACCTATCGATCGCTAAATGGTAAGTTATAAAAGTCAACTTTAATTTGTTGACCATGGCAACTAAATTTGCAACCGCTTTTTGATGCAATGACTTTTTTTGGCATTTGGCGACCGATACAAAAAGGTTTAGTGATATAGCTAGATAGGACCAAAACTGCAACCATCATTATACATATTAACATATATTTCCTCTGTTCCATTATATATGTCACATTTACAAAAAAAAATTATTCCAAAATATATGTTATTTTCTATTTTCAATGTAATATTAAATGCTTTCTATCAATTATATTCTTAAAAACTTCACTTTACATTTATGACAATAGTTAATATATACACCAATGACAGATAAGGTTAATTTGATAAAATTATCACTCTCTTTCTTTCATTCATTGTTTTTCCTTAAATTATGTGATTTAGCCAAATATGATATATATATTGGGACGGAGGGAGTATATAATATAAAAATACCTAACCACACTTAAATTAGAATACAATGTATCTGCAAGTATCATATTCTAGAGTAGAAGTTTACAATTTCCATTTTTAATTGTATTTATTTAGCTTTCTGAGCGAACAAAAGAGATAGCCCTTCTATGCTGAAAATTGACCCAGTTTACTTGCGTGTCAAAAGCATAGACGTTGAGCAAGCCATGTTTGTTCAAAGATATTTTGGTGGTGGTCTTTTAGTTAGTTCCCATTACAACTTGTGTCAACATATTCATATGATTGGGAGTCATTAAAAGAACCCAACCCCGTGAAAACAACCATATATAGATAGGGTACGTAATTATATACACTATGTTCTGCATTATCTTTTTGAAACTCATCTTCACCGACCTTCTTGTTGTAACTGAATTTTCCAATAACTATACGTAAAAGTCTGATTACACCAGCCAGCTAGCTACTCGTGAACCCAAGGTTTCCTGAGTAACTTAGCTTTCTCCACGCGTTCCTGAACTTAATTTGTTGCCTACTGAATTCATATGCCACTTTTTGACAGCTGATGGATATATTAATCAAACCCCTCTCTTTTAAAGCGTGCTCATAACAAGTTCAACGCGATTATATATCTATGTATGTATAGGCTGTCGGCATGTGCTAGAGAGACGGTGGTCACGACTAAGCAAGGAATTAATATTGAAGGATGTCTATAAATCACACCTCAATGAAAACGTGGCAATAATGGGCAATGGCAATTAGTAATTTAGCACTTCCTGGGACTCAATTATAAGGAAAAAAGTATTTATATTTTGTGGACTCAAATATAAGTAACATTCAACAAAATCAATTGTATTTAATGTCAGTGTTTCAAAAATACTCTTGATTAATTCTGTTTTTACTTTTCTAAGACAATTAATATAATGATAGTTTAGTAATTGTAACTCAATTTTTACATAGATTAAGATAATTAGCTAACTTTTTTAATAAATGTGAAATTAGTTAACTTTACTTATAATTGAGTCCGGAAGGAATACGTCAAAACATGTACCGTCCGCATTCAATTAGGACAAATACTTTTATTGTCATACGTGGTTTCTTTATAACTTTTTGAACTGGAGGCTAATCTTCATTCAATATAATGAGATATTTATCCTATTTTTACAAGTGGAGTAAATACCTAATCCGATCTCTAAAATTATAGGGTCGTATCAACTTAGTCTCCACATTATCAATATTCCAAAATGATCCTTAAAATTGCAAAATGTTAATCAGGTTCGTCCTTCCATTTGAATCCGTTAGCAAATGCATCCCTAACATTATTCACTTCGTTTCAAATGCTCATTCTAGTCCATTCAAGTACCAATGGAGGGACGAATCTGATTAGTTTTCTGCAATTTCAAGGATCATTTTGAAATATTAATAATATAAGGGACGAAATTGATACGACCCTACAATTTTATGGACCAGATTGAATATTTACTCTTTACAAGTGCTTTCATGCAAGTTTAAACTCGAGTCTTGGCATAACAAATTTCCCTCAACTTCTTAGCTCAATGAAGTTTATTTATTGTTTGAGTCAAATCTTATAGGGGACAAACACTAATAATTAAGAAACAGCTAAAATAACGATTGAATATATATAACGACCAAACAGTATCGATAGTAAATAGCGACGAATAAGTTGTTTTCTAATGAAATAGCGCAAATGCAGTGCAGGAAGATTAAAAGGGATTGTAAAAGTAAATTTGCATGAATATTAAAATGCAGAAGTTTTTTTTATCAGAGAAAGTGCAAAATTTTAAAGTGCTTTAAAAAAAGTGTAAAAATTAAACTTAAATGGTGCTTGAGCTTGAGCTCTATTTTGATCCATTATTAATGCTTCATTTTTATTTTTATTTCTCACATAAATTTTTGTACTTTAGTTACTTATATTGATAAAATTTTATGTCAATTTAACCTCTTAATATCATGTGGGCATGTCAAAACGACGTCGTTTTGGGACTTGTTCCAAGGTGGACTCCACGCCATCATTATGTCAGGATCGACTAGGACACTTAATGACTATGTAGGACCGTTATTAAGGACTTGGATGGATTCTAACGTTGAGGCCAACATTAGTATATTTCAAATACCTTATTAAAACTTTGTGACAATAATATGTTTAACACAATTTTCAATTATTCATATTTTAAATAACAAAAAAAAAGCCTAAAAACTCCGTGTGTCACACGGGTGACTACACACTAGTTAGTAGTTATATTACCAACCAAAGGTTAGTCGAGTAGTAAGCATCTTGACCCTATAAAGAGAAGGACGCAGTTTCGAATTATGGTAATGACACTCTAGTTGAGAGGTTACGAAAACCAACAGCTCTAAGCAACTGATCGAAGATTAGTCTCATAGCCGATCCAAATGGCTGAAGCTTGTGGGGATATCTCAGAATGCCATTCGGAAACCAAAGGCCCTAATTACGGTAGTTCATTAAAAAAGTTAGTTACATTACATTACATTACATATAGAACTATTAATTAAACTCTTTTTTTTGAAGAAAAAAAAAACTTGAGTGATGGGTGTGAAAGTTGGACTTTATATACACCAATGCAATTTGGTTCAGTTTAAAAAGAAATGAGCCCATTTAAGGGAATGAATGAGGGCCTAATGTAAAAATTGAAGACCCGACGATATCAAGAATGGGCCGAGTCTCCCTCTTCTTTCTGACTCGTCAGTTCTCAGCAACATTTCCACAAACACTTGGAAGCCAAGCCATACACAAATCAAATGCTTCTCACTCGAATGCTCATACCTATGAAGAAGCAGTTGAATGCAGGTGGGATCCTATATCCCTTTCCAACCTTCGTTGATTGCTTCTCAAATGGGTATCAGAGTCGATGGATGACAACCAGTAAACGTGTCCAAGACAGGAGCAAGTTGAAGAGGGTTCACGACCTCGAAGTCGTAATCGAGAAGTGGAAGATAACCTCCAAAATCCTCTTCTTATTCGAGATTCTAAAGCAAGAACCAGAGATGGTTATTCCCGTTCGGTCCCTCGAACAATACCGGAACCAGATCAATCTTCCAAAGCCCCATAGAATCTCCGATTTCCTTCGAAAAACACCCAAGCTCTTCGAACTGTACAAGGATTTCAAGTGCGTGTTATGGTGCGGGTTGACCCGAAAAGGTGAAGACTTGATAGAAGAAGAACAAAGGGTTCTCGAGAATCATGCAGACAAAGCTGCGGAACATGTTACGAGGTTTCTGATGATGTCGGTGGATAAGCGTCTTCGTTGTGATAAGATTGCTCATTTCAGAAGAGATTTCGGGTTGCCAATGGATTTTAGGACCAACTGGGTGCACAATTATCCTCAGCATTTTAGGGTGGTGAAATCTTTAGATGAAGTTGAGTTCTTGGAGCTTGTGAATTGGAACCCTGCTTGGGCAATCACAGAGTTGGAGAAGAAGGTGATGAACGGCATAACTGAAAATGAAATCACCACCCCAGGTATGCTTTCACTTCCATTCCCTTTGAAATTCCCTGCAAATTATAAAAGGGTATCTCGTTATGGTGAAAAGATTAAACTTTTTCAGCAAAGGCCTTATTTGTCTCCCTATGCTGATGCAAAGGGTCTTAAGGCTGGTTCTCTAGAATTTGACAAGAGGGCAGTTGCTGTTATGCACGAACTCCTTAGTTTTACTGTTGACAAGAGGCTTGTAACTGATCACTTAACTCACTTCCGTTGGGAACTTGTGATGCCTCAGAAGCTTATGAGGCTTCTGTTGAAGCATTGTGGAATTTTCTATGTCTCCGAGAGGGGGAAGAGGTTTAGTGTGTTCCTAACTGAAGCTTATGAAGGTTCTGAGCTGATTGAGAAATGCCCCTTGGTTCTATGGAAGGAGAAATTGTTTAGTCTTGTTGGTTATAGAGGAAGGAAGAAGAAGTTTGAAACATTCAGTGACGTGTCCGATGAGGAAGATGATGATGATGCTTTGATCAAGAGTGACTCTGAAGTGGGGTACTTGCACGTGCAGCTTGAGCAACAGGATACCATGGATTACGAGGATCCTTTACTTGCGAACGATTCTGAGATGGATATTGGGGAGATTAACTTTGCATGTAAAAATTTTAAAACTTCTTGAGCTCATTGTTATATTTCAATTTTACCATGGAAATAATTGTGTTTTCAATTTATGCTTTAAAGTTTTCAAGAACGTGCAATTGTATACGTTGATGTAAATCAATAACCTCATGCTTCAATTTGAGGATTGCTTTCTACCTCAATTGGTGACTAAATCTCAAATAACTTGTGTCCTGCTGCACCAACATGGGAAAAGAAGAAAAAACAACTGACCACTTTTATGCTTGAAGTTGTATTCCAAAATATATTATGCTTATAGCTGTATGATAGGAGGGATAGAAATTATATGTAGACAATCAGGCATAAGAAAACCAAGATACCATGGTTATTACAAGTTTGGCTGAAGATTAAACATGCAGTAAAATAAATAAATGCATCTTCATCAGAAGACTTGAGAGGTACACTAGGCCCTAATGTTACTAAGGGAGTAGAGAAACTTCATTCTAAATCTAGGGATGGTCTCATCTGGAAGACAATGATTTTATTATCAACAGTGGTTTGATATGCAGGACATGCATCCTGTTGGCCTGAAAATACGCAGGTTTTAAAAAAACATAAATTATTTGTTTGGTTGATTGTACTTTGAATTCTATTTTTCTGGATGTATGATGTCCCATAAGGAGATTTGCGCTGTGTTTGGTTCTGCCGAAAAATAGGAGGAAATAAAACAACATTAAAGAAAAGGTGATGGAAAGTAGCCCTTCCATTGTTTGGTTCCCCAAAGAAAAGGAATGAGATGTGCGGGTCTCACCTTAAATTTGCTTTCTTCCCATATTGAGAAGAAAACAGCAAGAAAGGTGCACTTTTGAGGGAAAAGACTGTAACACCCCTCCTTAATGAATTTATTATTAAAGAGTGAAGATCAAAATTCCTCCGTGAAAAATTTTATAAACTCATTTTTAGTCCTTGAAAAAGATAAATTAACTATCTGGTCTCTCAAATTTATAAATGAGGGACACATTAGTCCCTAGATTTATTTCTGACATCTATTTACTTCTCTACGTGTCCCATTAACCATCTTATTTGGCTCGTTAGTGGTCCTGTGTGACCTATGATAAATTTACGCAATAAAAAATGAATGAAAAGTGAAAAAAAAAAAGTACATAATTTTTAAGTATTTGGATTTTAAAGTTGTACACGTGTTTCAGTTTTTATTCGTTTTTCACAAAGGAAATTTGTCATAGGTTATGCACAATCACTAACGAGTCAGGTAGGATAGTTAGTAAGACACGTGGACAAGTAAATGGACGTTGGAACTGGACTGAGAGACTAAAGTGTTCCGTATTTATAAATTTGAGGAATTAAATGATTAATTCTTTTTTCAGGACTAAATTTGAGTTCCCAAAATTTTTTAGGAATCAATTTGGGTATTCATTCTTAAAACTAAATCCTAAACATGGAACGGTGAAACCCCACCTGTTAATGACGCCAACAAGGAGTGTCTCATACTGTCGCTGAAAATGTCAACGTTCAATAATTGAAGAAAAAAAACACAAGGTGAAAAAATGCATTGGATTCTATTATTAAGTTAATAAATTTTATTAATTTGGTTCATTTGAAAAATAAAAAAGCATACTTAATTTGATCAAAATTAATTAATTAAAAAACTAAATAAATATTTAAAAGGGTTGTATTAGTGAGAATATAATTTTCATTGTTATTCTACTTATTATATCTCATTTTTACTTAAGGTTATTTATATCATTTCATAAGTATATCTTTTTTTCTCTCACTTTCTACACAATCAAATGAGATGAGAAAAAAGTTTTAATTTTTCTTTCTTTCATAACAAACAATTAAAATTTCATCTCGTTTTTTATTCTTTTTTTTTCCTCTTACTTTCTTTTCTTTTGTAAACCAAATAGAGTGTTGGTGTATATGTGGCCAATGTGAGATAATTTATGTATATCTGATGTGGTTGTTTTAAACTCATTTATACGCAATCAAATGTTTTTTTTTTTTTTTGAGCTTGTGTGCCTTAAATCTAGGTTTCTGCCTTATTTTAGAGAAACACAACCTCTGATTGTAGGCACACATTTTCAAGTTAAATTGGCTTACCATGTCTACTTACTAGATGAAGTATGACTATGATTAAGTTGCAAAATTCTATCATTTCTTTTCTTGAAAGATACCTAAACGGTTTTTCTATTGTGTGCCATGGTCATTAGTTTAGGAATAAAAAAAAAAAAAAGTTTAGTGATGTATTTATTATTTTGAAAGATGACATACATAGTTTTGCTTAGAACACCTAAAATAGGATATCTTATATATGCATATCCATTATAGCTATTAGGATAATTGGGGCTAACTCCATTCTAAAAACTAATTCATAGAGGAAGATTTGTCCAAGTATTATAAATGATTTTTTACTCATATTTACAACCAATGTGAGACTTCTTTATTTTTCAACAATAGTTTTATATATAATATATGACAATATTTAATTATACTCACTTCAAACCCGTGTGTTATATTGGTAGTATACAAAACACATTTTCCATTAACCAATATTTGAGACTCGCTTTGTAGCCATGGCATATTAGATTTGGAGAATTAGGACGAATAGTGAAGAAAATAAACTGAATGAGAAACTCATATTATTATTCTTAGTAGTTACAATGTAGCTATCACCTTATATAGTGATGGCAATTCAGTTATGAAGCTAACTGTATCTAACTGATACAACAGAAAGTAATAGCTGTACAACAGTTAAAGGATGTTGGCTTTAATCCCAATCATAACAAGCTAAACTATCTCTAACATTCCCCCGCATAAACTCAGGGTGTTTGAGCAAGCGAGAGCTTGTCAAAGACTCTGAGTTTATCCCTGAGAGTGCTGAATCGGGCAGCCGATGGGGTTTTGGTAAGAACATCGGCCCATTGATCAACGGCAGGAACATGGGTCACACTTAGACTGTGATTCAGCACTTTTTCACGAACAAAGAAAATGTCAAGCTCCATGTGCTTGGTGCGGGAGTGCAGTACAGGGTTATGAGCCAGAGAAACAATACTAAGGTTGTCACATAAGATTCTGGGAGTTTGAGCTTTAACCCACAATTCTGTCAATAATGACTGAACCCAAAGGATCTCAGCATAGAGGGCTGCCATGCTTTGATACTCTGCCTTGGCACTCGATCTAGCAACAAGAGTTTGCTTCTTTGACCACCAGGAAATCAAGTTGGGGCCAAGGTAGACACCTGCCCCAGAAGTGGAGCGTCTATCATCCGGATCGGATGCCCAATCAGCATCACAAAACCCTGTCAAAGTTAAAGGAGTTTCCATGGCAGCAGGTTGGATTAAAAGGCCATGATGAATGGTACCCTTAAGATACCTAAGAATCAGTTTAATAGCCTTCCAATGATCCTCCAAGGGCTGAGACAAAAACTGTCAGACCTTGTTCACTGAGTAAGAAATCTCTGGTCTAGTGAGGGTTCCATATTGCAATGCCCCAACAATGGACCGAAATATGGAAGGGTCAGGGACATAATCAGCCCCAAATTTGGAAAGTTTAAGGTTAGCAACCACAGGAGTGTTGATTCCCTTTGCTGATTCCATGTTAGCTTTGGACAACAGATCACGAATATATTTGGTTTGGGAAAGGAGAAGAGAGCCATTAGGCAAGTGGGAGACTTCGATTCCCAAAAAATAATCCAGGTTGCCTAGTTGCTTGGAAGCAAATTCTGAGTGTAAGTCATCAATAAGTCTCTGAATATGAGGCAATGAGCTGCTCGTAACAAGTATGTCATCAACATACACCAAAACTATCATGCAGTAGGTGCCATTGTGCAAGGTGAAAAGGAAGGGATCACACTTGCTTGCCACAAAACCTCTATAGAGCAGGGCAGTGTTAAGCCTTTCAAACCAGGCCCTAGGTGCCTGTTGGCAAAGCAAATGCCGGAACCAGGATTAGACACCTTGTGGTCTTATAAAAACTTAATGAAGTTTTTTATCCCTAAAAATATATGATTTTTTGGTTTTAGTCCCTGAAAACAATGTTTGAGGGTTGTACTACCTTGAAAATGTGTTAAATAATTATCTGTTTGGTTGAGATTATTCTTAACACAAACGTGAAAATAATACTTCTCAAAGATAATTATTTTGAAAGTTATATGAAAGAATTTTTTCGTCCACGTGATTTTGTCCTTACAAAATCTAAAACAAACAACTTCTAAACGATTGGCGTGCTTTTAATCAATGAATAGATGAAACATTATCAGCAAAAGGAGGTTGGAGTTTTGATCTCTGTTTAAGCTGGAGTATAAATAATGAAACTGCATTGATGCTGTCTTAATTGAGGATCCTTAATCCATAGGGTTTATCCTTATATGCTCCCCAAATTTTTTCGACCTTACATCAGTTGCTCTTGGTAATCCTTAACATCCAATCATACATCGAAACAATGCAGAATTGCAGATCAACTGTTTGAGTGGATCATTCAATAGGCCAGTATATGGATAATGGATTTGTTATGTTCTGTTTGACATTTATTATAAGCCTCAAAGTGCAGGGTGATGATTGTTCTCTGGAATTTGTTTTTGTTTCCACAGAAATGATTGATTGATATTCACGAACGAAAAGTTAAAGGGAATAATTTGATCATCTGAGACATGGGAGGAAATATGCTTAATTTTGTCTTTAGTATTTGCAACACCCTTTCCCGAGTGTCACATTCCCGAACGTTTATAAGGCCGAAAATATTTACAGTATTGACCATGTCTATCTTGGGTATAGATTGGGTGACTTTCATAATTGTACATATGGTGCCTTTCTCTATTTCTCTCTCATTTAACACACTCTCTCTTATCTTATTTCATTTTTCACTTTCATATTTCTTTCTCCAAAAAATGCCTAAAATCACCAAAGTCACCACAAATGAAAGTCACTCAATCCATTTCCGTCTATTTCCCGATGTTAAGACTTTTTTACTAACCAATCAAAGGTTTATCTCCTTTTTTTTTTGTGTACCAAGGTGGGTACCCCTTGATCGATAGTTGGAGACAAATTTCCTTTGAGACGTAGAGATCATTAAAATGGGTTTTGTCTTTTCCAAAGAAGTTTTTTTTCATACCATTGATTGAAATCAAACTCTTAATAAGAAACTTAACTATCTATCAACTGTTGTGCAGGTTGTTTGCTAAAGGTTTATCTTATTGCTTAGATCCTTGTTTTCTTTCATGTACCCGCTTTTTTTGGTTAATTTGAGAATCATTCAAACAAGCGTGCATCATGAGAATGGCAAATGATTTATCTTATTATCCTTCAAATCTTTGAAAGACATGCTTTCTTATCTCTATTATTTTCCTTTTATTTTTATAGATAATTTTTTTTTTTTTTGAAATACTTGTATTCAATTTCGGCAGTTGTTTCATCTTTAGCTACTCTCATCATCTTTATTATTGAGTATATGTACTTTGCTCAGCTTCAGTGATTCCCCTAGGCAGATGGATGTATCCCCAAAATTTAGTGCCACACCTGCCTTGCCCACTCTTTTAAAAGGTAGTTTCTGTTGCAACAACTTCTTAAACATGCATGTGCTGGAGTAATATTCACATGACATGACGAAGTTCTTTGCCATTTTTTTTATTTTTTTTTTGTAGAATCTGATCACTTTGAGTTATGATCAATTACGGCCTGTTTGAATTCTCTTTTTAAAAGTTGTTTTTTATTTTCAAAAATTTAAAAACTTGTTTGATAAACCTTGTTTTCTAAAATAGTTTTGAAATATGATTTTGTTTTGTAGTTTTGGGAATTAAAAAACTAAAACAACTAAAAGTTGTTTTCCTTCTCACTTTTACATTTCAGTTTTGAAAACTAAAAAAACAAGGAAAAGTGTCACTTTTCATTAATGACAGTTTTGTAATATTTGATAACTTTTATTATTTAATTTAAATTATTACATTTTTTATTTAATTCCATGAAATAATAATCTAAAATAGAACATAACATTCATAAAACATGTATGGACCAAATTCAAAATCATTATCATGTATAGGGACCAAAATATTAGTTTAACTTTTATTTGACTTTATCTCTACATGCTATATATGTCTCTTTATAAGTGAATTATATATCACTTTATCATCGTATTCAAACGTTATTTTAATTATTTTTACTTTATTAATTATGTTGTTATAATATATGTTACTTTAGAAAGTGAATTATATATTAATTTTATAAAAATATATCTTTTTTTGTCAAGATATTATTCAATGATACTTAATTAAAAAGGTAACGTAGATAAGAACATAAAAAATAATATTGAGATATTATAAAAAAAACTCGAAATTGATCCCATTTTAAAAATATGTATTAAACAAGTTTTCTATTTTTTAATTTTCAAAACATATTTTAAAAACAAGTTTACCAAACAAGTTTTTTCATTTTCTCATCTCTAAAACAGTTTTAGAAAATAAAATTATCAAATAGGTTTTGTTTTTAATTATCTTCTTAAAACAATTTTTTAAATTGATTTACAAAATAATTTTAAAAAATTAAACACCAAAATTAAATCAAACAGGCCCTTAAAATAGCTTCATTGGAGTTGCATAATCATTCACGGCCATAATATGTCTCTTCACAGTTAACAACCATAACCTCGATTTCTGGCCCAAAACTAGCTAAAATTGGAAATTCTGGACTTGTTTGATTGTATTCTTGTTTTTTTTTTTTAATATTTTAAAACAATTTTTAAAAATAGTTTTTAAAAATTATTTTTAAAAAAAAAGAAGAAAAAAACCTGTTTGGTAACATTGTTTTAAAAATTGGCATTATTGAAGTTGCATTATACTACTATTATTAATCTCCACCGTGAAAATAAAAAAATATCAAAACACTTTTTAAGAACATCTAAAAAATGTTATGTTTTTTTTCAAAAATAATAATTCTAAAAAAAATTTAAAAATCCAACCAAGAATAAAAACTTTCAGAGATGTTTTTTTTTTACAGAATAAGATTTATAGCATTTCATTAGAAATTAAATGAGCAATATATTGAGGAACCCTGATCAAAGAAATAGGGACTAGTCTTAGATAAGACTATCTTAACTAAGTTATGTACAACCCTATCAGCATGTCTCCTAACAAACTGAATCTTAGCGAGAGGTAAACTAAAAAGAAGGATTCAAACATGTTTTTTTGTTTTTGTCATGTTTTTAAAAAATAATTGTTTTAAAAAACAGAAATTAAACATATCCTTTATGTATTGTGACTTGTGAATTTTGAATCGAAGATGTTTTATGAACGACAAATTAAGACAACTTTCATTTTTATAATTCATGATATTATGTGTTATAAAAATTAAATTTGTGTTGAAAGTTATCCGAATTTGTTGTACAGATAGCAATGTTTAATTTGAGTAGATGTTTTGATGGTGATTGCCCTAGATCATTATTCTGCTTCGCCTACTTGTATTCCAACAAATACACTAGAGATTTTTCAGTAGAAACTTCTTATTTTGGGCATGGAAATCAGTCTTTTACATTTATATAAAATTGTGTTAATGTACACCAAAAAAATTTGTGTTAATGGAAAGTTGTTTATTTTTAACATGACCGGCATGCTATGACATATCAATTATTGATTTGCATCATTGACATAGGAATTTCTCACTTAGAAGAACACAGATGTTTAGCAAATCAATTTTTTTGTTTCATAAAGTTTACCCCACTCTTTTTTTTTTTCGTATAGGATTTTGGTGCAAAACGTGAAACTACCATATCCTTTTTTGCAATTTGATTGTGACGTTCATGATTCACCTGTTTCTTGGGGCCATTAATGTCTGAAAATACTGGCATTTCTGCGGTATTGGCGGGGTTGAATAGGGGGTGGACTTGAGTGGGTTTTGATCGGTTTTAATGTATTTAAAGATTCAATCCAATCAAATACATTTGGGTTGTGTTATGTCAATTTAATCATAATTTTTAACGTAATCCAAACCAACCCAACCCGATCTCATACAGGTTGGTTTGGGTCGGCTATCGGATTTATTAGTAAAATATTCTTTTTCCAGAAAAATAAAAAAAAATGAAAAAACAATAAAAAATAGAAAAAAAACATCACTTAATTAGTTAATTTGCACTTTCAATAACAAAAGCATGATTGAAAACTTGTAATACAAAGTATAGTTGGAGTACAATTTCCAATAAATAGTTGGAATATGCATTAGTTACATGTTCCCTAAATTCAGCGGGTTGGGTTGGGTTGCTCGGGTTTACCATTTTCAGATCCAGCATCCAATCCATAGGCCATAGGTATACTTATTTTAAAATTAACCCAACTCAATGACCCGAACCAACCCAGATTTTGTGGGTCGGATTGGATTGGATAGATCAGGTTCACGAATCGACCTGTACCCATACCCACCCCTAGACTTGGGGACAACTCGATATCACGGAATTTCAGGAGAAATTCTTAAGCTCTCTCAAGGAGTAACTTTTTTTTCTTAATTTGTACCATTAAATGGGTATTACTTTATTCATGGCATTAAAATTATAGGTTAACACTATCAATAGGAAAAGATGATAGTTCATATAATTGAACATATTCGATGGTACAGGAATTTCTAGTTGAAGTAAACATAATATGTCACTTATTATGTTGGGTCGTAACCACGAAAAGCTTCTTTAAAACTAGGCAGATTGCCAATACACTCAACAATTAATGCTTGTGCTATCTTTGTATTGATAGAATAGAGCGGAATGAAATAAATTAGTCCTAGATTTTATGGGATATGAGATGAAATGAAATTGAACTAATTTATTATTTACTTAATTCCACACCATTTCATCATAAAGTTTATAAAAATAGTATGATAACTTTATTTTATTTCATTCTATTCCATCTTGTTGTATTTCATTTTACACATCATTAAATATCTAAACATATTCTTAAAGGTGAAATTAGTGCATGCCCTTGAAATATCAATAGGTGCATATTTTAGGAAATTTTTACCATTAAGCTTGAGCATATTCAAATAAGAGTAAATCCCCAATTTGGTCCTTGGAATTTTGTAACCTTGTATCAATTCTGTCTTTATGCCAATTTGGTCCTTGAAATTGTAAGGATCATATCAACTTGATCCTTGGCGGAGGGACTGGATTGATTAACGTTTGACAACTTCAGGGATACTTTTGGAATTTCAAAAATGTTAGGGACTAAATTCTGTCCCCTGACCACTTGTTTAAGGTGATCAAGTCCCATACCCCTCGGACCAACCACATATTGGTTTGAAAACATGTGTTTGCTAGTGCCTCAAGAACACGTTAGTATTTCTCCTCTTTTTAAAGTTGCATTGTTTTATAGGTCACTCTAACTATCTATGAGATTGTAGTTCTGTTCTACATGTTGTGCTCTTAATTTTAATTTAGGCTAAAATATACTTTTAGTCTTTCCTCTTATTTTCAGAATTCGTTTTGGTCTTTTATCTTTAAAAAGATTTATTTTAGTCATTTATCTATCAAACGTCATACAAAATGGTCATTTCCGTTAGTTCCTTCACTAACGCCGTTAATGTTAGCATACATGACAGTTAAGTCATGATCTTGACAGCTGAGTGAGCTCGTCATCCATGTGACAGTATGTATTAGAGCCACGTGGGAGGACCAAATCAAAACCGAAATATAAGATAAATGACCAAATCGAAACTAAAAATTAAGATAAAGACCAAATTGAGTCTTCTTTCCCCAACGAGTCTTCTTCTTCAACTAGTCTTTTTCCCCCAAATTGATGGCCTAGGGTTTCTGATAGGGATGACAATTTGTACTTGTTGTGAGGATCCCCGCGGGAACCGCTCCGAATGGGGCCCCGTGGGCGGGGAATTTTTCTCTGTAGGGATGGGGTCGGAGGAGAAAATCCCCCCGAAGGCATTTTGGGGACGGGGATGGGGAACATGCTCCCCGTCCCGTGGGGTCCTCAACCTCAAAAAATTGCTAAAATATCGTTATAAATATATGTGTGTGTGTGTGTGTGTGTGTATATGTGTGTGTATATATATATATATATATATATATATATATATATATATTATTAATTTTAAATATGTATTATTTTATCAAATAAATAAAATATTAAAAACATTTCAACCCTTAATTCCTATTGCTTCATCAATTCCTCCTTCATATGACATTATGACTAATTATATGCACAATATTATTTTAATAATAACATTATTTTCTTCTTTTTTAACAAGATTACAAGAATAATAAATTTAAACTCTCTACCTGAAGTAAATCAATTCCAATATTTATTCAAATATGAGATTAAGTAATTCTCACTTTTAGATGTATCAAAAATATAATTTACATATATATATATATATATATATATATATATATATATTTTACTAATTTTATTAAATTGAAAAGTTTGAACCCTAAATTATATTCTCATTCATTTTATAAAGACCTTACATGTTGGACATGACAAGACGAACATAACTTGATGTTATAGTCTTTGACCTTGTCATGATTTTATTGAATCTTTGTTTGTACTATTTAAGGTTGAACATGTTGCATTGCCTTAGATAGTGCTTTAACTTTAAATATTTAAGATTTTTAGTGTTTTTATATTTTGTTGGATTTTAATTAATTACCTTTTTTTTTCTATTTTCAGGTCCCCAAACTCCCTGCGGGGATCATCCCGTGGGGAAGGGGGACGAGGGAGAAAAACTCTCCATGGCAGGAATCGGGGACGGGCAAAAAAATGGGAGACGGGAAGAGGGAGCGAGGAAGTACTCCCCACCTTGCCCCATTGTCATCTGTGAACACCCAATTTTATCCGATATTTTTATTTCCTTTTTAATCAATTATCTAAATATAAAAAAAAAAAGGAATATCAAAATTAAAAAAAATCCTACTTTGCTCATGTTTTGGCCCAATTGCTTAATCTTTATTTTTGCCCATGTTGTGAGAAGTTTTGATTGAGTCCCTTGTACAAACCCATTGAAAAAGAAAAAAAAGAAGAAGCAAGGCTTTTCCTTGTGAATGCTAATTAAAAAATAAATAATAATTTTTTTTTTCTGCATTCTCTCTCTCTCACCCAACTTACAGTGGCTATCCCCCATAGCCTTTCTTCAACTTCATTAGCCTCTTCTTCCATTCAGGTCCTTCCCCTTCATCTTTTCTCTTTAACCATCATACCTCCAAGCAAATCTTGAACATAGCAATAAAGCACACTCAGAAGGGCACCGTCAAAAACACTCTCCCACATGCCTCAAGAAATCAGAACCCATTTTTGGTTAGTGTTCAGAAGTTGAAAAGGGGTGGTGCCTAGATCAGAGGAAGAAGATACATAAACGGTGATTGAGAAGACTAAAGCAAGATTTAATCCCTGCAACACTCCAATTGATCTGGTCCCAAGGTGAAAGCAGAGAGTTGACATTCAATTTTTCCTCTATAAATACCAAGCAGGAAACACAGTTAAGGGTCCGAAATTTTGGAAGAAAAAAAGCCATTCCAGTGCCTGATACCCTCACCGTTAGCCATCATCTTCAGACCCCCCATCCAGAATCGCTCCCGCCACGGCAACCGTCTTGGACCAGAAACTCTGCTCACCGCATCAAGCACAGCACCGCCCAGCCCAGCCGCCGTAGAACCACCGCGTTCGCGCGACCCAGCCGTTCCCCGCCGTGAGTTCTATGTCTTAGGTCCACACTCTAGCCGTTCAGCCGCCCGCGAGCACCGCCGACGCACACCAGTAGCTCGACCGTCAATCTGCTGCGAGCCACTCTTCAGGCGCGAGCACGGCCGCGTCGTGGCCGGTCTCCACCGTGACCATCGTTGTCCGCTCACCCACATCGCCGCTTCCGCCGGGACACTGCTGCTGCTACTCCCTCCCCACTCCTCTTCGCTGGTAACGTTAAAAAGGGAGAAGGAAGCCTTTTGTTTTTCAAGCTTCTATTTACTTATTCTCTGGAAGCTTCTACCTTTATTTTGTTTTGTTTTTAATTCATTTTCTTTTTTCCTGTTAAATATTGAATGGTAAAATGCTGATGATGGGTGTGTCACGGTGATTTAGTGGGGGAGCTACGTGAATCTTGTTTGAAATGGGGAGTTAGTGGGCCCCCGCGGGTAATTTGGTGCTGGACTTTTCCTTGTTTCTTTACCTTTTTTTTTTGTACCCCTATCTTTTTAATGAGCTTCTAGAAGATAATAATAGTAATGACAAAATCTCTTTCACAAAATTCACTCAACAATCCATGACGTTGATGTATGTATCTTCCGTCCTCAAGTGTCGTACTATTTGTAAGGGTTCATCGTATAGCTTTGCTATTTTTAACCCTGTGCAAGAGTGAATTGGTCTCTTAGAAAAAAAATAATAAAAATGTTTTTTTTTAAATAAAGCATTTTACTGAAAGTAATAAAAATAATATGTCTTTCCGAATTCACTCAACGATTAACGACGTTGATGTATGAATTTTCATCCTCAAGTGTCGTATAAATTGTAAGGGTTTATCATGTAGCACCGCTATCTTGGACCCAGTGCAAGACTTTTTTTCTAATAAAAATAAAATCCCTTTTCAAAATTACTCTCTAAATCTTTTTTTTCTCCCTAAAATTAAAATGAATCAACCAATCAAACTTTTTCTTAAGAACTACGTGGCTTTGAGTTTCCCATCGCACCGGGGAATACGTAGGAGCAGAATAATCATTCGGTCAAGCCAAAATTTTATTTTCTTCCTTTTATGTTTATTTCCTTTTTGTTTAGTTTTAAAAATGGGGTAAAATAATATTTTCAAAGGTTATTAAAATTTTTGCACGATTAACTTAAGGTACCGTTCTTAGAACAGGCGACGTAGGGTACTAACACCTTCCCTATTCGTAACCGACTCCCGAACTCAAATCTCTGTCTTTTTTAAGGGACCAGTTTTCTTTAAATAATTGGGTTTTCCAGTGTTTTCCCAAATAAAAATATTGGTGGCGACTCCTCTGTTTTTTATCCTTTTTCGCGGCGTCTGGACAGGACGGTTGCGACACCATCCCTAGTTTCTGAGGTTGTTTTACCCAGGTATAAGATTATTCGATTATTACCCAAATTTGATGGATTTTCCCCCAAATTCGACGGATTATTCGTCAAAAAGAACTTTATCCACGGGAGCATGGTTTTCATGCCAATGATAGTAGTGCATGCAAGCTTATTGAAACAAAGAAGTGGCAATATAGAAAAAATGTCAAACTTTAATCCGAAAAACAATTTCACAAAATCACTCATTAATCAAAACCATATTTTTTATGCGAAGACCCATCAACAAATGCAGAGAAATAAAAAAAAAAAACCATCATCGGTTTGGAGAGAGAAAGAGAGAGAGATGACAAAATGAATGTAGAGAAACCCAGAATATACAGCAACGATAAAGGGATCAGAATTCCAAAGGTTGGCGCTATCTATAAAGAAGGTTGTGGTAGTGGGAGGAATGAGATATATGGGTCAACATCTATTACAAGCCTATGCTGATTATACCAATGGTAATGGAAGTCCTTACAATCTGGCATTTCTTGTCGTCATTCTTGCTCCCTTGCTTTCCAACTTGATTTGAAATCTTAAAATGGATTTGAAGTCATTTCCATCAAATTCATCAAAGAATGCTAGACCTAGGTAATAACAACCTTCATAAATCCTAGGTCATCGATTTGGGAAGAAGACTCTTTAGGGAAGAAGACTCATTAGGGAAGTACCCGCGAGTAAAATAAATGGATTTTCCCTACCCGCTTATAAATGGGGCGGGTACTAAGGTACTCGTGCCTGCAAGGTACTGAATATGAAATTACTTAAATACCATGTAACTTGTATGAAGAAATGTTGTCATACTTATATATAGAAATACTATGTAACTTATATATGAAATTACTTAAATGTCTCTGTAACTTATATCTATTTATTATTATTATGTGGTAAGAAAATATTATATTTTATTGATATTTTTTAAGAAATTTATAGTTTAATAGATATCCATGAATATTCATGCGTACTCGTGGATATTCATAAAATCCATTTAAAATCCGACTATAAGATACATGTATGAGTACGAGACAATACGAGGCAGATTTTCATCTGGCAAGGCCGTGCCCGCCCCGCCATCATTGTCATCCCTAATTACATTTCTAAATAGTCTATTATAAAATCAACAATACTTTTTTTAATCCCAAATTAAAATAGTCTTTTTAAATCCTAATTGAATACACTCCCTAAGTTTTTTAATTTAAAAACTAAGCAACTTCTTGCAATTTATCCTTAATATACCTTCTGACATCAATCTATAATCATCATATTAATCTCCGGTCTCAACTAGGTTCGGCATCAGATCCAAGCTAATGAAGCCCTAGCTTTAGACCTCTAAAAAAAACATATTTTATTTCTATTAAAAAAAGGCTCAGTTTGTATTTTTTTTGTATTATTATTTTTTTGATATGTTTGGTATATGAACAAACATGAGTTTGCCCACTTTCCATAAAAGGTTATCATTAGCGGCAAGATCTAAGGATCAAATCCTTGTTGTTTAATTAATTTTGTATCAAAAAATTGTTAAGTTAATTTGTTATTTTTTTAAAAATGTCTCGCTACAGAATTTGCTTTAGGGCAATTTCACTCTCTTGTGCAGTCGCCATTGCATACCACTGCATTATACCAGCATAACCAGCGTTGTTAGTGTTGGCACATTTAAAATTTGTGTTTCACTCATCTTTGTATATATGCACATTTTGTTAGTATACACTTGTTGTTCTCTCTCACATGCAGTGATTTCAATTATTCTAACATTATTCCTGCTTGTTTATTCGCATCTTGCTCTCCATTTGGTGAGCTTGCTGACCAAATTGTTCCATTTTCATCCTATTGTGTTAACTTCATGCATTGATCAGAATGTTTTCTTCCACATTTGTCAGTTGAAGCAGTTTGATTGGTTTAGAATTTTACTATGTCCTCGTATAAAATCTACTAATTCTTCTATATTAATTATAAAAAGTATTAATTAAATGAAAAAGTAATATTTTTTGGTTTATTAGGTATATGCCGCGCGCAGCTGTGAAGACTAATCCCTCAAATCAGGTTTGATCACAATGGTGACAAAACTCTCCCTCAAAAGTTTTAACGTTGTTGTATTCTTCGGTCTCGGATTTGAACTCGAAACCACCGATTAAGCTGAAAGAGATTCGTGCTATCTTATCCAAACGTTTTCGGATAAATGAAAAAGTAATATATCTAATACCTTTAAAATATAAAAAAAATATTTAATATTTTTTTATTTAGCAAGCAGGAGGATTATTGACGGGATTGAGTTGAAAGATTTGGGATTATACATGAGTTTACAAGTTTATTTTGCTTACAGTTGCCGTATTGAGCCATTGAAGAAGGTGGGATAAGAAAGAAAGGTAGATAAACTGTACCAAACATAGAGGCCAGCTGGTTGCCCCTTAGATGTGACATTCAATTCATTGTTCACAAAGAGACAAAAGTGGATCGATATATAAATATACAGAAAGGTTTTTCTTTACAATAAGGGGAGAGAGAGAGAGAGAGAGAAGAGAAAAAGAAAGAACGAGATGATACTGATCCCTCCTCCGTAGAACTTTGAACTAAGGCACCCACTTACATTTAATGAAGAAATTTAAGGCTGTCGAAAATTCTCAACTACACAAACATCAATTAGCTGGTAGCATTAACTATTTTCCACCCACCAATTGTATGATCAATTTGGTATAAATATATACACATGATATAAGCCTAATCCCTCACACATTGTGGTATCAACAATAATACTCATAATAATATAGTAATAGTAATCTCTTCCGCCATGGCTAGTGAACGAGATCTCTTCTCGACAGAGATTGTCAACAGAGGGATTGAGTCATCTGGACCCAATGCCGGGTCAATGACATTCTCGGTTAGGGTCAGGAGGCGCCTGCCAGATTTTCTTCAATCAGTGAACCTTAAGTACGTGAAGTTGGGTTACCATTATCTCATAAACCATGCCATTTACTTGGTCACCATACCAGTGCTTCTGGTGGTTTTCAGTGCTGAGGTTGGTAGCCTCAGTAAAGAGGATCTATGGAAGAAGCTCTGGGAAGATGCCCGTTACGACCTTGCCACCGTCTTGACTTCCTTTGGTGTCTTCGTTTTCACATTGTCCGTCTACTTCATGTCAAGGCCACGTCCCATTTACCTCATTGATTTTGCATGCTATCGACCCGAAGATGAACTCAAGGTAAAAAATTGTTGCAGGCTTATTATTTGCTAGGTTTTTTAGTAAATAATGCTATATCCACACCTCATCTCATAT
This sequence comes from Ammopiptanthus mongolicus, assembly GCA_039655645.1. Taxonomy (NCBI): domain Eukaryota; kingdom Viridiplantae; phylum Streptophyta; class Magnoliopsida; order Fabales; family Fabaceae; genus Ammopiptanthus; species Ammopiptanthus mongolicus. The sequence continues at coordinate 6,786,281 of CM077345.1, forward strand.
TTACACAATTTTTTGTTCCACTCAATTTTATACATGTGTGATTTTGCCATTTCAATTAATATAACTGAGATATGCGATTACAAGAACTTATTTGAACTAACAAGAATAACTTATGAGAATAAATTTAGACAAATAATTTATAAAAATAATTTATGATTTTCTATAAATTTTTTTAATTTATTTCAATAAATTTATATTATATTATATTATATATAAAAATAAGACAGTTTTTAATTTATTTCAAAAAAAATTATTAAATAAACATTTAATAAAGTTGTTTATCGAATGTTGCACTAATTATTCTTTCACCGTCTTAAGTCCAAGCGATATTGGGTTAAGTCTTTCTTGTTGAAATATTGAATGCAGGTGTCGCGGGAGCAGTTGATTGAGGTGGCAAGGAAATCAGGCAAGTTTGATGAAGGAAGCCTTGAGTTCCAGAAGAGGATCCTAATGTCCTCAGGGATAGGGGACGAGACTTACATCCCAAAGGCAGTGATAGCATCGAGTGAGAACACGGCAACAATGAAAGAAGGTCGTGCTGAAGCATCCATGGTTATGTTTGGAGCACTTGATGAGCTGTTTGAGAAAACCAAGGTTCGTCCAAAAGACATTGGTGTTTTAGTAGTGAACTGCAGCATCTTCAACCCAACACCATCTTTGTCAGCAATGATAATAAACCACTACAAGATGAGGGGAAACATATTGAGTTACAACCTTGGAGGGATGGGGTGCAGTGCTGGGATTATTGGTGTGGACTTGGCTAGGGACATACTTCAGTCTAACCCCAACAACTATGCAGTGGTAGTGAGCACAGAGATGGTGGGATTTAACTGGTACCAGGGAAAAGAAAGGTCTATGCTCATTCCAAACTGTTTCTTTCGCATGGGGTGTTCTGCTCTTTTGCTCTCAAATCGTCGTCGCGACTATAGCCGTGGCAAATATCGTCTTGAACATATTGTTCGCACACATAAAGGTGCTGATGACCGCAGCTTCAGGTTTGTTTTCGCCAATGCAATTAGTTCTCTTTTGGGTTCAACAAATTTATTTATTTTTAGATTTAATTGATATGTACGGTTAATAATAAAGATTATTTATATTATTAATTAATTATAAATTAATAAAAATATTTAATTTTTACTTTAATCATATAATAAAGTTTTTTGGTACTGTTATGATTATTTTAATGTCCACGTAACATATTTCTTTTACAGCATATTTGCGTTTTGAAAATGATGATTACCATGTCACATGAGCTGTATTTTTCACACCCTTTAAGTCTCCAAAAAGAATTAATTTTGATGTGACAATTAAGCCACTTTAGTATCTTGATCATGGCTGAAACCTGCAGTTGGTGTGGGATTGTTTTGGGCGTTAAGCCCCGTTTTACATTAAAGATAAAAAGCATGTGCTAAACAAACTTTGCTTGAGCAGCTGGCTGAAAGACAGAAAAAACAAATATGAATCACTAGATCAACATATGATTTAATCTGCATCCACTAATCTTGAAAGTGTTTTTATACTACCGATTAATTATGGTGAAACTTGTTTGGAAAAAAAAATTATGAAAATAAAATAAAAAATCATTATTACTAGAATGGTATCACACTTTCTTTGTACTGATTAGTATACAAAATTTGTACTACTCGTGGATCAAATTTAAACTAGGGAAAAACATAGAAGATATGAAATGTAATTCACCCATGCTTATTAGTATGAATAGATATTTTATAAGTTTCTACAAAACCTTTTGATTAGATAAATGTTTTTTAATTAATTATAAATTTCTCATCCAAATATATTATCTTTCTCTCTCTTTATTGCTTTTTATGGAGAAATTTCGTTTCATCCTATATAACAACACTCTTGATAAGGAAAAACACTTATATAATCCACGGGAGTTTAACTTACGAAATGTGAAAGTATAAAAGTGCTGGCAGTGCGTAAGCCCACCAGGCCCTTGCCTTATCGTGCTCGTAATTTTATAATTATATATTAATATTATTTAAGAATTATTAAAATATTCACATGAGCGAACGTATATCTTAGTCACGTCCAAATTGAAGTTTCTTCTAAATTTCTACTGTCCCTCACTTTTCACAATCTTGTTAATTTTTAATTGCATAATTGTTTCACTTATCAATTCTTGATCTTCTACCTGTTAATTTATTTTTAAAATTTATATCATCCATTTCTTAATTATGGTTTCTTCATAGTAGATAAAATATTTTTTTCAATCCAACGTAATTTTAAGTCTCACTTAATTAAGATCAACAATATTTTATGGAAAATTAACATATTAATTATTTATCAAATAAAAATTTATTATAAAAAATTGTAAATATAAATCGTCTTAAATTCAATATATAAACATTTATTTTATAATTTCTATTTGAAAAATGTGATAGAGCCCAAGAGGAATTCAGTCCGTATAAACTTGTTTTAATGGCTTTTACTGCTTGGGTCCCAGATGTACTGTGAATGTACCTACAAAAGTTGTGTGTTTTATTGCGTCTGATAAAACCCTGCCGGGCTATATAGAACCACCTTTGCTTTTTAGGCCAATAAATATGAGCCACTCTGAATTGGTCTGGTTACTGTTATTAAACTTTCATGTGGGCTTGTGAAAGTGTCAATAAACACCCGGAATAAATAAGCTTAGCTCAATATATGGTCTTAAATATTCACCTGCTAATGTTTTTTCTAGGTTGACAGTTACTTTCAGCGATTTAATCGGTATGCAATCTTTCTATAAAGATTTTTTTTTTTTACACTGTTATTTAATCAATTAAAACTTGTCATATGAGTTCAAATGTTTGAATCTTATTTTAATCACCTTAAAAGTCACTCATATCATGATTTCTGATTGATTGATATTGTAAAAAATTTTTTACGGACAATGAATAACAATTAAACTCTAATTTCAATTGTGCAACCGTCTACTTTGTATGTTTCACGATATTTTATTATTAAGAAAAAATTTTATTTTATCTGTCATTTAAAAAAAAAAGTGTATAATTAGTATTTTTTAATTTTAGCATTGTTTATCAGTATTTTCCTTTAATAGAATAAGAAATTATTAATAGAATGAGAGGATACTTTAATGAAATAAAATTATATTTTTTAAAATTAAATAAAATTTAATACAATTTTTAACCCTTATAAAAAATCTTAAATACAAATATTATAAAATGGTAGAAGTAATTAATAACATAGAAGACTCTGGACCAGAACGCCTACAGTGTAAACTAAAGTTGCACGTTGTTGATACCTTTTTGGTGTTTGTAGTTATCCATAGTTATCCATCTCCTAATGGTCTAATCAGTTTTATTTTTGGCAAATGTATAGAAAATTTACTTTGAAGAGTTGTGTATTCTATATTTTGAAAGTTTAAAAGTTATAATTTCAAAACTTTTATTTTTTGATTCCTTAACCAAATGCCTTTAAGATATTAGTTAGCAAGATCCTTTATTTTTGTATCATTGTATAATTTTTTGGTGAATTATTGAAATTTCATCATAATAAAACATCTGCTACATATAAAACAGGTGTGTGTATCAAGAGGAAGATGAACACAAATTTAAGGGACTGAAGATTAGCAAAGAGTTAATTGAAATTGGCGGTGATGCTCTTAAAACTAACATTACCACACTTGGACCTCTGGTGCTACCCTTTTCTGAGCAGCTCCTCTTTTTTGGAACCCTGGTATGGAGGCACTTATTTGGTGGTAATAAATCTGATGGGAATTTAGCATCATCAAAAAAGCCATACATTCCTGACTACAAACTTGCTTTTGAGCATTTTTGTGTGCATGCTGCAAGCAAGCCCATTCTTGATGAGCTTCAGAGGAACCTTGAATTGAGTGACAAGAACATGGAGGCTTCTAGGATGACATTGCACCGCTTTGGCAACACGTCTAGCAGCAGCATTTGGTATGAGCTGGCTTACTTGGAAGCAAAGGAGAGAGTGAAAAGAGGAGACCGTATTTGGCAACTGGCCTTTGGTTCTGGCTTCAAGTGCAACAGTGTAGTTTGGCGTTCTATGCGCCGACCTGCCAAGCCTTCTAGGAACCCTTGGCTTGACTGCATCAACAGATATCCTGCGTCTCTCACTTAATTAATCTCCATGCATAAGCAAGTTGAAAGCATTATTAGTAATCTCTCAGCGATAAATAATGGTACTTCATAGTTAATTGGTCTTTAGATTTTACGGCTGCTTTTAGTTTCTTTCTGATTTAATTTGCTGGCTTGGAATTTTATACTGTTACTGAGGCATATAGCGTGCCTGCTTGTTTCTCTATCTATTTATTTATAGGATGATATCAAAAGTTAATGGATGACTACCTTTTTTTTTTTAAACAAGAAGACTTATTGCATTTCACTTCATATATATATATATATATATATATATATATATATATATATAGATATAATTAATTTCAGCTATACAAAGAGGGATATGATAATAGTCCTGGGATCTAGGAGATGAAATAGCATGAGTAGCTAAACATAGAACAACCATATTAGCTTGTCTCTTTACAAAGGATAAAGAAAAAAGAGGGGGGCAGGTTGCCAAAATTTGTCTACAATCGTGCACAATTATCCCAACTTCTGAGAGATCAACTGACTACCTATATAGTCAATGCTACACGACTCACATGATTTAATTTGCATTCCTACTGTCCTTTTAGAGTCCGTGCCCTCAACTGCCTAAATGACTTCGGAAACTAAACCGATCGCTCGATTCATATATAAGTAAAAAAGTATCTAAATTTATTGGACTTAAATATAAATAAAAATCAACTAATTTTAATTCAACTCTATTCAATGTCAGTATTCCAAAAATATTCTTTAATTAATTGTTTTTTTTATTTTTTCAAGAATATTATATACCTTCAAGAAATAACTTTCAAAAAATGATAGTTTAGTAACTATAACTTATTTTTTACACAAATAAAAATAATTAAACTAATATAATTAATTTTTTTAATACTTATAAAATTAATTTTTTTATTTATATATAAGTCTGTTATTTGTAAATATGAAGACAAATATTATTAATTATAAAAGTTAGGTGGCCTTACTGTACTCGTGGATAGATGCCACTTTTAATAAGAAAAATCACACACCAATACACCAATTATTGACAATGGAAACACACAAAAATACATCCGAAAATAAAATAGTGGAACCACAAGAATTTACATGCATGGTGCAGTACTATCCGCCTATATTCACGAAAATACTTTTGAAAATATTCACTCAAAATAAGATTGCAAGTTTTTGTGAAAACTGAAAAATCACCCTAAGATTTATGAATGAAAAAGCTCTTATAAAGTGAATTTATCTCTAAAAGGAGTAAGTAAAGATGTTTTTACTATTAATTTGATAAAGTGGGTTAAGATCTCTATACACTTTAAGACATCAATGGTGAAAACACCCTTACTTGTTCATTTTAGAGGAGTCATATCAAAGATGTATATCCAACAAACCAGAGTACCTCACTTAAGAGTTACAAGGAATGACAAACAATCTCTCACAAGCGACACTCTCACTATACTCAAGCGATCACTCACACTTTATTCACTCATTTATCCTGGATGCTACACCGCTTCACAAGGTTTCCTTTATATAGTGATTGGATGTTGCTTCTTTCAAGAACGAATAGATGTATATTAATTATACATTATTTACCTTTCCAAGGCATTTGCAAATTGTCATCTCCTTTCTGCAAACATGAATGTGAATTTTATCAAGGTAAAAGATGAATTCCAAGAGCAAAGCAATTTACTATCCATGGGAACCATAATCAAAATTGCCTTGAAATATTCTTTTTCTTTTCTCTTTATTTTTTTTTAATTTTCTTTGAAAATTTCAATTGTTATCCCAACAATTCCTCCATTAATTAAAATTTTCAAACCATCACAACATCAACAAATTTCACCTTTTTTTCTCTTTTAGGTAGCAAATATTCTTCTCATTTTACATCTCATAACCAAATGTTTCCCCTTATACACCTTGTACCTCTATTTGAGCCAACAAACTTGTATCCCTGGGATGTCATATCCCCAATAAGATGATATTTGTACCAGCAGAAGGTACAAATTTCACATTATTGGTCTTCAAGGTGTCAAACATCACTCGGTCTTGGCAAATGTGTATTGAGAGAGCAAAATCCGTTATCGATTCCAACTTAGCGACCTCTTTACTCGTTGCAAAGAAAATATCATCATTGTTTATGATATTAACCACATTGGTTTGGCAGTTTTCATAATCATTCTTCTTCCTTTTGGGCCACATTGTCTCTTCGACTGGCTCCTCCATAGCTAGTACGCGATATATCTTTGTCATTAATATGCTCATTTTTCATCATTCTCTAGTTTTCTTGTAGGGTTGTCGTCATCTTGTCCAACTTCAATGTTGTCCTCTCTACAAGCAATGTTTGAACGAGAGACTTGTAGGACTTAGGTAATGAGGCCAATCATAGCAGTGTCTTTTATTGTCCACGCTCAACAATTGACATATTAACTGGTAGAATGAGTTAACATGGTCATGGAGATTTTCTCCCTTCATCATTTACAACTCCATCTTCAAGTAAAGTTGATTGGTTAGCGATTTCGAATCATAGATGCTCTCGAGCTTCTCCCACACAAGCTTGGGTGTTGTCTTTTTCAACACATTGTACTTGATCTCGAGAACAAGAGTTAACCAGATTGTTCTGACAACCTTCTTGTGGATCTTACTCGAGCCATCACACTCATGGTAGCTGATTTTTCTTCTTTTAAAGCCTGATCAAGACCTCGGTACACCAAGAGGTCTTGAATGGTACTTTGTCACATTGTAAAATTTATCTTCCCATCGAGTAATGGAATCTCAAACTTAGGTGTTTTCCTTGCTATAGTCATAGCTTTGATACCAATGTTGGGAAAAACCGCATACCAAGGACTAAGAACAGGAACACACACAAAAATACACCACAAAGAAACCAATAGAATACACACAAGAATTTACATGGTTCGGCGCCGTCTGCCTACGCCCACAGAAACACTCTAGAAAATATTCATTGTCTCAAAATAAGATTAATTACAAGTTTTTGTGATAACTTGAAAAATCACCCCAAGATGTGTATCACCCTATAAACCTGAGTACTTCACTGAAAAGTTACAAGGAATGATAAACACTCTCACAAGAGGCACTTTCATTACTTAAGTAATCCCTCACACTTGATTCATTCACTTTCTTGGATGCTCCATCCCTTCACAAGACTCCCTTTATATAGTGGTGGGATGCGACTTCTTCCAAGAATTGGTAGGTACGTGGATATTAATTAATCTTCACCTTTTCAAGACTCTTAAATATTATCATCTCCTTTTTTCAAACATAAATTGAATCTTATCAAGGTCAAAGATAAATTTCAAACGCATAATTGAATTGTCTTGAGATAGTTTCTTTCTTTTCACTTTTTTCGTTTTTGATTTTCTTTAAAAAAAATCAATTGTTATCCCGACAATCTCAACTGCTCATTTATGTGTCAAATACATATTATGACTTATAAAATTGTGTCTTCTCTAGTACCCCCAATAATTTTGAGGTAAAAGTTACTCTACTCAATCAGAACTCACCACCTCAATTAATTGAGTTATGTTTAGTGAATCAAGTCATATGATTCTCACTATTTGATTAGATCGCCTATGATGGATAAAGTTATCATTGGAATACCGGAGAATTCATCTTATAAAAGACCCAACTTGCTAGTTTAGATGAATATCAGGCTGAGTGGACACGGACGGGAAGCATTATCGGTTGACCTGTCCTTCACTCAAGAAACTGTGGCCGTGCATGCCGAAAGCACCTCTTAACCGTTCAAGTGTTGTTGTTATTGTTACATAAATGAATGTTTGGACCTTCACCACTTCAAATCTCCAATCTCTATCTCAAGTTCCTTTACTTTGACACAAATTAATCAATTAATTATCAATGACAATTCAAAATCCCTTTGTGGCATTGATATTGATAACTTCATTATTATGTGTAACTAGCCAAACAAACGAGTCTTCCTCCCGGCAGCAAGTTGCTCAAGATGCCATTAACATAACCGTTGCCGAGGTTAGCTACGCTAAAGCTTTCATAGATTTAATTCCAAATCTTAACAGCGTAGGAAATGTGAGAGGCAAGCCTGGTGACGAAGTTCTTCAATGTGTGAGAGGCTTAAGTGATGGCATCAGCAATGTTCTTAGTGAACTAAAAAAGCTGGAACAACTTGATTCAGGGTCATCCATGGACGGGGGCACCAGGTACTTAGAGAATATGGTTAATGGTGTTGTGAGCTTCAGTGATATATGCCACCGTGCACTGAAAGATGTAGACAAAACTATCAAACTCATGGTCCACAGGAAGCTAGAAGACATTGTGCTGCTTACCAATGACGTGATATTTCGTCTTTCTAACCTTCATTTTGATGGCAAGGTTACGGGGAAACCTTAGTATGCATTTCTAACAAAGTTACTAATATATATATATATATATATATATATATGCATGAAGAATATTTGCGCCGCGTTTATCAATTACCATATATGTCTAACATCTCGTCGTTTGTTAATGTATCAACTATAAGATTTGTTGGAGATGCATGGAATTACATCAAACCTACTAAAATAAATAAATAATTAAATTATACCGCCCGAGGACGTAACATCAATTTATACGAGCATTAAGTGGTCAAGATATCCTTATCTCAGTTGAAGGGGAGAAATTCTCGACCAAGTGTAGCTCGAAAGATTACTTCCTTTATTATCAAAAATTGTATTACATTACAGACTTTCGGATATTTAATTTCTCTCTCCACACCATCATTACCCATTATGGCTGGATTGGATAACAGCGAAAGGGGAAAGGTGAGGCTAAAATAAAGAAAGAAACAAGCCACAAGGGGGCTAACTTCATTCTATGTCGCTTGAGATTGGTCAGCTATTAAATTAATCTTGGATGAAGGTTGAAGAACATATTCTTACCCAGATTCGGATATACATTTTTGGATATAACTTCTACTTTATTTCTCAATTAACTTGAAGATCGATTAATATTTTTATTACCGAACTTGCAAGCACAAGAATTTTATGATATTTTCTATTTTCTCTTCGTAAAACTAACACACAATAAAATAAAAGATGACGTGTCTATATCTACATAAAAACAGAGTGTAGCTTAGAAATCACCCTTTCTTAATAAGTTCTGATTTGGTGAATTGAATTTATTGGTATGGGAAGGATGAACAAATAAAGCAATTCAAAATGTGGATGCAGATATTGGTACACTCCTCATTAACCAATCATAATTTTGTAAAAAAAATTAAAATTATTATTGGTTAATAGGAAATACTTAAAATCATGGTTATTAAAACCGGACCAAATTGGCCAAACCAGAAACCGACTTGTAGTCGGGTCCAATTAACCCTCAGAACCGCTCAATTAAGGAACCGGTGGAACCGCTATTGAACTAGGCAAACCGATGGTTCATCTAATTTTTATGGTTCGCAAAAAACACTTTTTTTTAAAAAAAAAAATAATATTTACAAAAGGATGTCATTTTGCTTTGCGAAAAAAAAATACAGCAAAATGGAGCCCTAATTTGGTAACCATTTTCTCCCTTCTGTGCAAAAAAAAAACGCAGCAGCAATGCATTCTCTCTTGTGGACGGCGGACACGAAATTTCCTTTACCCTTTCTCTGGCGAGCTCTCCCTTTTCATTTTGTTGCAGTGCTACTTCATTGATTTGCTTCCTTCTCCGGCGACCGATGAGCTATTATGTTTCATGATCAGGTAGTCTTCTGTTTTTTCTTTTTGCTGAAACTTGATGTATGGTCTTTGCCTTTTTCTGTAGAAGAGGAAATTAATGTCTTGGAGTTGTGTAAAGTTGAAATCTGTTGTGGTAATCTTACATTCAAGAGGTTGACTGCTATATATTTACATGTAGAATCTCTTCTTAAAGAGAAATGAGCTTTGCCATCCAATTTCATAGTTGAACTAGAGAAATAATCTAGTGAAAGTAGCTCCTCCATCAGTGGAGCTTCCTTCGGTCAATGGAGCTTCCTTCAGTCCACTTCCGTTTGATAAATGTCTCAAGTTGTTCTCCCTGAAGCTGTTTGTGTTTCGTGAAACTATGAAGTTGTTTGTGTTTCGTGAAACTATCAAACATGTAAAGGCAGAACTAAGTATTGAAATAGACAGATGCAAACACTAGAAGGGGGGTTGAATGGTGTTTGACAAATTTATGCGGAATTTAGAAACTTTTTCGCAAGCACAGACGGGTTGTAATAGACGAGTAAACAAAGACAGGTCAATCAGTCTGATAACTCGTCTGAAGGTTTTCACAGAAAACACACAATCATGCAAGATAGAAAATTTTTGATAAACACAATTATAAACCCCTTTAGTTAGATGATAGTTAAGACAAATAATCAAACTAAAGAGTTAAGGGACAAATAATCAAACTAAAGAGTTAAGGGAAAGAGAGATCACTCAGCAGGTTTTATCCTGGTTCACCCCTTAACAATGAGGCTACGTCCAGTCCTTGGCAGCACCAAGTTTTCTCACTATAACTGATTTAGGTTACAGGACAGACAAGTATTATTTTCACACCTAGCCTCTTCAGGCTCCAGACAAGTATTGTTTTCACACCTAGCCTCTCCAGGCTCCAGACAAGTATTATTTGCACACTTAGCCTCTTCAGGCTCAGACGGGTTTGTTTGAGAAAAGTTGTAAAAAGATTACACTTTGCAAGTCTTTCACAAGCACTCAGACGAGTGTATTAAAAGTGAAGTTCTAAAAGACTGCGTATTAACTTCAAATGATTGAAGAATAAATAATGAAAGAATGAAGTTATAAATACACAGAGTAATTGCTCTTGATTGATTTGATCGTTCTCTTGTCTACTGGAATCTTCAAAGTCTTCTTCATTAAATAGGCTTCAAAATTTTAAAGTCATTGGACACAAAGTTTGAAGTCTTGGCTTCTTGCAGATCTTCAATAAATGCAATAGAGTCGTTCTGATCAGCCATTAAAGCATAGGGAACTCCGCTTATTCTCTTTCATCAGAATGATACAGACTTCTGATATACCTTTGGTCTCAGCAGGTCTGTATACGTGCTTTTTGTTTGCAGATGGAAGACTTTCCCTTTTGGTGTAAGATGCAGTTGTGTTCAGGCAAAGCACTTTGTTAAAGTTCCTTATCAGAGTCGAGACAACTTTCATCCAATGTATTTTTCAACGTTAGTCACTAGACGGATGAGTAACTTCATTAGACGGGTTGCCTCTTTAACAAAGAGATGACGTCAGTTGCAAAGTCTTTTAGACGGATGAGTCTTCCTTTGATCAGACGGTTGAAGACTTCATTAGAGGAGTGAACTTCTCTTAGTTCATACGAGTGAACCTTAGCTAGTTCAGACGAGTGAACTTTAGTTAGTTCAGATGTGTGAACTTAAGCTAGTTCAGACGTGTGAACAGTTCATATAGACGCTTAATGTTATAATCTGCACACTAAGTAGACGAGTTAAATTCCACAGACGGGTTCAATTAAATCATTGAATAACTGTTTTAATCTCATCAAAACTAAGGTAAATGCACATCAGACATTTGGCGACTCAACAATCTCCCCCTTTTTGATGATGACAAAACATGTTAAATGATTTAATGAACTTAAGAAAATTCACATAAATCAGTCATGTATATGATCAGACAGATTAAAATATTGTTCCATAATTATAACATACTCAGACAGATAAGCATTTAACTTTTTATCTTAGTCTTGTCTTAGTATTTTCTCCCCCTTTTGACATTATCAAAAGCAATAGAATATAGACGGAGAGAAAAGAAAAAATATATCATATTTAAAGATAAACATTTGTTCATATAAAGACATTTTTCATTTAACTTTCTCCCCCTTTTGTCCTAATCAAAAAAGAGAAACAGAGGAGGTAATTTGTATTTGACCATCATTGGCTGTGTACAAGGTAATTTAAAAAGAGGAAAATTACAAATAAGTGTTAAAAAGATCAAAAAGAGAATTAAAAGCAAGTTTGTCCTTTGGTTTTGCCTAAAGGCTTCTTCAACTGCTCCCCCTTGAGCAGATGCATCCTCTTTGATGGTTTTAAAAACGAAGAGAAAGAGATTTGAAAACGTAAGAATGGAATACCTTTTAAAATAAAAGAAAGTTTTCCCTTTTAAAGACCAAAGACAGTTGTAATTTTAAATGAAAACAACAAAAAAAAAATGGAGGTTTTTAAAAAAACTTGATTTAAAATAAAAAACAGCCATGTACATATTTTGCCTCAGAGAAAGAAATGGCATTAAAGATAATAACCATTTAAAAGAAAATATTTCAAATAAAGAGTATGATTCAAAGAATCAGATGGTTAAACATAGACGGGTATCATAAACACTCATCAGACAGGTTATTCAGCAAAGCAATGTATATTCAAGTTGTCTCTTATAAACTTAAACCTATCCTCAGCTAATGGTTTTGTAAAGATATCAGCCCATTGATTTTCAGTTTTAACAAACTTAACATCAAATACACCTTTTTGAACATAATCTCTTATGAAGTAATGTTTGATTTCTATGTGCTTACCCTTAGAATGTTGTATGGGATTCTTGGTTAAGCAAATAGCACTAGAATTATCACACCAGACAGGTATATTATGCTCAAATATAGAGTAATCTTCTAGTTGATGTTTTACCCATAATAGCTGTGAGCAACAACTTGCAGCAGAGACATATTCTGCTTCTGCAGTTGAGAGGGCGATAGTCGTCTGTCTTTTGCTTGACCAGGAGACTAAGTTTGCTCCAATGAAGAGACATCCTCCACTGGTGCTTTTCCTTTCAAGTCTATCTCCAGCAAAGTCAGCATCACAAAAGCCAACTAATCTGTAATCTTGTGTTCTCAAATACATTAAACCAAGATTAGTGGTTCCAAGCAAATATCTAAAGATTCTTTTAACAACCTTAAGATGAGATTCTTTGGGATCAGATTGGAATCTAGCACACATACAGACACTAAATTGAATATCAGGTCTACTAGATGTTAAGTAAAGAAGAGATCCAATCATACCTCTGTAGACAGTTTGGTCTACCTTTTTACCTTCATCATCTTTGCTTAGATTAGCATTAGTTTGCATGGGAGTTTTCATGATCTTTGAGCTATCCATTTTGCATTTCTTTAGAATCTCCTTGATGTACTTTTGTTGATGGATGTAGATTCCATCACACGTCTGCTTGATTTGCAGTCCAAGGAAGAACTTCAATTCTCCCATCATGCTCATTTCAAATTCTACTTGCATCAACTTAGAGAATTCTTTGCACAATTTTTCATTAGTAGCTCCAAAAATAATATCATCAACATATATTTGAACTACTATGAAGTTATCTTTTGAGCATTTCTTAAACAAAGTTGTATCAACTTTTCCTCTTATAAAACCATTAGTCATAAGAAAAGAACTAAGTCTATCATACTATGCTCTAGGCGCTTGTTTTAAACCGTATAAAGCCTTTTTAAGTTTGAAAACATAATCTGATTTTTCATTATCTTCAAAACCAGGAGGTTGTTTAACATAAACTTCTTCTTCAATTATTCCATTTAAAAAAGCACTTTTTACATCCATTTGAAATAGAGTAATTTGATGTTGTGCAGCATATGACATGAGTATGCGAATAGCTTCTATTCTAGCTACAGGTGCAAAAGTCTCAGTATAGTCAATACCTTCTTGTTGGTTGTAGCCTTGAGCTACTAACCTTGCTTTGTTTCTGACAACTTTGCCATCTTCATCTAGCTTGTTTCTGAAAACCCATCTTGTTCCAATAACAGACTTGTCTGTTGGTTTGGAGACAAGTTTCCAGACATCATTTCTTTTGAACTGATTAAGTTCCTCTTGCATAGCAAGAATCCAGCTTTCATCTTCAAGAGCTTCCTCAATATGCTTTGGTTCAATTTCAGATAAAAAAGCCATATTGCTTGACTCTCTTAAGACAGATCTGGTTCTAACACCTTCAGAGGGACTTCCAATGATAAGATCTTCAGGATGATGAACTTTGAACTTTCAGTCTCTTCTAAGATCATTATTTTGATCTGACTGATGACTCGTCTGCTCCACTTGTCTGATAGATTCCTCAGCAGACTCAGTTTTTGATACGTCTGGCTGTTGACTCGTCTGCTGGGTAAGATCAAGTCCTTCAAGATCATCTCCTAGATCTGATAGTTCCTTATCAGTCTTTAGATTATCATTGAATTTTACATGAATGGATTCCTCAACAATAGAGGTTCTAGAGTTAAAAACTCTATATGCTTTAGACACTTCAAAATATCCAATGAAGATACCTTTGTCTACCTTGGAATTAAACTTTCCAAGTTGATCCTTGGTATTTAAGATGAAGCATTCACATCCAAATGTATGGAAATAAGATATATTGGGTTTTCTACCTTTTCACAATTCATAAGGAGTCTTCTTTAGGATAGACCTTATAAGTATTCTATTTTGCACATAACATGCAGTGTTTACTGCTTCAGCCCAGAAGTACTTAGGGAGATTATTTTCATTGAGCATTGATCTAGCCATCTCTTGCAGAGATCTGTTCTTTCTCTCAACCACTCCATTTTGCTGTGGAGTTCTTGGTGCAGAGAAGTTGTGAGAGATTCCATTCTCTTCACAGAACAATTTGAATTGCTCATTTTCAAATTCTCCCCCATGATCACTTCTAAGGGTAGAAATACAGAAACCTTGCTCATTTTGTACTTTCTTACAGAATACAGAGAAGGCCTTAAAAGACTCATCCTTGTGGGTTAAGAAAAGTACCCAAGTAAATCTAGAGTAGTCATCAACAATGACAAATCCATATTTCCTTCCAGCTAAACTGGCAACACTAACTGGTCCAAACAGATCCATGTATAACAACTGAAGAGGTCTAGAGGTTGATACAATGTTTTTTGATTTGAAAATTGATTTTACTTGTTTACCTCTATGACATGCATCACATAAAACATCTTTCTTGAAACTAATATCAGGCAATCCTCTCACAAGGTTATCCTTTTTCAATTTCGAAATAAGTTTCATATTAGCATGTCCTAGTTTCTTATGCCATAACCATCTTTCATCCTCTTTAGACATCAAACAGGTTACACTTTGATCTGAGAGTTCAGTTAGCTCAATCTTATAAAGATTTTGCTGTCTATTAGCTGAAAAGAGGGTCTTGCCACTCTTGTCTTTGATTATGCATTCATTCTTAGTGAAGGAGACACCAAATCCACTATCACATAATTGACTTATGCTAAGTAAATTGTGTCTTAGTCCTTCAACCATAAGTACATTTGAGATAGAGGGAAGAGGGGGTTTACCACCAATTGTACCAACACCAATTACTCTTCCTTTTTGATTGCCTCCAAAGGCAACAAATCCACCATTCTTAGACTGGAGGTCTTGGAACATAGACCTTTCTCCTGTCATATGTCGCGAGCAGCCACTGTCCAGGTACCAGCAGAGGCATTTGCTTTGTCCTATTAAGGATGTCTGCAACAGAAATTATTTTATCTTTAGGTACCCATATTTTTCTGGGTCCTTTTCTGTTAGTTCTAGGAGTCTGTGAAGGCTTCCTCTTCTTCTTGTGAAAACACTTAGACATAACATGTCCAGCTTTTCCACAGAAGTTACAGACGGGTCTAAGTCTAACTGGAATGGGTTTAACATAGACAGTTGAAGATTTTGTTGATACTTTATGATTAGCTTGATGATCATATCCAATGCCTTCTTTGTTAAGAGAGTGTCTCTAATATCCTAGCAGTTTTGTCAGATTATCTCTGCCATTAACAAATCTAGCAAGATCAGAAGTGAGCTCCTTCACTTTCTGTTGAAGTGTGAACACTCCTTCAGAATGTGATGTTTCACTTGAGATCGAAGCTTCATCGGACTTTTCAGTCCTCAGGTGGCTATTCTCTTTGGCCAGCATCTCACACTCTTGAGATTTTTGTTTATGCTCACTGAGGAGTTTAACATAATCTCTCTTGAGGGATTTGAAGGCCTTAGATAAGCCTTTGGATTCCTCTACCAGCTCATCATAAGCATTATGCAATTCCTCAAGTTCAGAATGTACCTTAGTTTCAGGTTCTGAAGCTGTATTGGCCATCAGACAGAGATTGGCTTCCTCTTCTGTCTCTTCTCCTTCATGTGTGACAGATAAGGAGTCCCACATTTCTTTAGCAGAATCACAAGCACATACCTTTTCAAACTCTTCTGTACTGAGAGCACAGATTATAGCATATCTGGCTTTATGGTTTAGATCCCATCTTGTCTTTTCTGCAGGTGTCCACTGAGCCTTAGGCTTGTCTGAGCCATCATTATTTTCAGAAGTGTAAGGACCATCAGTAATGACATCCCATACATCAGAATTTGTTGACAAGATGAACCAGTGAAACCTTTCTTTCCAGTAGTTATAATTTGAACCATTGGAAAAGGGAGTTCTGGTCATAGAGCCTCCTTCAGGTTGGGGGTTCCCACTTGACCTTGCTCCAGAATACATTGTCTATTCTTCAGGATCTTTTCTCTACACTGTTAGGTGCTCAACCCAGAGGCTGAGCTCTGATACCAACTGAAATAGACAGATGCAAACACTAGAAGGGGGTTGAATGGTGTTTGACAAATTTATGCGGAATTTAGAAACTTTTTCGCAAGCACAGATGGGTTGTAATAGACGAGTAAACAAAGACAGGTCAATCAGACTGATAACTCGTCTGAAGTTTTTCACAGAAAACACACAATCATGCAAGATAAGAAATTTTTTTATAAACACAATTATAAACTCCTTTAGTTAGATGATAGTTAAGACAAATAATCAAACCAATGAGTTAAGGGAAAGAGAGATCACTCAGCAGGTTTTATCCTGGTTCACCCCTTAACAATGAGGCTACGTCCAGTCCTTGGCAGCACCAAGTTTTCTCACTATAACTGATTTAGGTTACAGGACAGACAAGTATTATTTTCACACCTAGCCTCTTCAGGTTCCAGACGAGTATTGTTTTCACACCTAGCCTCTCCAGGCTCCAGACAAGTATTATTTGCACACTTAGCCTCTTCAGGCTCCAGACAAATATTATTTGCACACTTAGCCTCTTCAGGCTCAGACGGGTTTGTTTGAGAGAAGTTGTAAAAAGATTACACTTTGCAAGTCTTTCACAAGCACTCAGACGAGTGTATTAAAAGTGAAGTTCTAAAAGACTGCGTATTAACTTCAAATGATTGAAGAATAAATAATGAAAGAATGAAGATATAAATGCACAGAGTAATTGCTCTTGATTGCTTTGATCGTTCTCTTGTCTACTGGAATCTTCAAAGTCTTCTTCATTAAATAGGCTTCAAAATTTTAAAACCGTTGGACACAAAGTTTGATGTCTTGGCTTCTTGCAGATCTTCAATAAATGCAATAGAGTCGTTCTGATCAGCCATTAAAGCATAGGGAACTTCGCTTATTCTCTTTCATCAGAGTGATACAGACTTCTGATATACCTTTGGTCTCAGTAGGTCTGTATACGTGCTTTTTGTTTGTAGAGGGAAGACTTTCCCTTTTGGTATAAGATGCAGTTGTGTTCAGGCAAAACACTTTGTTGAAGTTCCTTATCAAAGTCAATACAGCTTTCATCCAATGTATTTTTCAACTTTAGTCACTAGACGGATGAGTAGCTTCATTAGACGGGTTGCCTCTTTAACAAAGAGATGACGTCAGTTGCAAAGTCTTTTAGACGGGTGAGTCTTCCTTTGATCAGACAGTTGAAGACTTCATTAGACGAGTGAACTTCTCTTAGTTCAGACGAGTGAACCTTAGCTAGTTCAGACGAGTGAACTTAGTTCAGACGAGTGAACTTTAGTTAGTTCAGACGTGTGAACTTAAGCTAGTTCAGACGTGTGAACAGTTCATATAGACGCTTAATGTTATAATCTGCACACTAAGTAGACGAGTTAAATTCCACAGGCGGGTTTAATTAAATCATTGAATAACTGTTTTAATCTCATCAAAACTAAGGTAAATGCATATCAGACATTTGGAGACTCAACAAGTATTCCCAATAATGACTTTGAATATCCTCTTACCTTTGTTTCAGGACTTTCTGTTACTTTTAACTTTTAATATTATGAAGTTATGAATATTATGTTATTCTTTGTTTAATATTGCTTTATATATTTTATTAAAAAAATTATTTAATTATTACCGATTTAACGACGGTTAAACTATTGAACCTCGAACCAGTGCCTTCATCGATTCAATTAGGGCTGGAAATGAGTCGAGCTGAGTCGAACTTGGTTTAGCTCGACTCAACTCGATAAAAATTTGTTCAGCTCGTAGCTCGACTCGAGTTCGACATGAACCTTTTTTTTCAGCTCGAACTCGACTCGACTTAAGCTCGCGAGCAGCTCGGTTTGTCTCGTTAGCTCGACTCGTATCAATCAAAAGTCAAAATAAGTGTTCGACACCTCCCTCAATAAAAAAAAAAGTTGGATAGTTTTAAAAGCTAAAAAAAATATTGTCAAAAAAATTAATACAAAATATATTATTTAAATAAATTTAATATTTAAATAATATATTTAATTATTATTTAGCTAATAATAAAAATATATAATAAATTATATATATATATATATATATATATATATATATATATATATATATATATATATATATATAAAATTATCGAGCTGGTTCATGAACCAAACGAGTCGAATTATACCTGACTTAAGTTCAGCTCATTTAATTAACGAGCTCAATTTTCAGCTCAAGTTCAACTCATTTGGTTCATGAACCAAGTTCAACGAGCTATTTATCGAGTCAAGTTTCGAACTATGTTCGAGTTGGTTCGGTTCATTGCCAGCCCTAGATTCAATCATGGATTCGATTTTAAGAACCTTGACTAAAAGTGTGTTTGGAAAAGCTGAAAAAAATAGATTATACTGATAATCGAATATATGTATAATCGATTATTATGATAATCGATTCTAATCAGAATTTGTTTTTGTTTGAGTATGTTTGCTGAAAATCGATTTTAAGATAATCTATTTCGTTTGGACGGTACAAAAAAATCACTTTTACAGAATAAATTTCGAAAAAGGGTATGAAGTAATTTTATAATTTAATAATAGTTGTTTGGAAGTTAGTTTTGTAGGGATAAATAGGAAAGAGAATTTTGAGAATGAAATATAATCAAATCACAACAATTTTAAGCTAAAACAAATTAGATGACATAAAACAGTTTTTTTCCCTAAAAAAAGTTTTTTTTTATAAATTTAAGCGATTTGTCAAACATGATAAATTATGTATGAAATAGCTTTTTAGCCAAAAAATAACTGAAATAAAAAAAATTAATCTTTTTTAAACATGTTCTAAAATTATGGTTGATTAAAGCAAATATCAATATGAAACTCTTACTACCAATAACATTGTCTCTTTACTTAAGACACAAGCGTAGTTCAAATCCAATTGTAATTGATAATAATTGATAATTACTTTTCTAGGATGTAGATAGGAAGAGTATGGCCAGAGTTGTCAAAGTTGCCAATTTTATTTATTATTATTTTTACAAGTTTCCAATTTTAATTTTATCAATCAAAACAATAACAGAAAATGGTCCGGATCATATTATTATTAGACATAACAATTGTTCCAATCCAAATCCTTTTCAGATCAATCGGTCAGCTCACACACCAGACAATTTTGACGGCTCTACCCAATTAAGTCCAACAACTTAAATAGAAATCCAAGATAGTCAATTTTTTATACTGAACCTTATTTCTCATGGAACCAACTATCATTTTATACTTCAAATCAATCAATTAGTTGTATATACAAGTCCAGTCTAAAAAAAGAAGTTGTCTCAGGACCCACTTGAAGAAAAATGTTAAAAACATATTTTTTAATATTATTTTTTTAATTTATTTTTTTTATTAATTAAAATTTACGTGAATTTCACAAAATTTAAATGAAATTCACATTAATTTCAATTAATAGAAAAAATATATTAAAAAAAAACTTTAAAGAATACGTTGCTGACACTCTTCAATACTTGATTGAGTTTCCCGGCAAAAATATTTCTTTCTCGGATAAACAACTTAACAATATATTAACAGTTTATATTATATGTTCAAATATTGAACTGTTGCCGATAACTTTCAGAAAAAGATTTAGTGATTGCATTGCATCTATAAATCATGATGCTATTGTTTCCATTTCGAGGCTAGTGTTGTGTTTCCAGATATTTCCAATTAGTTTCATTTGGTTTTCGCATAGTATATACTGTATGAATCATATTTATAAATGAATTTATTGCACAGTGGCTTGGATATCGTTTCCGAACACTGAATTTTTTCTGCTTTTTGATCAAACACGGGAAATTGAAAATTTCTGCTATTGATGGCAGAAAATTTGTTGTAAACATAAGGCATTATTTTTTATTATATTCTTTAGCTTATATTTGAATTTCTTCTAAGAGAACTTGTTTTTAGTTCTCGACCCACTACCATGTTGTGGACATTTAGGCTCAAGCAACCATATTTGGCACTCTTCCTTACTCTCTTTTTCCCTTCTTTTAGGCACTATTGTTTCTCACTCTTTTTTGCTTTTGCTTTTGAAGATGGAACAGGGCAGTGCTAGCGGAATAAAACAAAGGATGGCCTGTATGTAGTAATGACTTAAGAGAACTACCACGTCCACCCTTCTCTTTTCTCCTTTGTTTTCACTCGCAATTTAAACCATAGAAAGTGAATTACACGTATTGATATTGTTCAATATTGCAATATATATTGTGGAAATTGTATCAAGAAGCAAAAATGTTCATTCATATTATTGATGCTGCATGCCTCTATTGATACTTTGCAAGCCTTATTTATTATCCAAAAAGAAGAGGGGGGGGGGGTTATAATAATAGTACCCCAAACCCCTGTTACTGAACGAAAACTAGAATATGAAAAAAAAACTAAATATTTGATGTAACTAAAATAATCAATCCTTGTCACGCTAACCAATCGTCATCCATACCTTCAATATCTCCAATGTCCATGCTGTAAACACATAGTCATGAAAAAGAAAAAGAAAAAAGAAAAACGATTAGTATATATACAGTGATAAAGTCCAAAGCCAAAACTAAATGGATGTATTCAGACGCAATTCACATAGAAAAGAATTACATTTTTTTCAAAATAGAAAAGAAAACCAAGAAAACAAAAAGCTATTTTGGGTTAGTCAAAGAAAGCCCACAATAAATCTCATATAAAAGAAAAACACGACATATACAGTTGACATACTTAAAAATATTTTTTTAAGTGTATTTCTAATATAGCCTACGTAACCACATGTCAACAATTAATTTGAATGCCCACAATGAGTAATAGCTATCTAAAATATTTCTCGATTTTACATTGTCCATGGCGTGCATCAAAACTCCACTGGGCTAAGTTTCACAAATTGACTGTTCCACTAGGCCTAACACTAGAAACCCACAAGGAAAGGTAAACAAAAAAAAAAAAAAAAAAAAAGAAAGAAAGAAACCCACAAAGAAAGAAACATATACAACAAGCTTAATTGCATTGACGGGAAACAAACTATAGACCATAACCAGAAGATTGCCTTTAGGGGCTATAATTCTTAACCGTTTGATTTGACGGTTTCACACAGGCTTAATCTGCAGTTGAACTTAATCTGAAGTTCTGCTTAAGAGGGCCAAAATTCACGTCAGAATCTAAGTATCATTAGGACACTTAATGACTCCATATGACCCAAAAGAAGAAAAGCATAATGAACTTACATATAAAATTATCCCTGCAAGAAATTTAATAAACAATAAAGTATATCTTCCAATTCTGTAGAAGAAAAAAATATAGAATCGTTTTAGTGTAACAAAAAGGTGAGACCTAATTAAATTTCTATGTTTCAAGAAGACTCCCACAAACTACAAACTGTCCTGTCCCTTTTCCTTAACATAAAAAGAGGTACAAACAAAAAGTACTTCCCAAACAAAATTCATTTTAAAGAAAAGTGAAACTTAAGTTGAACTTACCAAGGTAAAGTAGAATCTTGGAAGTAATCCTCCGAGCACTGCTCTAAGCAGCTCCCATTTGCATTCAACCAAGCTGGAAACTCCATAAGTTCGTCAAAGATCTGGTATGCATGATCTTCAGTCTTGGCTTCAGATGCCCCATGTTCCATGTTTTTCAAGAACTTGAACCAGCAAGCTGATTTGACCAAATTCATAGCGTCATTCCATTCCATTTGATATTGGTCTCCTAATGATCTGATTTCTGCCATACCTTCATCGTCCATGGCTGTGTGTAAGCCTCCAGCAATCGGGTTTGAGGAACATGATTGAATAGAATCCACCACTGAAGGAATTTCCTGATCAGTCACAACAGAAAGTGGAGGAGAAGATGAGGTTGGAGATGAGTTGTTGAGGTAAAGGGTAGCATCTAAGTTGTTGAAATCATGAAAATTGAGGTTCAATCCCAAAGTCTGATTTGGAAGCATGAAATTGGGGTTATCAGGCATAAGGGGTGGTGGAGCAAGTGTGGAAGCAGCAGCAGGGCAGGTGTAAGAATTTGGAATAGAAGAAGGAGGATAGGATAAGTATGAATGTGAAAAACCATCCATGTAATTTGAAAAATTGGGAGTGCATGATGGGTAAATTCTGGGATTTCTCCAAGAGTTAAATCTTCCATCCTGCTCAAAACTTGGGGGCTTGGAAGAGTGGAGGGATACTGATGATGAAGTTTGCTGCTCTTGTTGGGCTTCTTGTTGTTGCTGTTGCTGTTCACTGGCTTGTTTCATAGATGCCCTGTGAAATTTCAAGGCAGTGACAATTTCCCTCCTAGCCTCTGCCATATTGAGAAGCCTTTCTTGATAAGGCCTGCTAGTGTGGAGTCTCCTCCTAACTTGTTTCTTATGTTGTTTGGGTTGTGTAGATTGACATGCATCTACAACTTTGCCATGTTTTGTTAAATTTGGACCAGGGGAAACATCAACATCACCATCCACAACACAATCTTGGTCGTTTGGATTCATAATGGAGTCTCTTGTTCTAGAGGTGGTTAGTTGTTTCACTAGGCTACGGATGTAAGCACCAGAGAGAGGAGGGTCTTCTTCAAGCTTACCGAGCTTATCTAATTCCATTCCTTATTTTGCTTCTTGCTTTAAAATGGATCAACCTCTCATCTATATCTGCTTATAGGAGGTGTTAGGTTGGAGGAAATATGGGTTTTCCTCCTACAATTCTGAGGGACAAAGTACACAATGCAGAGGCAGATAGTGATCAGAACAAAGTGCTGGTCCTCATGGATTGCCTCGTGAGCCTTATAAATAGTTGGGGATAGCATAGCATAGGGCCTTTAAAATATTTTGGACTTTAGTCTACAGAAAAAAAATGTTGGACTTTTCCCTGTTTTGGCAAACAGCAAACTACGTTTCTTACCGTTTATTACCCGCTTTAAATGGATTCTTCGGAGCGTTGGTCTCACCGTGCCATATCTTACTGTATGGTTCATTTCTTCTCCAAGAAGCCATATACTACACCATATGGTACTTCTAATTGCTTTCCATATCATATCAACATTGTAGCTCGGTAAAATCTTCCTCAAAGTAATGACTGTAGAATTTCAACCCAACATTATAAGGTTTGTTTGAAGTCACCGTCCCCAACCACTTAAAAGAAAATAAGTTTAATTTAAAATAGGAAAATTGAAGTATATATAGTTTTGGACCCCTCCAAATTACCTGTTTCGGCCAGAAGTTTATTGTGACAATTTCGGGTTGTAGAAATTATGACTTGATATTTTTGAGTCAAGTTCATGTTATACTTCGACTCGATTTGATGTTCTACATTCTTTTAGAACTTACTTTTTTTTTTTGCAATTAAATATAAGTTATAATTTTTGGTGACTTAAATCAGTAACCTTTTGCATAACATAATAATATATTTATATTGATATATATATTTTTTGTTTTGAAGTATATATTTTATAATATACCTTAGTTTTAGTTTTCTAGTTCTTTAATTCCATGATTTAACTATATAAAATGTTAATATTTATACATTACGTGAGCATATCAAGTTGACCAAATTTTATCCCTAGACATTATCGAGTCATGGTCAGATCAGGTATGAATTCAAGTAAATAACCTTATCAAAATATCGGGTAGGGTTCGAACCAAACTAAAGCCATCTCTACCCCTCCATTAACACCCCTAAGACACTTTTAGAAGATAATGCTCAAAAAATTCACTTCATTTATTTTGGAGGATAAATTATGATAAAAAATTAAAAACAATTATTTATCCTTTTTAAGTTGTAGAGTCATTTAAAAAGTTGAAAGGTGGAGCATTTGTGAGGAATTTCCAAAATGTAAAGTCCAAGAACACCTAAAGTAGGAAAGAGTATGGGAGGATGGACGCTCGGTGCTGAGCCTAGGGCGTCTGAGGTACCCAAGAACAACATTTTTGGGCAATGATGACCACCCGACGTTGGGACTTGGGCATTCGACGCTGGGAGAAGGGTGCTCGATGCTCGTGACGTAGGATTTTGCAAAATTTGCCTTTTGACTTGAGTTATGTCCTTTTGGATAAATACTTCTTTCCATATGGGTGTGTCCTTTCATGAATATTTGCGTCACCTCATGAAATGATGCATTCATGAAAGGTTATATCTTTTCTTTGAAGGTTGTTCTTCCTCACCAAAGGACATGATAAGGTCTATAAATAGAACCTTTCTCCATCATATTTTTATCCTTATTTGGAGTGAATTTCTGCATTCCAAATCAATTTTTTTTCCTCTTTTGTGCGCAGAAAGAGTTGAAGAAACTATTGTTCTAAATACTATTGGTGTTAGCCTTGATTGTAGGTGTGAAAACCAAGTCAACGGAATCTCCATTGTATCTTGCAAGGAATTTGATGCGACGCCTTATGCATCCGGTGAGTCCAAAACTGATGGGAGTAAATTGATCCTAAGCTTAGTGTACTCGTAAATGCCTTGAAGACTTGGCATTTTCTTTTGTTTACTCTTGCTGCAGAACCAGCATCACCAACAACATTATATAGACTTTTTCATCCATAATTTTCTTCTATATTCTCTATTTTTTTTATCTACTTCGTATGTATCCAGATCTCTGTCAAAGTAAACATATTAAAGAACAATTATCCTAAAAACCTTAAGCTGTTAAGTGGAAGTTCTTCTAGTTGTAATGCTCATTTTACATTATTCTACAGTTCAACTCTTATTTGAAGGAACAAGGGTGACAAAGATGAAACTATCTCCTAAAACCTTTTGCTGTCTAAGTGAAGGCTCATAAATGACTTTATATCTAACACCCAGTATATATTGTCTGTACTAGAAACATGATACTCAAGCAAGAAGAGCAAATCCCAAATTCCATATAGGCACTGATATGGAACAAGGTGGATTCATGAATTGTTTTTCCAATAGCTATAATCATGAATTCTTTCAAGGTGTGCCGTAAAAAGTATTCACTCACACAATAAAATGATACATTCCAATCAAAACATTCGATTTTACTTTTTCCTAACTGTATAAACGGAGTACAATAATGAAACACGAGTGAAAGGATTGCTCACAATTGTTATGACACAATTAAAGGTGTAACAGGGGAGAGGATAAGCAAAGGCAGAGGGTACTTATGGCATTGACAATTATTGGTTTTTTGGTACCTTGTCTGCAATGGGACCAAGCTTCTAATACGTCAGCAAGAGCCTATGGAGAATGACTGAAGAATCACCATTACTGTCATAGCCTTGCCTTAAATTTTCCACATATTGCATGACAGGAGAGAAACTCCAAATTTTCTGTTTAAACAAGTTGAAGATCATAAGAGTCTGTTCAGAGAACAGAGAACTTAGACCTCTTGAAACCAATAGTTTATTTAAGACAAAAACTCTCCATCCCCATTTCACTCCCCCCGCCCTCCTTTCAATTGTATCTATCTGCACTCTTCTAGCTAACGTATGCTTTCCCTGCTAAGATTTTCCAGTTCCATTATTTTACCTAGAAATGACTTACAAGTGGCTTTTACATTTTTCATAAGATTATTGGGCAGGTCAAAACAGACCTCAGATAAGAGCTGCT
Source organism: Ammopiptanthus mongolicus (assembly GCA_039655645.1). Classification (NCBI taxonomy): domain Eukaryota; kingdom Viridiplantae; phylum Streptophyta; class Magnoliopsida; order Fabales; family Fabaceae; genus Ammopiptanthus; species Ammopiptanthus mongolicus. The sequence goes on from CM077345.1 coordinate 6,812,425, forward strand.
ATTACTGTTAAAAGTAAATAAGCCTACCTATATATTGAATCTGAAGTAGAAAAAATATTGGGAAAAAAAAAAAAGAACCAAAACCATTAAGTTTTCTACTCAAAAATAAAAAAATGCAATATGGCACAATTTGTCTCAACTCTCAAGGATACTCATTAGCAAAACATGCGAAGAAGTAACATCAGAAATTAAGTGTAGAATCAATAATGTCTCTCTTTATTTGCTAAGACTTAATAGTAAAATAAGCCATCTCAAAAGAAAGAGAGAGATCAAGTGCAGGATATTATGATTAGTCATGGACTAAAATAAGAATTAGTTGAGAGCTCGAGATTGAAGCAGCGGAAGACAATTATCAAATTGGTATACCGGCTTTTTAAATATTTTATTCTAGAACCATTTTATGCGAACTGATGCTTTACCACCCTCACAGATTAATGGTTAACAAAAGTAATTCTACATAAAGTACCATTGGTCCAGACAATTGAGAGACTATTGGGAATTTCTACTGTCCTAATAGTGCAACTTCTGAACTCCGCCGCAAAGAAGCCATGACAATATGACATAAAAGACAACCATCCAACTTGCAAGAAGTTCAACCGCTCCATACATCCCATATGAAAACTTTATGTATAAAATAATCACTTGCTGACATAGAAAATGGTTCTTTAGCAAGATTAGTGTATATTATGCATCTGGATTATCCGTCGCGGATCAAGCTTCATATTTAAAATATAACTTGTAGTCAACCTCATCTTATTTCAATAACAGTAGCTCATTTAGCTTCAGTTTAGATAGTATAACTTACAGTTTATTAGAAGTTCTTTACCGATATAAATGTTTCTATATAAAAAAAATAGTGTTTAGAAAAGCTTAAATAAGTAACTTATTAACCTCAAAAGCTATTTTTAGTTTATTTTGTGAAGCCAATTTTTTAAACTTCTTAGAAAATCCTTGTATGAAAGCTTCATATTTCGCATGATCTTTGTTTTGTACATTTAAAAGCGTTTATTCAAATAAATATCCAATCACTAAATAATTTAATTTAAAAGGAGCTTATGGTATAAAAGTTTTTCACATAAGACCTTCTTATATAAGGGCTTAAATAAATTGTTTACTCGAAGAGGACGTCAGTTTTCTAAGGAAAAGAAAGGAAAATCAATCATAAGCCAAGGGAAACTGTTTTTCATATTTGATGGAGCCTTTATAGCTAGATAAAATAATGATCAAGCTAGCCAAATTTTCCTCCCTCCATTTATGTGTCATTTTGTTCTCAGTAAATATCAAAACAGAAAGACAGAACACAGAAAGATCTGTTCAGTTGGTAAATATCAAAGTATAAACCTTGCTTATCAACAATCCTCTTTAGCAGTAAGCAATATCTTCACTGAGACTAGTGGCACGTTCATACTATATATGGTTTTGAAATGAGATAACCACCCATCTTCATAAAATTTTGAGACAGAGTAAAAAGATTGAATCTCCCACACCAATTTCACATCCAAATCTTAGCCCATACTATTAGGAAGTAAAACCGTTAAGTTAGTTAAGCATCCAAATACATACTAATTGGGCTTCAAACTCGCTGGATATAATAAAGGACAAAACTTAGATACAGTTTCTTGTGTGCAGTTTTTATTGTTCTCGAATCACTATTCAACACATGGATTAATCAACCAATAGAAAAAATAGGAACATTTTAAATTTGAATTTAAATAAAAAAATTTAATCTGTGTGACATGTTATGATTGGTGAAAAGCATAAACAGTACATATTGAACAGAACTTAAGTTTTTTCCTATAATAAAAGGTTGGTTCGTTATAATTTAATTTGATTTCCTTACTGCTTACCGAACGGTTAATATTTTTTTTTGGAAAAGGAACGGTTAATATTGGATACTGTTCAACAATTATAATCAAGTTATGATAAACAAAATTTCTAACACCTAGTTTATCATTTATACTCAGTCAAAAAAAAAAAAAAAGTTTATCATTTATACGAAATATAAGAAATCAAACGTGTCCTGGGTTAGTAGCCAAGCGAGTAAGCTAGGAAGATACATGGAGAGTAACGGGCTGTAAATACTCTCTATCTTAATTTATTTATTTTTCTATATCCTCTACTCCCATCCCATCCATTAATTAAACTATTGGATCTCGATAGGGAAGCATTTAAAAGCTTCACTAGAGAGCCCTAAGAGAATATAACAGTTCAACCAGTAAAGTAAAGATATAGATAAGATGGATTTAAAAACAATAATAGAAGCAGTAATAATAAAAGTATAATGGGAATGGAATGGAAATGAGAAAGAGAGGGAGAGATAAGCGAAGAGAAACAGGCCTGTTGCGTGTTTGAGTTAGCATAGCACTTAGCAGTGGATAACATCATCAAAGTTGGAGGGCTCTGCCTGCCAGCCTTCCTTCTTCGTTTTTCAGTTGTGAGATAAAACCAAATGGAAGCAACCAAGTTGAGCCAATCCCAGCCCAGCCCAGCCCAGCCCAGCGCACGCAGCTGCAGGTAAAAAGCTTTTGACGAATCATACGCACGCACCCCACTTTCATTGCTCCTATCTCTCTTTCTGTCTCTGAATTCCATTCACACCAACAACATCAAAATGTCTTCACTAGAGAAAGCACCCTGCTGCACTCCCACTATGTACTTGGACTCCATTTTTCTCTTTCCTCCTTCCACCTTCCAGTTCTCTGCCCTAATTGATTTTGAGTTTCTTTAATTGTACTTCTCAGATGGATCCATGAATTTATAAAGAGATTATTTGAATTTATGATAATAAATTTATACAAATAATTTATGATATTTTTATATTTTTTTTATTTAAAAACTTATTTTAATAAATTTGTTAGAAAAATTTATAAAAATAAATTATTTTTAATTTATTTAAAAAAAATTTAATTAAACTCATTGTCCAAACTGGTCTCTAATGTACATTTGGATATTATACATTTATTTTAAACTTTATCCGATTTAGGGTTTAGGATTTAGTATTTAATTTAATATTTAATTTCACTTTTACAAAACTACATATGTTCCTCATGTATGAGAAAATAAAAACACAATTCTTGATTTTAATATAATAGAATCTATATTGAAAACCTTAATTTTAAAAAATTAGTTATGTTTGAAAATTATTTTAAGTTAGTTTAAAAGAATTAAGTTTATTTGAATAAAAAAATAAAAAAAATTAAAATGTGATTATATTTTTTTTTTTTAAACTTTAAGAATTACAAATGGAAAATCAATTTCATTCACAAGTAGAAACTATTAATCGAGTTTTTTTTTCTATAAAAATAATTGCCAAACATAATCATAATCTTGGGACTTCAGCAACATTTTTACTCAACGCAAAAGGTTGCAAACATGTTTACAATGTTCCTAATATTTTTAAATAGATGTTTACACTAGTGTTTTTTTTTTTTTTGTTGCTTTTTTCAATTATACGATTTTGATCTTTTAAAAATTTTAATTGTATTTTTTATTCTATAATTTTTTCAATGATACGATTTTAATCCCTCAAAAATTTTAATTATATTTTTTATCCCTCAATTTAACAAAAATTATCATTTCTTAGCATACTGGAATTCATCCCCCCTCATCCACTTGTTTTTCCTTGTTCGAGTTTTCTGATATAATATATTATATTCTAATATTAATTTAAAACATTAAAAAAATTTAAGGAAAGTAAAAAATCCTCTCACTTAATATATTTCACTCTCATTCTCCTAATCTTATTGTGACCGACATCGCTAATTCAGTATCATTGCACCTTACGGTCCTTAATTAAATTTGTGTTTGTTACTTTTAATTAGTTAGACTAATCATTTACTTTCTTGTTATGTTCTAGCTTCTATTGACATCATTAGACCAAAACAATATTTACATTTGAAAGATAAACATTTACAGTCTTTTTGGGACTCTGATTTAGATGATGAAGTAACGTATCATTATTTACTTTACGATGTATTATTAATGGTCTTTACAATTACACTTACTTAGTGTAATGTATCTTTTTTAGCATATTTTGGAGAGTACCAGCAGCTCAAGAGCGCCAAGTTTGTGAATTATTGTTCTTAGAAATTTATTATAATATTTACTTGATGTTTTGGAGATTGAATATTTTGTATTAAAACGTTTGGATTTCATGTTCACAAATTGATTATTAGATCCACAGATTTCTTTTTAAGGTTGGAATGCAAGAGTTTATAAGAATTTAGGCAGTTTATTGTTTAACTAAAATTTCTTATATTAAAGTATGGGTAACGGATGCGGGTACGGATACTTAGGTACACAGAGGATAAAGATATGGATATTGAATTACTACCCATAAAAGTATGAATCCGGATACGAATACTTTTTCAAAATGCGAATATTAAAACAAATACTATAGTACCCTATCCATATTCTATCCATTACCATCCTAAAAAAGTAGCATTCTAACTTATAATTGATGAGGGCCGTGCCGTGGGATCGGCCGCAGACACTCACGGTCCTGATCTGATAAGTCAAATCGAATGGCTAATTTTATTTTATTTTGTATTGACAGTGCTGTCACTGACCATGCCACGTTGCCTGAAGGTTCCACTCCAATCAAATTGAGGTTGCCACGTGGGAGGGCCAGGAAAGGAATCACAAGTAGCCATCATCTGAAATCCTTATATAGATAGAACTATGTACGTAGTGTATGCAGTGATTTCAGTCATTTCATGAAATAATTTTTATATGTATTACTTGTGTGTGTGTGTGTGATATAATAATACATTAAAAATATTAATTCAATTTTCAGGATAATTTTCACTACAAAAACAACATGAAACTGGTGAGTATATAAAAATATAAATTACATTAAATTTGTACAATAATTTGCAGTAACAAACTCAAATTTTTTAGAATTTAATTTTAATATAAAGTTACTATAAAAAATGCATTATCTAATGAAATTTAATACCTTATATAATTATTAATATAATTAAACTAATTAAATGACATCTTAACACAATGCAAGAACAAAACAAAGATATGCTATGAGTTTTAATGACAGCTTACCTACCGTGCTTGTAAAAACAAAACATTGGGTTAAAACAGATTGCTTTCAACAGAGATCATGTTTAAATTTTTTAAAGTAAAATATACTGTTTTTTATCAGTTCAATGTACCTTGTTGATTGCTCTCTTTTCTTAATATCAAAATGTGTTAGTGCTAATTAACAATGCGTAATACAGAAATGACATGAAAAACGTATACATAGGCTAAAGCTGCTAAAAGTTTTACTGCCTCTATCCGGCCCTCTCGGTCTCTTTAACATGGCTTCCTTGTAAACCAGGCAAATGAGGATCGTGGCTAGGCAAAAATCAAATGTCCTTTGAATTCCCATCAATATATTAATATATAATATTTAATAATGTGGTCTCAACTTGGGCTGTGTTTTCAAATATATCAGTAAATATCCCTAATGGCTAATATTATTAATAGAATTGTGTTGGCGAGATTATTAAATTGTCATTTATGAATTGGGAATGCAGTCCCTCACACCATTTGCGTCCCTCAATTAACCTCCCAAGTTGTTAGGTCACTTTCAGCTATAAGTGAGCATGGCGGTGGGACCACTTTGCATATGTTTTAATCTGCCACCAACAATGACAAACCAACTTTCCTTGTCCAACGATGTCTCCATGAGGCCTGCCCTGCAAGGTGACGTGATTGGATAATAAAACCGAATGAAAAGAAGGGAGTGGAGGCTCATTAGGGGGAAGAAGAGAAAAAAGTTTCTAGAATTTGACAGAGGCACCAAAGATGAAAGAACCTTTTATATCACTACGATCATCGCTGCGAAATGGCTAGTTGCAACCAATCAAACCCTAGAAAAACCAATCCTTCATGTGAAATACAAGGATTAAAGGGACTGTTTTCTTCTAGATAACTACTGTTTTGATTTGATACCCTACATACATAAAGGATACAATGACTACAACATGTATGAGATAATGAGATGCAGCCCCTATTAAATTAATGCCCTCTCGCTCTCCAATTAATTTTTTTTTCCGAAATATCCTTCTACTCGATAAGTGAAAGATTGATCTCCTAGGATACTGTCAAATCTCTAAATAGAGGTCTCTCCCAAGTATTTTTTCTATACACATAAATCCAGTGATCGAACCCAAGATCAGATGCTTGAAAGATCCAAGTCCCTTCCACTTGGATCAAACATAGTTGGACAATTATAAATACAAATAATGGTAATTTACATTTTACATCCGTTAGTTTAACCCAAAACACATTATTCGTGTGTTATAAAAATTGGTAGCATGTCCCCATGTACTTTCCACCAATAGGGGTGTAAGTGGATTAGAATCCGCTCGGCGAAGCCTAGGGAATATCCAAATCGAATTGAACCGATTTTGGTGGTTTGGATCGGTTGATAGGATTGAATCGAATTTTAAATGCTGAATCTGAAGACAAACAGTTAAATATCAGGATTCAAAAAATTTGAATCTGTACAATTCAAACTGAACCGATGAGTTAAAAAAATAAATATATTATTATTAATTTTATTAAAATAATATTATTTTGAAATCCTTGTCATATCGGACTTTTCCAAAAGTCTCGACTTCCTTCTTTCCTAGTTTCCTGAGTGAGTGGTTGAGTTTAGAAAGTAGAAACCCTCCCTTTGCGTTTCGGCCGTCGTGAGCATAGGCGGAGGCAAGGGGTGGCCTCTATATGCCATGTCCAGCCCCAGTTTTTTTATCTTTTAATTATTATTATATATAATTAAATTTATGGCTCCTTTCATTTTAATATTTTTATATTTATTAATAGTATTTATTGAAATGTAGAAGGTCTTTTGATTCTCTTATGTCTATATACATTTTCATATCTATAATTTTCTATATAAAAATACCTAAAAAAATTAATCTTCTCCATTTTTTTCAATGACTTTATCTATAAGAAATTGATTGTTAATTTGGACGAAACTTAAGTGCAATTTTTTGAGTGCATATGATGCTAAAAAAAATAAGGGTATAGACGGCGCTTTCTCAAGGAAGCGCTGTCTATATATCATACAAAAACACAGCGCTTCCTTGAGCGTTTCCTCAAGGAAGCGCTGTGTAATTATCTTTTAGACAGTGCTTCCTTGAGAAAGCACTGTGTTTTGTGTATTTTAGACAGCGCTTTACATTCTTTTTTCACCTGCACTCAGCAAAACCAATACATACCAGCTGCAATTTCTCATCAAAACCAGTACATATATACCAAAATAACCATTCAAGTATAATTTCTATACCTTACTAACACAGTATACAAAAGTAAAGTTAACTTAGTTGCATATACAAAAAGAAGTCTACTCTTAAAATTTCTACTACACTAACAGTACTAACAGAGGTTCACTAACAACACTTATACACTAAGTACACTATAACAACACTTTACACTACATACTATAGCTTCACTACTTAATACTAGCTAGCTGCATGTAGGTGCACTTCATATATATCCAAGCTTGTTGCTGCCCCTGCACATAAGATACACACAACTTAAATTTACAACACATCAACAAATTAGATATACACACACACAATCACTTGCACAATGCACACAAAGCTAATAGGAGAGGCATTACTCTAACTTATAACATCATAGTATATGTGTACTCTACCTTTATTTTTGGATAAAATTCGTAACAACATATATAGCGACACCACTCTTCCCTGAGTTCAATAAGTTGGTCATCATAATATCTGTCACATTTACACTTAGAAAAGTACTGCGAAATGAAAATTAAATCAATTAGAATTAAAGTACATTCAATTAATGATAAAATGTGTGTAATTTAATTATTAAACTAGAGCTAAAATTACATACCGTCGTTGGGATTTGCGTTTGGTTTTGAACGACGATATCATTGATAAACTTCAAGACATAGTAGCCACAATCGTCGCTATTCGGTTGGCGGGGGCACTATAAAACCGAAAATAATAAATTAAAAGTTTCAAGTTAATTTTTAACCTAAATAATTGCATATGAGTTTTTGTAAATACCTCTATAGATATATATTCATTTAGTCTTGGACGACTTAGAATATCTCGAATTGGCTCCTCCACTGCAGGCACGATGAATTAGCAAAGCCCTGATTTTAAAATCAAACAACTTCATTAAGTTACATAATCATTATCACTATTTATATATATGAGGATAAAAATAAATGCATATATACTTACTGATTGTAGATATCCTTCATTTTTTAGCGAATGTTATAGTCAGTATGCAAGGGGTCTAAATAGTACACTATGTCTTCTTTGGGATTGCTCGCTAACAATACCCAATGTTGCCTACAAAAAGGTTTATTATAGTTAGCAATCATCACATTTCACAAAAGAAAACAATATCGCTAACTATGTGATATACTATATGATTTAATGACTCACCCTACGTTGCACGGTGACAAAAACAAGGTCTCATAATCTGTAATTTCTAATGACAAGCGATCAGCTATATATTGTTTATGCCCAAATCCTATTTGCATAGCTGTTCGTAAAGGGCATAGAAATCTGAACCTTTGAGTCAAATACCAAATTTTAAAGGAAGTACCAAGAGCTAGTCAAGTAAGCTACCTGAGAGAGGAGGCAACCGAGCACACCAACAAGTTTGCTCCAATCGAGCAAACACCAACAATGAAACTAAAACTGAAATCAAGCAAACACGAGCACACACACATACACATATCAGAACTCATAATTGATCACTAACCTATTAACTAAGAAGCAATGTATAACAAAGTAGACCAAATCAAACCTTACTTACCTTTTCAACAAGATGCTTTTTAGGAGGTGCAAGCAATTAGTTCGGAATGCAACCCAACTGACCCAAGATTTCAAATCTCTGCACTGGAAATAACACACAACTACATCAGAAACATAAATCCAATTTGAGACATAGGTCTTAGGTTCAATGCTCTTGTAAAGCATAAAAATACTAAACATTTTATACACATTATGGTTAGGAAAAAAAAGTTAAATTCGAACATGAAACAAAAGTCATTGTGTATGCACATTACTCAACAGTACAACCAACACCACAAGGGCCAAATTCATGATTATCAACTCCAGGGAAATGACAGTGTCTGCTTCTTGGCAAGGGTAAGAGATGATGGATTAAAAAAACTCAAGAACTATCCCTATGACAGTATTGAAAATGTGTCACAAGTGAGCTATGATGGATTAGACATTCCATAACAAAAAATCTTTCCACACATTGCATTTTTTTCACTGCATTACCAATTCTCTGTTCTGTACCAATGTTATTTGCTAACAAAACCAAATCAGAGCAGGGGTGTTGTCCTCATTCTTATCATTTAATTCAATTATATAAGCTGAAAATGTAAAATACAAGAATTCAACAGCCTAATAAGATAATTTATATTACTATTTTAAAAATTCAAATTTTACAGTATATAGGGAATGAAGGGGTTACAGGGCAGAGGAGGGTTTGCAGTGAAAACGGGATTGCAGGGAATGATGTGTTACCTGGGAGCTTGCAGTGAAGAAGAGGGCTTTCAGAGAGAAGGTGGTTGTCGCGTTGGGTGAAGAAGTGGTTCTCGCGGTGGTTCTTGCGTTGGGCAGAGAGCAAGCCGCACGAACAATGCACTTGATGAGAGGTGGTTCTCGCGGTGGTTTGAGAATTAATGGTGTTTGAGGTGGTTCTCGTGGAGGTTAAGGTTCAAGAATGGTGGTAATGATGAGGATGAATGGTGTCTGAACTTAGGTCGTGGAGGAGGGAATGAACAGTACGTGAGTGTGTTGTGTGAGCGGGCGATGATGAAGTATACGTTATGAAAATTTAATGCAAGGGTAAAGGAGAATAGACAGCGCTTACTAAAGGAAGCGCTGTCTTAGTGTGACCTTAGACAGCGCTGTCTATTCCCATACATTAAACAGCGCTTCCTTAAGAAAGCGCTGTCTATTCTCTTATCAACCTTTTAACAGCGCTTCCTTGATCAAGCGCTGTCTATTCTCATTCATTTAACAGCGCTTGCTAGGAGAAGCGCTATTGCACATTCTCCGCATCATTAAACACAACGTTTCACTAGAAAACGCTATTGATTGAAAACGCTATTGAAGGTGCGCTTCCAAAGGTATAATCTGGCGTAGTGATGACATCACAAGAGCTCGAAAAATTGCAGTCAACATTTGTCATTATTTATTTCCTTATAACTTGTTAGAAAATAAAAAACTGCATTTTGTGTTTCCAATGTTTTCATCTTAGACTTTACTGGAATAGTCATTTATTTCATTAAAGTATTGATTTTTTTTTTTTTACTTATATAAGCTCTTTGGTTTAATTTCCCTCCCCCCTTAAATCAAGGTTCTGGGTCTGCCCCTAATCTCTCTCCTATGTGTCTAGGCTCTAGGTGTCTCTTTGTCCTCGATCCTCGACATCTCCTCGGCAGCGTCTCTCTCCTTTTACAAGTAATATCTCTTGTGGTATTGATGTCACTGCATGTTTGGATGTACCCGACATAGGGTTTTAGAGCATTATTTTTTGCTTTTAAAGAAAAGTTCAAAATGCTTATGCTAGTCTTCCCTTGAGTGTGTTGTAATACAATAAGATTTGATTTTTTTTTTTTTGTACTTTTCCTACTTCAGTTATATGTACACAGAAAGTTCAAAATGCTTATGTTACGCAATAAGCATTTTATGTACAAAAAGCTCAAAAATGCTTATGCTAGTCTTCAAAATGCTTATTTGATTTTTATGTACAAAGAAAGTTCAGAAATTCTTATTCTATATTTTTCCTTATTGTTTTAGAATTTTTTACTATTTTTTAAAATTAAAATTAAAAAAGAAAATAAGGTATTTCGATATTCCAATCCTAACCAACCCAACTTTAATTAGATTGATTCACTTCGGATCCATACAAAAAATTTACGAATTTCGATCCAATCAATTTTAATTGGATCAAATGCTAAAATATTGCCTTAAATCCGATCCAAATCGATCCGATTACAGTCCTATCCGGCCAGTGGCGGATCTTGAGAATTTTTTTTGGGGGAGCAACTAAACACTACTCAAAATAATTCACTTAAATTTATAATTAATCATGTATAATTTTATAACTTAAATATGTAAAATGAGTAAACATTCAATATGTGAAATCTTATCTAGTGTTTACTCATCTTACCCAGGAGAGATTAAGAAGTTTGAAGCAGATAAGTTGAGGAGAAAAACTTATTTGTAGTGAGTCCGGAGATGATGTTGAGTTGGAAATAATATTAACTTTAATGAACTTGTTTAACTATTTGAATATTTTTAAATGAGTAGGGTCTAATAATAGTATTCCAAAAAATAAAATATATGAAAGTTTGTGAACTTTACATGTATAATATATGTTGCACAAATTTTTTTGAGAATGTCATATAATTTTTTATATAAAAAAAATTAGGAGAAAAAGTTCGGGGGGAGCCGTGGCTATCCCCGGCTCCTTAGAAGAACCGCCACTGTATCCGGCCTCCACTAAAACCCTTTTATCATTTTCCCATCTACTATCTTACACTGAGCTTTTTTAAATTAAATAAATGATATTTAGTGACCAAAAAATTCATTTCTCTTTAGGCAAAAATGATTTTTGAAATCAAAAGTAATTTTAGAAAGAAATTTAGAGACGAAATTTTTGTTTCATATGTGATGTACGTACCTCCATTCTCTAAAGTTTACAATCCACCATTACATTTAATTAAAACTAATAATTTCCATTTAATTAAGCTCAACGAGTCACATGGAACCCATGACAAATATGTCTTCAAGTAAGTGATATGATCGTATTTCAAAATCTATTTCTATATTAGAATAAGACTGAAGAATAAAAGAAAATATAATATGTTAGAGAATGGACAAAATTGTATTTCTTCTATTAATCGAAGTTGTTTTTATTTCCAAAATTGTTTTGTGCTAAATACTAAATAGTGGTGAAATTTTTTCATCACAAAATATCTTTTATTTAATTTGTAAACAGCTTAGTGTAAGTTATATTTGTTTATTTTTAAATTTATTTATCGTAAAAAAAGTTAATTATAAAAAATATAGAGATGAATTACAATGCCGACTCTAATTGAAATATTTCATGACATGTGGTTTATGTTGGATGGAAAAAACATATGTTTTCCTCTTTCATTCTGTTTGACGATTCACTGGCTTATAACAGATAACTTATAGTGAATGAGATTATAATATCGTTTGGTAAACCTTTTTCTTTTGCTTATAACGTTTTTTCACTAACTTAAAACGTATTATTTTTTTTTCTCATTTTTATCCTTATTAATTTACTTAAACTTCTCTTTTATCCTTTAAACTTTCCTAGTACCCCTAGGGTAACATTTACCCAGCCTAAGTGGCACAATCACATGGTGAGAATTTAGTCCTATATGAGATTTGTTGACTCATTTATTTGAGTAAGTGAATTCTCTGGTACCCCTAAGATAACTTTTATCCTGCCTCGATGGCTCAATCACATGGTAAGAACTTAGTCCTATGTGAGATTTGTTGACTCATTTAATTGAGGTGACACATTCTGATTGTACGAAGTAACTTTTATCCAAAAAATATGGGAGTTTCAGACAAGACACCTTTAAAATAAATTCAAGTATTAAAAGTGAGAATTAGGCTATGTTTGGTTAAGGGACTGTGAGATAACGGTACTGGAAAACACGAGGAGGCAAACCATGAAAGTTTATAGCACTGGAATAAATGGAATAATGTGTTTTTGAACTAAAACACACTGCGGTAAAATATAATTTACCCTAAAAATAATAAGGTGGATTTACCATATATAATTGGGTTGTAAAGCAACCAAGTACCAGCCCAATTTTTGGAGAGAATGTTTTTTTTCGGGACACATTATTTGACGGCCAGATTGTAGAGAAAGAACTTAACTAGGGTGCCTTTCATTTGTAAAAAAAAGTAAGGGATTAAACAACACAAATGTACTTGTTCAATATTTGATTCAAAAATGATCATGGGACAGAATAAAATAAGGGACAAAAGACAGCACAAAAACTCATATTTTTATCCCTTATCAAATCATGAGACAAAAAGTTATCCCAAAAACAAATTATTCAAAAGATAAAAATAACCACTTTTATTTCTGGATAAGTAAATACTCTCTCTCTCTCTCTAACCTAATATATATTAAGTGTAGTTAATATTATATATATATATATATATATATATATATATATATATATATATATACTACAATATATTATTATTATATAACACATAATATTATATATATTATTACGTATTATATATAATACTTATTTAATATAATATTATAAATTCTATAATATTATATATATATTGTAAAGGGCATTTAAGTAAATTTTATAATGTTTTATTTTTGTTGTTCATTCACTACAACAGAAAAGGGCTTTATTTGCGTTTTTTTTAGGCCTTCGCTAGCGCTTTCGGGCGCTAGCTATCTATCCGCTAGCAAAAAGGGGGAAAATTTCGCTAGCGCTTGAAAAAGCGCTGGTAAAGATGCAAAATTGTCAGCGCTCCCCTGAAAAAGCGCTTGCAAAGGTTCACAATTGCCAGCGCTTTTTCAAGAAAGCGCTGGCAATTGTGCACATTTGCCAGCGCTTTTCCAAGGGAGAGCTGGCAATTATGCACCTTTACCAATGTTTTTTCAAGGAACCGCTGGCAATTCCCTTTTTTTTATATATTTACATTTGTTTTATCTATTTTCCCTGCAAACCAAAACAATTTGCAAAATCAACACAAGCAAAACAAACAATTAAGATACAGATGATTCAAAACCAAACAGGTAAAATAAATTGACACAAGCATAATGAAAGTAAAATAGGAGAGAAAACTATGACAGTAGTTAAGAAACTCAAATTTGCTAATAATCAAAATCAAAAGCATTGGGTGGTAGTTGAGAAACAACCAAAATTTCAAGCATAAAAAAGAACAAAAAAGGGATTTCTAATAATCAAAATCAAAAGAACAATGGCAGTAGTTGAGAAACTCAAAACTCAAAATCAAAAAAGGGAGAAACTCACAAAGAGAAACTCAAAAGAACAATGGCAGGAGTTGAGAACCTAAGCAGAGAGGAGTGAACCCTCGCATTGGAAGCAACAATGGCAGCGAGAATAGAGAGCAGCGAGTAGGAGGTTGCACGAAGGAAGAATGGCAGGAAATTAGGGAAGGTTTGAGGGTCACGATGGTCCTTTTGGTGCAGCGAGCAAGACGATGGTGACGCGGTGGTCCTTTTGATGCTGTGAGTAGGACGATGGTGGCACGGTGAGGGGCTTAGGGTCGCAGTGGTGCACGAGCAGAACGACGGTGGGGCGGTGAGAGTCGCGAGAAGGAATACGGAGTTCTAGGCGCGCGAGACTAGATTGAAATTGAAAAATAACCTGTAGGTGGGAAATTGGAATATTAGAAAAGGGACATTGCCAGCGCTTTCTAAAGAAAGCGCTAGTAAAGGTTCTACACCTTTGTGAAAACGCTGGCAATTCCAATAATAAGAGTATTCCCAAGAAAACGCTTGTAAAGGTTCTACACCTTTTTCAGCACTCTCTTAAGAAAGCGCCGGTAAAGTCTCCCAATTTGCTAGCGCTTCCTTAAGAAAGCGCTGGGAATACTCTTCCGCCTCATATTTTCTAGCGTTTCACGGGGAAATGCTGGTGAAGGTAGAGTCAATTATTCCCTAATGTGGCGTAGTGATTGTCCAACAAATGATATATAGGACAAAGAGTTGTATTGTGACTCAAACATTTGTCATGTGCTATTCTTCTTGCCCTGTACTTCAATGTAAATCAAACACTTGTCCTTAATGACATTTATAAATTTGTGGCTGTATTAAATATTAATGCATTGTTATTGCCTATGGATTAGGGATGGCAATGAATAGGGTATGGGAAGGGTACTATAGTACTCATCCCTATACTCGCGTTTTAAAAAAATAACTGTATCCGGATCCATACCCATGTAGATAACAACTTTAATACTTGTATCCTTACCTGGTGGGCACCTAAATACCCATTACCTGCACTTAATATAAGAAATTTGTAAAAGTTTGAAATCAGGATAAGAAATTTGTACCGTCAAAAGAAGAGAACATAAATATATAATACAAATCCGATCATTCTAGTATGTTACCAAATAACAAATATACATTGTGATATATCTAAAAACTGAAATGTAAAGGTCTATAATACAAAACATCTAATAATTTCCAAAACATTAAGTAAATATTATTATAAACTTCTAGAACAATTAATTCATAAACGTGGAAGTCGTGAGTTGCTGACACTTTTCAAAATCTGTTAAAAAATGGTACATTACACTAAACACCCCTTTAACTTAGATGAAAATATTAACTTTCATAAGTGCATGTTACAGCATATTACAGCAATTAATGCATGTTCTAAGAATATTTTTGCCATCAATTTTAAGCAACTCTACAGGTTTCCTACGCATAATCTTAAATTAATGGTGGAGATATTCCTATAGCATGCATCAACTAAAAGTTAATAAGGGTGAATTAACACATAATGTCTGCAATATTTATGTTGAAGAAAAGCTGAATGTAGCAACTGAAATATTAGTATCCATTGATGATCAATTTTATCCATTACGAAGACCTGGTTTTTGTATGTTGATATCTAGATTTGATGTCTCAAAATTGGAGCCACTGGTGGCCAAGATTAGTCCTTTGCATTTCCAATGAGGTTTTATTCTCTGTTTATGTTATTATCTGATGCTGCAAGGTTCCGCACCTAATATAATGCGTATGGATTTTACAGCCTCATTCTTCAGATAATCGTGCTTTGGCAAGAGAGTGCAAGGATGTGAAAATTGACAGGGTGTGCATAGGATCGGAAATCATTTGTATACTAATACGATATATAGATTAATTTAATATTGGAGAATGTTAACGCCCTCGTGACATTTATTAAGTAATCAAAAGAAAAAAAAATATATTTCTCCAAACATTTGTTAAGTAATCAAAAGAAAAAAAAAAGTTATTGAGAATGAGTGTATTTAATATTTTGAAAAGTTAGATATTTAACTTTCCAATAAAAACTTACTTTTTATGGATTTCTTAACCAATGTATTTAGGACATTGATTAGCAAGACTCTTTAATATTATATATGTGAGTGCGGGTATGGAACGGAATGGATACTAAAGCATCCATATCAATTCCCATTAATTTTTACAGATAATTACTCATATCAAACCATATTCATTAAATAGATAATTATTTTATCTATCATGAGTAATTTTTATGGATAATCATTGCATTTATATCCGATTGTCATCCCTATTATGGAGGTAATACGCGCCCGCCACGTTGGTGTTTTAGTTCAATTTTTTTAACTTTCCAAACACGAGTTGAAATGCTGTCTTGCCTGTAATGAACAAATGTTATGCGTGGACATGAAGCTTGCTTTGCTCCAACCAGATGATATATAAACAAACGTGGCGTGGGGATTGGGTGGGGGAAAATGAAATGCGGTGCAAATTAGAATTGGACCCTGCATCGACCTTGCCAGTAGACTGGTCCAAGGAAGGAAGCTCAACTCTCCAAGCGGAGGCCCAGAACCGCAACAAGTTTCAGACACAAATAAATGGTTCAATGCTCATCCATTATTTGTTCAAACATGAAAGGCTTTTTATAAAAAAAATTAAACATGAAAGCCAGGTCTGGGTAAACAAGATGAACAATTTTAATTTTTTAACTTATTAATTATATCTTTTTTAAAAATTAATTTCCCCCCTGTTTGGATACATAATTAGCAAGTCAGATAGGTTTGGAAATATCGCGTAGGAGAGGAATTAAAGAAATGGAGCGAAAGGGAAAAAATTGTTATCCAAACCTAACTTATGGGATTTATTTGACACAAAATAAACTTAAGGGATCAAATCGAAAAAACAAATAAACTAAAGGGACCAATTGAGTAGTTTTGTCTAATATAAATCAAAATTCAAAAATATGTCTATCAAATATCATTAAAATAAATAATCAAGATATGGTTAATCCGAATGGTAAGGGACTCAAACACCTTAAGCAAGTGATCAGAGGTTCGAACCCTGACTCTTGTATATAGAGAAAACCTGGTTGGGATGAGAGAACCCACTCAGGGCTGTGTTTACGGTAAGGCTGTTGAGACTACTGCCTTAGGCCCTACATGGCCATTAATTTCTATAAGACTATTAATAATAATGTTTTTTCCAAAGAGTAAAACGGTGAAAGTTATCACAAGTTCACAACGTAACTTTTAATGCTATAATAAGACTATTAATGCTATATTGCATTTGCTATTGACTAATTGTCTAATTGATATTTTCAACTTAATGTAAAGCTTAAAAATTCTAAAATCCATTAATGAGTCAATGTCCATTAGTATTTTAAGATATGTACAATGTAAACTTTATTTGTTTAAACGGTTATGTAAAAAATAAACAAACTATCATATACTTTATTCATTATTATCTATTTGATTTGACTATTTATTTATTAAAACTTATATATATTTTCTCTTCATTTTTTTTACTCTCTCATTCTTTTCTTTCTTTTTATCCTTATCTTCTCATATTCTTTTGAAGTATTATGAAAGGGATGATTGATATCAATCAATTTGTTCCTGTAGATAATATCGACGTGCAATTCTTTTTTTTCTCAAGTTCAATAGAAGTATTAAATCATGTCAAAAGATTATATTCTTTTCTCAATGCATGCATTGCTTATGCAATATTATTAACAATAACTATAACAGTTACTACTGTTGAAAGAAGTTTTTCAAAATTAAAATTGCTTAACTCCTATTTGAGATCAACAATGTTACAAGATGAATTGAAAGGATTAGTCATATTATCTATTGAGAGTGAAATGTTAGAATCGCTTGATTATAAAGTTTTGATAAATGATTTCGCAGCTCAAAAAACTAGAAGAATAATACAAGAATAATTTATATTGCACTAAGTCTCTCTAATATTTTTTTGTCCAAAATTCCTAGACACGGTCCTGAACATACCTTGTGTGTCCAACAGGTTCCCCAACAGAGATTAGTCACCACTAATAATGATGGATACTTCATACCTATATTATGGTTACTGAAAAAAAAAAATAATCTCGCAATAATTATGGCGTTAGACACTTGATTCAATCCTAAGGATGCGTTTGGTTTGCATAAAAACAAGGGACATGACAGCACAAGACTACTTGTTTTGTATTTGATTCAAGAAATTATTATGGTACAACACAAAATAAAGTATGAAAGACAACACAAAAATCCATATTTTTGTCCCTCATCAAACCATGAGAAAAAAAGTTATTCTAAGAACAAACTATGAAAAAGATAAAAATACACATTTATTTTCTGTTAACTAAACTCTCTCTCTCTAGATAACATAATATATAAATTATATTATATATTATAATTAGGATTTAATTGGTATACACTGTCAGTGTAAAGATTTTTTACACAGACAACCAATCAGAAATTGCCACATAAGTTAAAGTGTTTGACTCTTATCCTAACTATCTTAAAAATCACACACACCATGATTTCTGATTGGTTGTCAGTATAAAAAACTTTACACTGACAATATATAACAATTAAACTCTTATAATTATTACATAAAATAATATTATATATTATTAGATATAATACTTTTTTTTTTCGAAACCTATTAGATATAATCCTTATTACACGTAACATACCGTAACCTAAGTATATAAATTATATTATATATATTATAATTATTATATAACATAATATTATGTATAATACTTATTTAATATAATATTAAATAATATTATATATTATAAAAGGTATTTAAGTAAATTTTACATTATTTTACTTATTTTGTTCATTGTCTATCACAAAATGTATAGGACAAAAAGTTATGTTATGACTCAAGTATTTTTTTTGTGTTGTACTCTTTATCTTGTACCTTATTACGAATCAAACGCATCCTAAATTCCTAACATATCTCAATTTACTCTTTACTGTGGATAATTATCTTTGTTTTGGGCCTACGCCCGCTTGTTTCTTTCTCCCAAGTCATTGTTTTGTTTTTCGGTTTTTGTTCTAGCCGGTGCTTAAATACTCATGTGCCTTGTGATTGTGAAGGTGTTGTCGCTATTTTTTCCTAATAATTTTAGTATTTAGCTTAATAAAGTGAGTTTATTTTTAAAATGAAAAAGAATATATATATATATATATATAAATCATTTAATGGGTTAAGATCTTTTTATACTTTATCAAATCAAGAATGAATATATTCTTATTTTATCATTTTAAAAACAAACTCACTTTAAATAAAATAAATCCATAAGTTTAAGCCATAGCGGGGACCGCTATAGGGGGTGTCAATTGGTTGTATAAGATGGATTTTGAATTAAATTATAACTGAGTAAAAAACAAATCAATTTGTTGTTTGTTGTTACATCATAAAACAAATCAATAATAATTCATTTAAAATCCATGAAATTATTGTTAAACTTATCTAATCTATCTATTCATAACCTAAACGGAGGATATTCAATGCATCCTCTAATTGATTTTAATGATTAACATTTGATATTGAAATCATTCATTTAAAATTATATATTTTTTTTGAAAATATATATTTAAAATATTTTCTTTCTCTCTCCACTTTTCTGTCTCTAAAAAATCCTTTTTCTTTTTTACAATATTATTTCCCTCTAAAAATTTGTTGCCCCTTTCTCTCTTAAAAAAATAGAACAAGACTTAGATGCAATTCTGTAGATATATTAGGTATTATTTTTTAATAGGAATAGGACATCTATAATAGTTGTTACACATGTTATATTTTCATTAATGAGTTGTTACATATGTATTATTCCTATTAAAAAACAACACTTAATGTACATATGGATTTATACTTAAGTTTTCTTCAAAAAAAGTATGTCTCTCTCTAAAAGCACGTTTCACTCTCTAAAAAATCTATTTTTTTAAAGGGAAACTCATAGGAAGTCTTATATGAGGAGGAGATAGGAAATAAGAGGAAGAAAAAGGGGTAAAGCACTCGGAGGTTTGAGCCCGCACATTCACAATTAATATCTCACTGCTTAACCAGATTCAAGAGGACTAAATAATTTGTTTTAATCTACAATTTTTTTGTTAGCTCTCTAAAAAATTATATATATCACTATTACAAAATATTCTTTCTCGTTCTAAAAAATTATTTCTACCTCTAAAAAAATATTTTCTCTCTCTCTAAAAATTTGTGTTTCTCTAAATAATTTTTTTTACCCCTAAACAAAGCATCTCTCTTCCTGAAAACCCAATAACAATTGGTATTGTTGGGCAACCATAAGTGGGGAGCGGATTCTCTCCCGTAGTAAAATAACATGACCAAATAATGTGGGGAAATCTAAGCTCTCCATTACTTTTAATGAGAAATCAAGGGCAAAAAATTCAAGCACACAAAAAAGCCATTGTTTTAGCAAAACCAACCAGATTTGCCCTCCCACCTTCTTCAATGAGCAAAACCAACCACCCACCTCCTCGTTTCTACTCGCGCGACCACCGGCCTGCGCAGCAACATTTTGCCGCAAATCGTAACCAGATCTGCGCAGAACAACACTCCGTCGAAACCGCCGCACCAGACCACAAGCTCCACAATGAATTCGCCGCAGTCGCCACACACAACCCGCAACCCAGACCACCTCGCTTGCCAAGCCGCGCACCACACAGCTGCCTTCCTCGTGCAGACGGCATCGTTGCTGGAGACCATGTCCAAGGTCGATTTCTTCTCTTTTCTTCAACGAGATTTCCAAATCACACCTTGATTAGCTTCGCCACCTAGATCTTCACCCAATCCAAGAAGTGATTTTGCTTTGTTCCTCCATTATTTCCATCGAACAGGTTTTCCTCGGCTGGTGACTCAATCATCGACCGGAGGTGAAGCCGCTGAGACCCCATCTCCCACCTTTGCACTTTGCTGAATGTGTTTAGTGTTGAATCATAAATTGGCTTCTCTGTTTTACTTTTGCATCAAACATGTTTAGTGAAAATTACTGGTTCTCTATATACGTCAATATGAGATTCAGTTTGCTGAAAGTTTTTTGACAACACCTCAAGGAAGCAAATCAACAAATGGTTGCACATACCTGCAAGGCTGGAGATTTTTTTTTTTATGTATATTGTAGTTTTCATCAACGAAATGGTTGTAACATTTGATCTTTATGATCTTGTACTTTGAATTGTGATCTATGTAACATACTCATTCTTATACATTGTGATCAATATAATTTCAAATTTTGATCAATGTACTTCATTTTTATATTTTATATATTGTGATCAATGTACTTTGAATTGTGATCAATTACAATGACTTAGTATGAAGTATCCTGCCATAAAAATGAACATCATCTTTTTAACAACCAGGTCCAATGTAAATTCAAAAAACAGGTGTTGAGGAAGCCACCCTCAAAATGAACAACATCTTCAAAATTAACAACTAGATCCAATATAAATTCCAATATCTGCGGTGGTTATGATTAACTCTTCTGGTATTGTTGAGGAAGCCACCCTGACACATGCAGTGGTTCCTATATCATTAAAAAAATAAAGAGAATTATAATTGTATATAAATATTAAAGTACAATAATGACATAGGAAAACTCACCATTAACAGCCTAGTAAAACCATGAGTATTTGAAACAAACTGAAGCTGTTGAGAACTTGACACAGCTTATATTCTATTTGAAACAATATTTTCCTATGTAAAAGCAATAAACAAAGTAATTTAACCTGAGAATATAAAACACACATAGCTTAAAAAACACATTAAAACATACATGTTACAAATAAAATTACCTTGATCTTTTCATTTTGTGAAGTACTGGTGATTGGACCCACTTTTTTCTTCTTTGAAGGGTTCTTAACCCAACTCCTTGGACGTTTTCTAAAATTTTTCACATCATTTCTTCTTTTTAAGCCTTTAGCTTGCAGAGAATGATGGTTGGTATTTGGGACAAAGGAAGAAGGATTAGCATTGTTATTTACAAACCCAAAATTTTTCTCACAAATGTCATCAACTTGCTTACTTAACTCCTCTATAGCCTTTTCCACAAAGGTATGTGCTTCCTTACAATCAGATGCACATGTAGCTATTCTAACCAATTTAGGACAAACTTCTCTATACCAGTGTGTGCTATCAATATTGGTATCTTCCTGAACATTTCTTCTATGTGTATCTTTCACACATTCATTCTTTGCTTCCCTTGTCCATCTTTTCAAAATATATTGATTAGGTATTGATTTAATATCTTTCACCTCAAGAACCTTGATTGCATAACAACACCAAATGCCAAAAGTCTCAAACTTTCTGCAACTACAAGAAATTGTGCCAATGGATGGACTAAACGAAACTTTAAACTCTTCATCCTCATTGTACAAACTAACCAAGTATTCATGGTTTGGGTCACCTTCATTTCCTTCTTTTATATAAGCTGCAGAGTATTTGTCGTACTCTTTTTGAAAAAGATCAAAGATAGGTAAGGTATATATTTGTGTAGCCTGTTGCAATAAAGGTGAATGTTCCATCTTCAACCGTGGTAATTTTTGCCTAGATTCAAATTCATATTGCAGCTCATTATATCTTTTGTCATTAAACACCCTATCAAAGTGTTTGAAAAATTGGATGATGTACAAGTCTGGTTTCAAGCAAGTTTTCAAATCTGCATTGAAGCTTTCACTAAGTTGTGTACTTCTCATGCCAATAGTGATAGCATTTTTCATGTAACATTTTGCCCACTTCTCCTTTATTTTATACAAACTCAATATCCACATGTTTTCTTTAAGTTTATAATCCTCCACCAAGTTATACCACGCTCTTTGAAAATCAACTTCTTCCAGATATTTGTACATGCAAAACTTAAGATCACTTAAAAAAGTAGAACCATTCTTCATCAAATGACCAAGATGTTTTGTGCCATTTTGAATCAAATGCGAAGAACACGGACCATGATATGTTTCGGGCATTACCTCATGCAAAGCTTTAGCCATTGCGTAGTCTTGATCCGTGAAAAGAGTTTGAGGCTTCTTGCTTTTATGTGCCTTCAAAAATTCTCTAAATAACCATTTGAATGATTCTGCAGTCTCATCATAAAGAAGTGCAGCTCCAAAATATACCACTCCTCTAAAGTGATTAAATCCTGCAAACACAGCCAAAGGCCTATATGCATTATTAGTACTATATGTAGCGTCAAGAGTGACTACATCACCAAAGTATTCATAATCCATTATCATTCTTGCATCTGCCCAAAAAATATTCGTTATTTGTTCTTCAACATCTAATTGGACTCCATGATAGAATGATGGGTTCTCTATACACTTTTGATGAAAGTGTTGTAATAAGCTGCCAGCCTCCCCGTATGC
Source organism: Ammopiptanthus mongolicus (assembly GCA_039655645.1). Taxonomy (NCBI): domain Eukaryota; kingdom Viridiplantae; phylum Streptophyta; class Magnoliopsida; order Fabales; family Fabaceae; genus Ammopiptanthus; species Ammopiptanthus mongolicus. The sequence continues at coordinate 6,835,848 of CM077345.1, forward strand.
CATGTTTCTCAATCTTTTGAGGCGAAGATAATTCTTTTGATCCAAACGTGTGTAACCAAGGTTTTCTCTACCACCAACTTGCCTACTCATTAGTTCAAATAAGGCCTTTTGCTTAATGCCTGAATTTTCTGCCAAATCAATTTCATGAGCTTGAACTTCAGATAATTTTTGCTAAGATGTAAGCATGTGAGTCGGCTTTGGAAGGTGCAAAGGATGGTTATGCATATCAACAAATTCATGAATTTGATACTTCCCAATCTATTTCATGTATTTAATTCCTATCTTTACAGGGCATTCAGTTCTTGTTTGAAGCCAGTGGTTAGTTGTTAAGTGATCTCTTTTGTCCGGTTTACGAACACCTTCTTTGCTACATACATATCTTGCAGACGAAATCCTTCCATCTTTGTTTTTGTTGAAATATTGCCTTTGAACATTAAATCCAATTTTTCCGCCATAATCATTCCAAAATTTCCATGCCTCTTCTAAAGTATTGAATAGTTTTCCTACTAGAGGCTGACAGTCAACTTCATTATCCATGGACAAGGCTTTTTGTGCAACAATAGAATCGTCTGACATCCTAGTAAAATGAAATAAAAAAATAAAAAAACAAATACTCTAATGAAACAAATATTGCCAGTGAAGTTCATTATCCATGTACAAGTATTGAATAATTCTTACCTGTTACCATGAGAATGTTCTTTCAACCATGGACGATGGATAGACTCAACGATGCCATTCATCCTAATAGTGTACAATACATAAAAAACTAATAAGAAATCTATTGAAAAAATACAATGAATGGATCAGAGAGATGCTGCAAGTGACACAATACAACCTTATTCTTCTTCTTCAATGGTGTACGTTATTCTTCAGTCACTCGGTGGTGCATGGCGGTGCCAAAGGAAGGACTACACAAAAAATTTCTGCAATTTTTTCTTACAACAATGAGTTTTTGGTGGTTGCTTAGATAGGTGGTGATTAAAGGACATGGGAATGGGTCATTGAAGAAGAAGGAATGGAGAGAAAGAGAGGGAAATTTTGGGAAACTAAATGACGGCTTTTTTGTGTGCTTTAATTTTTGGCCTTTGATTTCTCATTAAAAGGAATGGAGGGTTGAGATTTTCCCACATTATTTGATCATGTTATTTTACTACGGAACAGAATCTTTTCCCCCCATATGTGTGTTGTATAGGGCCTTTGTGGTTGAGATGTTACAAAGTATAGGCACCCATAAGTATCTCTCCCCAGGAAACGCGCTTTCAGCTTCTTTGATTGATTACAAGCAAGCTTTTATAGTGTGTTTGGTAATGTGGTAATATAGGCATATAGCATAGGACCTGCGTTTGTCATCGCAAAAGCTGCTATTATTAGCTTCTCTGTCTCACCCACTGAACATATTGCATACAACCAAACACACAATTAGTTGTATTTTTTGTATTGGAGATAAAAACTTTAAGAAAAGGATAAAATTTAGATATTGCTCTGCATGTGTTTGTGATGTTTTTTAATAAGAATATAACATATTTAATAACTCATATAAATATATATATATATATATATATAACAAATGTTATATGTGTAATGTTGTTATTGAAAATCAACATTACAACCACCCAAACTACAATAACTAAGTTTGGTCCGATTGAGGATGCCGATGCGATGCCTATAGTGGAGTTCAGGCTTATTTGAATCAAAGTTAACACTTCATTAAGCATTGAAATTTAGAAGCAATCTTCACGAGAGAATATTATTTAGAATAATCGGGTGCCGTAGCCATTGTAAGTCAAGTATACTAAGGGTATTAATCAATCGATCCAAACAAATTCAAATCGTAAAAATCGAAAACCCAATAAACCAAAAATCGCAAAAATCGTTTTTTTTCATTAGATTGGATCGGATTTCAAATCCTCTAGTGAAAACCGGTCCAATCCAAACCGATCTACTATATACATATACTATTATTTTTGAAATTATAGTACTACTCATAAGTATTGTTTTTCATATTTTTATGAACAAATACTCTCATTCACTTTAACATTTTTGTTGGAATTCTCAAATAGATGTATTAGAATTTTTATAGTTATTCATATACCTTGAAATCAATAGTTATTCATGTACCCAAAAAATTTCCTATGGTGTATTTGATATGTCTGTTTGTTAGACATTTTGATATGATGTATTTGGTATGTTTGTTAGTGGTATGATGAAAAACGTTCTTATTTGATATGCTGAAAAACATTATTTTGTATTGATAATTTGATATGTTGAATATAAAATAAGTGATAACTAGAAGTATGGAAATCCAAACCAAACTACATGAAATTAAACGTATATACAGGTTTAATGGTCTATTCAATTTAGATTGTAATATGGTCTTTGACGTAATATAATTAGGTAACGATGTATCGGTATAAACAAAATTATTTAATTCAATCCAAACCGCATTTGATTGGATTGAATCATATTTTTTTAAGAAAGTAAACTGATCCAATCCAAATCGTAAGTTATTTTCATACTTGGATCTGACGATTTTTTTGGCTCAAAAACGACCCAATCTAATGGGTGCACATCCCTAAATTATATATTGAGTGATTTAATTTGTTTATTCTTTAAAAAATATTAAATTGAGAGGACAATTGAACAGTGTCATATTCATATAACGGGAGAAATTTGGCATTATGTAATTTAGGTTCACGGATTGAGAATAAATTGATATATTTTAAAAAAAATTATGGATATAACTTTGAATTAAATTTGTATGAGATGGTTAATTTTTTAAAATTTATAAAAAAAAAACATTCTAAGATAATTGTATAAAATAAAATTATATAAAAGATTAAATAAATATAATATATTTTAACACATAGGACTAGGGGTGTTCACGGATTGGATTGGATCGGTTTTGAGCCAAAAAACCATCCGATCCAAAGATGAAAACAACTTGCGGTTTGGATTGGATCGGTTTGCTTACTTAAAAGAATCCGATCCAATTCAATCCATTCAAATGCGGTTTGGATTGGATTGGATAATTCGGTTTTTATCGATACATCGTTATATAGTTATATTAAGTCGAAAACCAACATTAAACCTATATATACTAGAATTAATGTAATTCTAATTCCTAAGTACATGCATAAAATCTTCTAGTAAGTGAATAACTATTGATTCCTAGGTACATGAATAACTATACACATTCCAATACATCTAGTATTTGACAATTCCAACAAAAATATTAAAGAGAATGAGAGTGTTCGTTCATAAAAGTATGAAAAACAATGCTTAAGTATGAGTAGTACTATAATTTAAAAAATAATAGTATATGTATATAGTAGGTCGGTTTGGATTGGATTGGATTGGTTTTCACTAGGGGATCCGAAATCCGATCCAATCCAATGAAAAAAAGCGATTTTTTCGGTTTTCTGTTTATTCGGTTTTCGATTTTTCAGTTCGATTTTTGCGATTTGAATTGGTTTGGATCGGTTGATGAACACCCCTACATAGGACGTTGATAAGGATGTTACTGTTACGTATATATTTATCGTAATCTAATCAGACAATGTAAGATAAATAGCGGTATATTTTTTTTTATAATCAACACATGGATACGAAATATTTTGCATCGTTAATAGTGACTAATTTCCATCAAAAAATTTGTTGGATACACAAGGTGGATTCTTTCCTCCCAATCAGGTTTTCTCTATACACAAAAGTCAGGATACGAACCTCTGACTACTTATTTAAGGTGTTCGAACCCCTTATAACTCAGATCAATCACATGTTGATAGATAAATTCCAAGAGTAAATACTCAATTTGATCCCTAAAATTATAGGATCATATCAACTTAGTCCCTCATATTATCAATATTCCAAAATGATCCTTAGAATTGTAAAATTTAGCAAATACATTCCTGATATTATTCATTTAGTTTCAAATACATCTCTGAAATTACCAACTTAATATCATTATAGTCTATGCAAATATCAACGGAGGGATGAATCTGATTAATTTTCTGTAATTTTAGGGATCATTTTAAAATATTAATAATGTCGGAATTAAGTTGATACAATCCTATAATTTCATAGATAAAATCGAGTATTTACTCTAAACAGCCGCTATTGAATAGGAAACAAATCACCTTGAGTAAAAAAAGGAAACAAATCACCTAAATTCAATCCAAAATCATGATAGATTTTGTTTGGTGAGGAAAATCATGATAGATTGGATTGGATGAACTAAATTGATTTAAATATTAATAAATTGGATAGATAACAGTAACAGATGTGTGGCTTATTTGATCACCTAGTTAGGGATAGATATTTATCATATCTGAAGCATTACTTAACTTGTTGACTGAAAACTAAAAAGTGAAACCACATTTATTTATATATCACACCGCACCAAAACCTTTTCAAACCAAAATTAAAGAACACAAGCCAGCGCCGTTTATGTTTGCGTCCTGTGCTGCGCGCTCTCCGATTCTGCCATCCGAGTTGACTCAGCGCCATTCTTCCATGGCCAAGGAGGAGGACCAACCTCACAGTCACAGATCCGAAGACCCTTTTCTCCGTAATTATCAGCCATCAGAGCTTCGAATCGCTTCCGAGTTTTTCACCACATGGTTTCCCTTCCTCTCCAGAGATCTCTGCCCACACTGCTCTCATCTTCTCTCCGATCGCATCCGCTCTATACATCCAGGTATAACAAAATCCCACTTTTCCTACAATTCCCGAGGAAGTTTTGGTTTTTTTTTCGTTGTGTTTTGATTCTTTTTGGATTTGTTACACCAATGTGAGCATGCGGTTTACCTTACTGTTATTTTTTTCTATTTTGATCATTTTTTTTTTGTTTTCAACATTTTGTAGAGTCTCATAACTTGGATGAAAAATCGAATAGTAATTTGCAATCGCACGAGACAAGCGACAATCATGATGATAATTGCGACTCGCATTCTATTGGGTCTTGGAATGAGGGAAAATCTTCAACTTGCGAATCGACTTTGGTTGAGACCCCGAGTCCGAGAATGTCTTGGGCTGACATGGCACAGGAGGATGAGTTTGGAGAAGAAGAGTACGAATTTCAAAACAATTCGAATCTTTCTTCCATGGTAACGCCAACAAAAGCTTCAGAGAAACCTATATTGCCGAGGGAGCAAAGAGAGTACATTAGGTTCATGAATGTGGGGCGCAAGAAAGACTTTGTATGCTTTGAGAGGATTAAGGGAAAACTTGTGAACACTGTTGAAGGGCTTGAACTCCACACGGGAATCTTTAGTGCGGCTGAACAGAAAAGGATAGTTGATTTTGTTACTTTGCTGCAGGACATGGGAAAAAAGGGACGTTTGAAAGGTTAGTTGCCTCATCCTGCTTGCTATTCCATTAGCATTATTCTGTATATCTTTTATTATGGTAGTAATCTTCACTAAAATTCAATAATGTAATTATTATTCATATGAATCATATATAATTTTATCCAATTTTCAAAATAACATATCAATACAAAGTAACAGTAAAATATGTAAAAGAAAAAATGTACCTGCATTTAAAGAAAATGCATCAATTTTCTTATGCTTAACCATTGAGAAAATTGTATCACACCTAAAACATCTTAATTAATTAAATAAAAATTTATAAAAACTCCATAATTCAACAACCAAATCAAATAATCAAATAAAAATACATAAATCACCAACCAAGCGACGTGTAAGGTGGCTGTTTCAGTTCGGCTGTCGGCTTCAGAGGAGAAGGAACAAGGGAAAACAGATTGCTGCTGCTGGGTGATGCGTATCACAGGAGAAGGAACAAGCGAAAACAGATTGGTACTGCTCCTGAGTGAAGCCTATCAGAGGAGAAGGAACGAGGGAAAACAGATTGTTGCTGCTGCTCCTGCTCCAGACGAAATCCCTACCTGTAATTAACAAGGGAAAGCAGATTACACATTTAGCCTAAAGTGATAAAATAAGTGGAAAAACATTGAAGTCTCATAGTAATGGAATGTAACCATAGCGATACCAGCAAACCTTCTTTCAAGGCTAACAGCTTAGCAGTTTCTATAGCTTCATCACTTGATACCTGAAAAAATTCACAAAAGATAGAAAACCAAGAGCCAAATACGCTCACTTCCTCGGAAAATTGAGAGAACGTGAAGTGAAATGAGCGATGTTAAATGCAGGAGAAGTAAGTGTTTCAGTTTAGGGATCTGAAATTTAACACCCCAAAACGACGTTGTTTCGAGGGTGGCATTAAAAAATTTTATATTGTAAAAAATTGGTTAAATTTTTTTTGGGGGATCCGTTGCTCCCCCTGCTCCCAACAAGGCCTGCCAGTGGTAGTAATATTCGTTCTTCAATTTTTTTTATAATGATATTGAACACTTTTGATCCATATGGAAAGATTCGTTGGTTATTTGAACTTCTTAAAATTCTCGCTCTACAAGTTTTGACAAATTCTGGATCTATGCTGCTTGTATCTTCAACTTGTATGTGTGTTTCATTTGGATTAATTATGGAGAGAAACCGGTTTTTGCAACAAAAATCTCTTTTCTCTTGTTAACAAATGTGTTTGGATAAATAGAAAAAAGCAGTTGCACAAAAACCTATGGATAAAAACAGCTTGTTTTCATTAAGTTTAGTTTTGGGCATTAAGATTTTAGCTAAAACTGAATATTTCAATTTATTTCAAATGTTTGGGAAATAAATACCATTTTACTCTTAATCAAATAGCTTTTTCAGTTATTCCATAATCTCCTTTGGTAATTTAATACATAAAAGTAATTCTTTTTATACCATTCAAATGAAATAGATTATGTTAAAATCATTTTTCAACCAACATATTCAAACATAAAATTCATTCTATTACAATCGATTATAACAAAATAATCGATTATACATATAATCAATTATTAAAATAATCAGAGATAGAAATTTAGACTAGGGTGCTGGAATTGAAGAATGGTGAACATATAACCGTGATATATTTCCTGGTGTAGGTTATGTATTATCTCTATCAGAAATACAAAATTTATATAGATGCAATTTTCATATCTCCAGAATTTTGATGACTATCCATAATCTGAGTCCCATGACTTTTGGACTAATAAAATATTATTCTTGTTTAGGAATATTGATCGTGGCTCATGGGTGAAATTGGGGTGGGTGGGTCAGACCCATTGGGCTGAATGAATGCCTATTCTAAGTTTCTAACTAAGTATCATAAAATGCTGAAAAGAAAAAAAAAAAAAAAAAGATTATCTTTTTCCGCAATTGTCTACACTGAATTAAGTATTTGGTAAATCAGATATGTTGGATGGTATTACTTCTGAGATACCAAATGATGTTTATTCTTCTTAACCTTTTCAGATCGGACATATTCAGCTCCTCAAAAGTGGATGAGGGGCAAGGGACGTCAAACTATCCAATTTGGGTGCTGTTACAATTATGCAAAGGTTCGTCCATATCTTATGCTGCCATTACATTTTTTATTTAAAAACTTCTACTCATGCTTTATTTGGCAACGGAGTAACTTCAATGCTCGGGTCTCAGTAGTATAATTTCTGATTATTTTGATAAATGGCTGAAACTGATATAAGATGTAACATTATGCTTACAGGATAAATATGGTAACCCACCTGGTATTCTTCCGGATTCAATGGTAGATCCTTTACCTGATCTTTTCAAGGTCATCATTCGGCGGTTGATCAGGTGGCATGTACTTCCTCCTACTTGTGTGCCAGATAGTTGCATTGTGAACGTCTATGAAGAAGGGGACTGTATACCTCCACACATAGACAACCATGATTTTGTACGACCATTTTGCACAATCTCATTTCTTAGTGAGTGCAATATAGCTTTCGGATCAAACTTAAAGGTTGTAGGTGCTGGTGAATTTGAGGGTTCAATTGCTATTCCCCTACCTGTGGGGTGAGTATTCCACGTGGATTTATCTTTTACACTCTATTTACTTTTTCAATCTATTGCTATATTACATCAGATTTAGACTTTTCATCAGTTTACCACTTTTATGGAGGAATCAAAATCTTACAAAACATTCTTCCTGCAGATCTGTACTTGTCTTGAATGGCAATGGAGCTGATGTGGCTAAGCATTGTGTACCTGCCGTTCCTACAAAAAGGTATTTGATGAGTTGCATCTGTCTGGGGTTTTGACACCCAATACTTATCGCTGATCTGAATTTATCTTTCTTTTTTAACTTTCAATAGGATTTCAATCACATTCAGAAGAATGGATGTATCAAAGCGGCCAAACTGGTATGTTGAAGAACCTGATCTGCAGGGGATTCAACCATTGGTCTATGAAGTCGACAAGGAAAGGAGGTCAAATGGATCCAGAGCTAATCGTGAACCGACGAGACAAAAAGACAGAAGGGATAGTAGGATCGATTCAATGGGATCTGCAGTTAGAAGGGATAGATTTTCAGAGCCTCGTCAGTTGACTCAAAGACCTGCAAATAGGTGGAGAGTAAAGCTTAGTAATTGATACATGTGATTTGAGTAGGTTTATTCTCTTTGTTTCATTTAAGAAATCTTGGAAATCAAGCAATTTTGTTTATAACGGCGCATACCTAAGTCAATAGGTGCCAGTGTATATTTGAGTGAACTTGGGAGTCAATAATGGTTACAATTTGGTGACAAGTTGTGGTGATTTATTTGACTTTTGTACCAAGCAAAAAAGATGGTATGTTATTTGTGACCTTTCAATTTTCTTTAGCTTGATATAGATTGTTGAGGTGGGTTTGCAGCGTTATGGATCTTGTCAGGATCATATATTGAATTTAAAGGAATGCAAAAGATAACTTGCGATCCTTGGTTTACTCTGAATCCCGAAAAGGTGATCCAAATCCTATGCTGATCATATATCGTTTATTCACAAGGCAAGATGTTGGGGAGGCCGTACTTTTATTTTTGATTCTTCTATGTGAATCCGAGAGGCTACTTTAAAGGAAAGGTTGCTGCCCTGCCCTGCCCTGCCCTGCCCTAGTTAAGCATAGTGAATTACAAACACTAAAATATGCATTTTAATAAAAATTTTGAAGCATGTAAGAGTATATTATTTGAGTTTGCTTAGGCTCCGCGAGGTTTACAACCTTGATTTAGCCACTTAATTAGAGCAAACACTAAGAAAAAAAATAATCAACAGGGACATTCATTGATAATAACACTCAATGAAAACAGTGTACATCTAGCAATTGATATAAAGAAAATTACAATATGTCAGTTAGTAATTAATCACTTGGTTAGTTTGCATCTCTTCCACTAGCCACCTATTCTGCTTGAACAATTCAAGTACAATTATGCAAATGAAAAGAAAATTTGAGCCAAGATAACAGAAAAGGGGTTGGTAGTCAAAGTCAAGATACCAGGCCCGGCCATTTTGCTGTCATACAGAAGCCTCTATCCTAGGTTCAAATGAAAAGGCAGACATGAAGTCTATGACTTGGCCATTCATGCAACAGTTTGGCAATTCAACCCACTTGTCAGTCACCAAATCACACAGAATATAAGTACATAGCTTAGGGGAGTTCAAGCATATGAATATCTGGTTACCAGCCCCAACACAGTTAATATCTGCCTTCTTTCCATACCATTCATGAGACATTGCTGCAGGCATTGCAGCAATCCGGTGCCAGCCTCTATTAGCCACATCATATTTCCACACCCTAAGACTTGCCGTTTCCAAGAATTCTGATAACAAAACAACTAGCATCTCGCCATTGCACTCCACAACATCAATGGAATACTCGCTAAAAACAGGCAACAACCTGGGGTACTCAAAGAAGCACTTGCATGTCAAATTGCAAGCTACCACCATCCCTGAGGAGCTAAGAAAATAGACAATCTCTTCACCATTTTTGTTAGTAATAATAACTGATGAATATTGCTTAGATGGACTTCTCTGCATGTTGCTTGCCACCACAATTCCAGCCTTGCTGAGGAAGTATACAACATTGTCATCAGTTGAATCATATTCCAAGGAATCATCCTTTCTCTTCAATGCAGTCTCATCCTCCCAACAGCCAGAGCTTGAATTGTAGACTTTAAACAAAAGGTTTGGAGGTTCACCGAAGACCAACACAATTTTGTAGGAGAGTTGGTCCTCGGAAGCTGTGCTCATCACTATGGCATTGAGAGGTTGATGCTGTGGGACAAAATGCAGTGGAGGAAGTTCACTACAAGATCCTGTCACGGGATTGCATACAATGAAGTTTCCTGATAACTTACGGTAGCAAATCAAGCCACCAGAGGCTGCAACTGGCATGCAACTTCGGTTAGAATCTTCCTGCAGAAGAAGAGGGTGATTGAGTCTTCTCCAAGTGCTTTTAGTAGAGTCAAATATAATAGATTGGTTGAGGTTGGGAGCAACCATAAAAAACCAAGGTTCCCGTGAAGGAATGTGAGAGCAGGCAAGCTTGAAACTGGCAGAAGCAGCAACTGATTTCCATCTTTTGCACACAGAAGTAAGGCGAAAGAATGTGGAAGTTTTCAGCCATGAAAGTATCCTTTCAAAGAGATCTTCATTAAGGTCATCAAGAGAAAAGCTGTTGATGAGTAAATGATTTCCATTTTCTGGTGTCTTTCTCTTCAGACTTTGACCATGGCAATCATCATTAAGTTCCATTGATTTTTTTTTTTGGAGAAAACAACTGCAGCAGAAAAAGAAGAAGATTTTATCAAACAATCAATTTTTCCATTTTCAAATCCTATGCTAGTCTTAGAAGCTAGTAAGAGTGAGTGAAGAATACCAAAAAATGTACCAAAATTATATCACAAAAAGGGGCGCCTTGAATTAATAATCTACAAGGGAATTGTGGGGCAAAAAAATCAAGACTTTTCCCCCTGTTCCCAAACTATTGGGAAAAACACATGTGGGACATTGACTAGAGATATGATTAATAAGAGCTTATATAGTTTGGACAATCTTCACCTCTTGAGCTAGTTTTTTTGGGTTGAGTTAGACCCAAAGTCTAATATAATATCAAAGTTATCTTGGATTCATTCGGCTACCCAACATATTATCCATGCGTCAAGCTCAATAGTGCTGGACATAAGGGATGTATTGAAAAAAATCCAAGTCACACGTTAAGTAAAGATAATGCCTAATAAGAGGTAGATCCAAAATCTAATACAAACCCCTCTACTCACATTATTTGTCCTTCTTCCCTGATTATCAATATCAGGATTCTTCAGCTTTGCAACAGAAAAGTTGCAGGGATAGGAGAACTGTTGAAAGACCCTGGTAGCATAAAATATATGTATACCCTCTTTTACACCACTCTTTGAACTTGAAACAAAGAGGGAGAAAGAACATGTTGAAGTGAAATCAAACAGTCTCAGAGAGGGATAATAAGAACATCACAGTCACTGGGATACACTTACTAATTAATGAATACAAGGAAACAAGAGCAAGAAAATGAAATAAACCTGACAGAGCTGAAAGTTGTGCTTTGTAGAGTGGATGGGAAAACAACACAAGACACAGTGACAGTGAGAGAGTGCTGCAGAACACAATAGACAATAGATAGAGGTGCATGCCTGGGGTTTTAAATATGGGGAAAGAGGAAAGTGCAGTGCAGGAAATCCAAAAAAGGAGGGGAAACAGTAGGAAGTGAGGTAGGAAGCTTCGTCGGTTGAGTTGGATGGTTGACAGTTAGGCAGTATGGCACGAGACACACACACACCCGGGGGTTGGAACTTGGTAGTGAAAAAACAGTATGAAGTCGTTGACTTATACTCTTCTCTCCTCACAGGAATCTAGGCTTTGGCTTTGGATTCGGGTTGGATTTGTAATATGAAAAAACAGTACACAAATGAGTGATGACATGTCACACTCCAACAGACAGAAAAAACTGCTTTGCTGCCACATGCAATCAGACCCGGATAAAGCAAGTAAGGTACTAGTATTTATTTTAGGTTTTTTAAAAAATAATTTTTATAAAAAAAATACTCACTTTATAATTTTTATATTATTTTTTTTGATATATTTCTTATCTCAACCAACATAAGTTAATGAACGCTTATCATTAATCGGAAGATCCAGGATTAACTCCTCGAATGCCCGGTGGCATGCAATGACTTTAATTAATCGTCTCAACCCATAAAAGAGAGAGAAAGGACCACCTAGTTTCAAAGTCATGCCATATTTGTCAAAGGGATGGGAAGGAGGAGGGTGGGTTTTGTCTGTCACTGCTGCAGTTTGTCTCCAAAAGCAAAAAGCCTCTCTTCTCTATTCCCCCTTCCTTTGGCAGGCTACTCTCCTCGTTAACCGAATCTTTGTCTTCTTTTGCTCTCTCTTTACTCATCCGAGGGAGGGACCCTACTATGCTACTGCAACTACAAACACAAAAGTCAATGCTCATTGCTCAAAGCCCCATCCACAAGCCAAGCACTTTTTTTTATTTTGTTTTTAGAAAAAAAAAAGTGACTAGTTCATTAGATCAGATTCAATAGGATTAGTGGGGATAAAATTATTATCTTGTAATTTAAATAAGTGATTAGTTAATTAGAAGAGTTATTTAGGAAAGTTAGTTAGTTAGTTACAAGTGACTTGTAACTATGCGCGTATAAATAGAGGTGAGTACAAAGGAATAAAAAAGTGAAGTATTATTCAGTAATCAACTTTCTCTGATACCCGTCTATGTACTGTTCACCCGTCTACACTTACTAATTGTTACCCATCTGCAAATTGTTCAACCCGTCTGCACCCGTCTGTGCACTTATACACTCGTCTATGTGTTGAGCGTGTGTTCTGTGTACTGTTAACCCGTCTGTGCTAGGTGTGTGTGTTCTAACAATTGATATCCAGAGCTTATTCTTTCTTGGACCTAAACACAAGTGAAGTGAGGTAAAAACACGAGTGAAGTGAGGATATGGGCTCCAATGGCAATTTTCCTGCGCAAATGCCAATGCTTGATGGCAAAAATTGGGATCGGTGGAATGTGAAGATGCGAGCATTATTTGGATTCCAGGATGTGCTGGAAATCATCAAGAATGGCTACCCAGAAGTGAATGAGGGTGCCACCGATGCTCAGAGGGTTGTGTACAAGGCGAACAAGAAGAAAGATTGCAAGGCAATCTTTACTCTGCATTAGTGTGTCGATTTGGCTAATTTTGACAAGATTTCTGGGGCTGCAACGACAAAGCAAGCCTGGGATATCTTAGAGAAATGTTACACGGGTGGTGAAAAGATCAAGAAAGCGAGACTGCAAGTCTTGGAGAGGCAATATGAGCTATTGCAGATGGAAGATCAAGAGAAGGTGGTTGATTTCATTGTAAGAATCAGAAACATCACCAATATGATGGCAGGGTACGGGGAAAGATTATCTGATCAGAAGATAATTGAGAAGATATTGCGCACATTGCATCCTCGATTTGATTACATAGTGTGTGCAATTGAGGAGTCTAAAGACACTGCAACCCTGAGTCTTGAGGAGTTGCAAGGGACCCTGGAGGTTCGGGAGATGAGGATGAATGAGAGAGGGGCGATTGAGAAAACTTCTGATCAAGCACTGCAAGCTCAAACCGATAAGAGAGGGTTTGATCACCAGAAGAAATGGAGGAAAGGAGGAAAGGGGAAATTTGTGAAGAGTTCTTGGAAGGGTGATGACAGGTCTGAATCCTCGAGTAAAAGGGGAGGGGGATCTGTCAAAACCAAAGGAGGATTCAAGAAGAATTTTGATAAACGCAAGGTGCAGTGTTTCAATTGTGAAAAGTTTGGTCACTTTGCAGATGAATGTTGGCATGGCAAAGGCAAATCGAAGAAAGTAACTAATGAGGAAGCCTGTGCTGCTCAAGAAGAGGATTCTGATGTTGATCCAGTTCTACTGATGATGACTACAAGTGAGGAATCCTTTCAATCTGAGCTTTGGTATCTTGATACGGGTTGCTCAAACCATATGACCAGTCACAAGGAATGGTTGGCTGATCTAGACACATCAAGAAAGAGCAAGGTTCGATTTGCAGATGACAAAACCTTGAATGCTGAAGGTATTGGCAACATCGTGATCAAAAGGAAAAATGGGAAATCAGTCTTGATTTCAGATGTTCTGTATGTACCAGGTATGAGAAGCAATCTCTTGAGTATTGGCCAACTAATTGAGAAGGGCTTTACTGTGGTGATGAAGGATGATCAAATGGAGATGTTTGACTCTACTCAACGATTGATCTTAAAGGCTCCTCTCTCGAAAAATAGGACATTTCAGATCAATATGCAAGCTGCTGAGATTCAGTGTTTGAAAGTAGCTGCACATGTTGACGATTGTTGGCTTTGGCACTCAAGGTTTGGACATCTGAATTTTTGAAGCTTAAATGATCTCTCTTCCAAACAAATGGTTGCTGGTCTTCCCATGATTGCTGTACCAGAGAAGATATGTGAAGTGTGTATGGCAAGAAAGCAACCCCGAAATTCTTTCAAGTCACATCTGCCAATGAGAGCAACAAGTGTGTTAGCGATTGTGCATTCTGACATTTGTGGACCATTTGAGGTACCTTCACTGGGAGGTAATCGGTATTTCATTTAATTTGTTGATGAATTTAGTAGAATGATGTGGTTATACCTGATTAATACAAAGAATGCAACACTTGAAATCTTTAAAAACTTTAAGAAGCTAATTGAGAAACAAAGTGAGAAGTCCATCAAGATTTTGAGAACTGATGGAGGAGGGGAGTATACCTCAAGTAATTTTGAGCATTTTTGTGTAGAGAATGGTATTCAACATGAGATTACAGCCCCTTATACCCCTCAACACAATGGTTTGGCAGAAAGAAGGAATAGAACAATGCTTGATATGGCAAGAAGTATGCTGAAAGAGAAAGCTTTACCACATCCCTTTTGGGGTGAAGCTGTCTCTACAGCAGTGTATATACTGAATAAATGTCCCACAAAGAGATTAAAGGAAGCAGTGCCAGAGGAGATATGGACTGGGAGGAAACCGTTTGTGAGCCATTTGAAGACATTTGGAGCACTATGCTTCAAACATGTCCCTAATCAGAAAAGAAGGAAATTGGAGGACAAGAGTGAGTCCATGATTTTGGTGGGGTATCATTCGACTGGTGCATACAGGCTATATGACCCTATTAAAGAGAAAATTGTGATTAGCAGAGATGTGATAGTGGCTGAAACTGAATCTTGGGATTGGAATCAGAAGTGCAGTAGCAGTAGCAGCAACAGTCTGACACAGGTATCCTCATCATTGTTAGATGAGGAGCAAGTTCAACAAGAAGGTGACAATGGCATACTGGGAACTCAGACAGGTGTTCAGACAGTTCAAGTCAGGCCACACAGGCAAAGACAGATGCCACCTAGATTAGCTGATTATAAGCTATTCTCTGATAATACAATAGCTCATGATGGTGATCTGGTGCATTTTGCTATGTTTGCTGACTCTGAACCACTGAATCTTGAGGAAGCTATGAAGGAGCAGGTCTGGAAAAATGCTATGATTGAAGAATTGAAAGCCATTGAGAGGAATCAGACATGGGAATTGTCAAGTCTACCTACAAACAAGCACCAAATTGCTGTGAAGTGGGTTTACAAGTTGAAGCTGCATCCTGATGGGTCAATTGCTAAGCACAAAGCAAGGTTGGTTGCAAAGGGTTTTCTGCAAAGGGAGGGAGTAGATTACTCAGAAGTGTTTGCACCTGTGGCAAGGATAGAGACAATTCGGTTGGTTGTTGCTCTAGCAAGTGCAAGAGGTTGGACACTATATCAACTTGATGTCAAATCTGCATTCCTAAATGGACCTCTTGAAGAAGAGGTATATGTTTCTCAACCACCAGGATTTGAGATTAAGGGAAAGGAAGAAATGGTATACAGATTGAAGAAGGCACTTTATGGCCTAAAACAAGCCCCTCGGGCTTGGAACAAAAGAATTGATTCATTTTTACTTCAACTTGGATTCAGCAAGTGCTCAGTTGAACATGGTGTTTATGTACGATTTCAGAAGAACAGGTCAGAACTATTGTTGCTGTGTCTCTATGTTGATGATCTACTAGTGACTGGTAGCAGTTCCAAAGAAATTGAAGAGTTCAAAGTGGTAATGAAGACCGAGTTTGAGATGACAGATTTAGGCAGCAGGGATAATGCTGCACCAAAGAAAGTATGTGAGTGAAGTTTTGAAGAGATTCAACATGAATGGTTGCGATTCTGCAGCAACACCTGTGGAGGTTGATGTGAAGTTAGAAAAGAGCAGTAAAGAAGAGGCAGTAGATGGCACTTTGTTTAAGCAGATAGTTGGTTCTCTGAGGTATATCTGTAACAGTAGGCCTGATATATGCTATGGAGTGGGCATAATTAGCAGGTTTATGGATGATCCGAGGAAACCACACTTGATTGCTGCTAAGAGAATTATGAGATACTTGCAAGGTACACTGGAGTTTGGTGTTCTGTTCCCTAACAGAATTCAGCAGCAAGGGAGTGTTCTCATAGGCTTTTCTGACTCTGATTGGTGTGGAGACAGAGTTGATAGAAGGAGTACATCTGGCTACATTTTTCAGTTTTTGAATGCACCAATCTCTTGGTGTTCAAAGAAGCAGCCAGTTATTGCTTTGTCATCGTGTGAAGCTGAGTATATTGCAAGCTCTTATGCAGCTTGTCAGGCTCTTTGGCTTGATTCACTGCTGAGTGAGATTCAGGTTGAAGTAGCTAAGCCTATGAAGCTGATGGTTGATAATAAATCAGCTATTAATCTAGCCAAGAACCCGATTTCTCATGGCAGGAGCAAACACATAGAAACCAGGTTTCATTTCCTTAGAGATCATGTAAGCAAAGGAAGACTTGAGCTAGTCTATTGTCCTACAGAGTTACAAGCTGCTGATATACTGACTAAACCACTGAAGTTAGATCGTTTTGAAAAGCTTAGAAATGATTTAGGTGTTGTATCTTTTGAATATTTGAATTAAGGGGAAGTATTATCTTGTAATTCAAATAAGTGGTTAGTTAGTTAGAAGAGTTAGCTAGGAAAGTTAGTTAGTTAGTTACAAGTGACTTGTAACTATGCGTGTATAAATAGAGGTGAGTGCAAAGGAATAAAAAAGTGAAGTATTATTCAGTAATCAACTTTCTCTGATACCCGTCTATGCACTGTTCACTCATCTACACTTACTAATTGTTACCCGTCTGCATATTGTTCAACCCGTCTGCACCCATCTGTGCACTTATACACTCATCTATGTGTTGAGCGTGTGTTTTGTGTACTATTAACCCATCTGTGTTAGGTGTGTGTTCTAACAAAAATATTGAAAAGCAAAAGCCGCTAATTAAGATTTTATTGTCCTCCTCCTCGTGTGCCTTCAGCTCAAGCAGACGCTCAAAGTCAGCAAGGTTTCGATTCCTCACATGATGCAACTTCATTTGTCAAATTTGGCCTCGCTTTTCGGCCCCTTTCTTTTTCACCCCTAAAACAAATAAAAGGCTTTCATCAACTTTACCTGTGGAATCTGGACTAAAATCACTGTGATAAATCCAGTTTAGGAGCCTCTCCCTCTAATCTGAACATGTTAACATTAGGGATGATAATGAGTAGGATATGGATAGGATATTACAGTATTTATCTCTATATCCGCGTTTTGAAAAAATACCCGTATCTATATCCATACCCTCGTGGATAGTAACTTCAATACCTGCACTCTTACCCTTTGGATCCTTAAGTATCCGTACCCGCATCCGTTACCCGCACTTTAATGAAAGAAATTTTAGTTAAACAATAAAATGTGTAAACTCTTGCATTCCAAACTAAAAATGCAATCTATGGATCTAATAATCAATTTATGAATATGAAATTCAAAGGTTTTGATATAAAATATCCAATAATCAATCTCTAAAACATCAAGTAAATATTACAATAAACTTCCAAATATGTCAGATTATATATATATATATATATATATATATATATATATATATATATATATATAGCGCGGGTATGGGGCGGGATGGGTACTAGAGTACCCGCACCCACCCCATTAATTTTTGCGGGTAATTACCCATATACGTACCCATATATAATTAGCGGGTAATTACCTTACCCATAGCGGGTAAATTTTGCGGGTACCCAACAGATCCAATACCCATTGCCATCCCTAGTTAACATTATATTTTTATAATTTCATTATATTAAAATGACTAATGATATTTGGACACAAAAATAGTATTCAACACCGTATAAAAGTACTCATCCCCACTTATTTATTATTTTCTTCTCTCTCATTATATATTTCATTACTCCCAAGACACCTATAAGCTCTACAGTGTCTATACAAGGTGTCCAAATTTTGTGTCCAAATATCTTTACTCTATTAAAATCTCCTTAAGTTTTGCCTAGAGTTCTGGCAGTATGGCACTAACCCTCTCCGGGAGCAAATTAAGCAAAACTTAGGGTCTGTTTGGTTTGTTTCTAGTTTTCTGTTTTTATTTTTGGATTTAAAAAATAATTAGAACACAAATAATTACAAAACTGACACATTGTTTTCATTATGTTTCTTGTTTTCAAAGATTTGTATAGGAAACAGTGAAAATAAACAAAAAGTTTTTTTTCAGTGTTTTCTGTACAACTTTTTGAAAATAAGACTGAATGAAAACAATATGACAATTTTGAAATTATTGGTGTTGTAATTATTTATAAAAATAGGAAAGGAAAACACGAAACAAGAAACAAACCAAACAGGACCGTTGATTTTTATAATTTCACTATATTAAAATCTCCCTAATTCCTCAATGTGTTTGGCTAGTTTAGTTGCAATAAAACATTTTTTTTAGGAAAAAAGATTGCAGCATTTGAAATATGATT
Source organism: Ammopiptanthus mongolicus (assembly GCA_039655645.1). Taxonomy (NCBI): domain Eukaryota; kingdom Viridiplantae; phylum Streptophyta; class Magnoliopsida; order Fabales; family Fabaceae; genus Ammopiptanthus; species Ammopiptanthus mongolicus. Next base: position 6,854,643 of record CM077345.1, read on the forward strand.
TTAGTTGAAATATAGGGAAAGAATAGCAATTTAGTTAGGGAAGCTTTGCCCCGAAATGATACACTATACAAACTAAGAGGTGTCTAAATCAAACACAAGTGTTGTAGTGATGATGGTGGATGGATTGATGTTTTCTTTACTGAATAACAAAACAAAAAGGTTGACACTTTGAAGTTTTCTCTCTAAACTTGTGTTTCTCTCTTTATAAGTCAGATTTCGACGAGAGAACCTAGATTTCGAAAAGAAATCTAACACCGTTAGGTTAATTTGACGGAAATGACCAAAATAATGTAAAGTTAGCAAGATTGAAGGCCAAATCAAGGCAAAAATTAAATGAGGGAGCAAATCGAAATTTAAGATGAAAACCTTTTTTTCATATTTATTATCAACTTTTTTTCCATTATAAAGTTTTTTTTATAAAATTTGTAATATTTTAATATGGTTTGCAAGTGAAACCACAAAGGATAAAATGGCGGCCTTTATATATATGAACATGAAAGAATTTCCTCATCTGCAGTTCAGATTTCTACCTACTGCAAATTGAAATAACTAAAGACATTAGTAAATGATGAAAAAGTGAGAAAAAAGATAAATCGAAATGGGATGTAATAGTCATAAACAGCAAGAATACTTCAAGCATCTATGCTCTCTTGTTGCTTGGTAGTTAATTTTATCAGTTGTTTGCAGAGATGGCTTCTGGAGTAATATCTTGCACGAGTATGACTTGACCCTGAGCTGCATAACCAACCATATGACTAGCATCACCATGGTCTGGACTAAACATTCCCTGGTCTCCATAAAAGGAAAAGTTTGATTCTGTTTGACTAGAGGGACTTGGTGGGCAGTGTGTACTTGGAGAGGTCTCAACTGCATCTAAACCATGATCACAATGAGGGCTACTAGTTTCACTTTTATGATCTGGCATTCTACTTTTCTTGAATGTGTGACAGTTCAAGTCTTTCTGATCAAAGATCCTTAGCAAGATTCCAATACGTCTCCATATTGAAGTACTTGGATCATAGCGTAACCAGATATATCTATGCTGATATAGGAATGACATTGCACAGATTAAGAGTGCTAATAAGGAAGCAATCCCTGCAATGAGAAACAGGCCCCAGAAGCTTTCAAGGCCGAGACTATTAGAAGAAACTTCTGCATTAGACTCTGGACAACTGCTTTCTTTCAACCATGCATCCTCAATTCTTCTCATTTTGTCTCCCTGAGTCACATTCAGGATTGCCTTTGAAATGTCTGCTACAAGAGGGGAACCTTTTGGGAACACCTGCAAATTCACCCCACAAAAGTTTATAATAAAAAAACTCTTCAAATAAAAAGATTATTTCTCCAAAAATAATCAAGGATACAATTTCGTAGATACTTTAAGCGTTGTTTTCCAATAAGAATACTATTACACATGTTATATTTTCAATTTATCATTTATGAGCTGTTCACATACCCTATTTCCATTGGAAAACAACACCTAAAATATCTACGGAACTGTACCTAAGTATTGTCCTTAATGAAATCAGAAACTAAACATGAGGAAGAGGTCAACAACTTACAAAACCAAAGCCACCAGTCTTAAATCTGGGTTCAAGCATGGCGTACTTGGAGCAGTAAGTTCCAAGAAAGTGCTGCACATAAGGAACTTCGTCAAACACAGCAGCAATGCCACCATTTGCACTTCCTTTTGTGAAAAGGTCATTGCATTCTTCTGCAGACTTATAAATTTTGAGCTGTAAATCTTGAAAACCCAAGTCCTTCAAGATTCCATGAACAAAGGAACCTCCCAGATAGCCAACATTCATTCTATTATGTAGGAGTTGATGGACGTCTGTTATAGCAGGACGTAGTTGTTCAACTGTTAAGAGGGAAGTGAGGCTCGCAGTGTAGCTTTGAACCAGAATTAAAACCACAAAAACCCATACGATCACCACAAATCTGCTCAAGTTGCTTACCACTTTCTCCCCTATGAAAATGAGCAAGTTAACATATATAAATAACTCATAGCTATCATCATAGATATCATATCAACACTTCTATATGCAGGTAAGAATTTTCATACCAGTTTTACACAAGTTAATGATGCACAAAATTTTGATTAACAACCTATATTATACGATCAACAGGCTGGTAATCAATCACCAGCAATATGATAATAGATTACTGGCGTGTTAAACAAACAATGCACATTAGCTCAAAATTTATACCTGTCCGGTGTAAATTGAAGTGGTGTGCAAACATCATTTTCCATTTCACATATATCTTTGATGGATAAAGCTCTTGAGTGTAGATTGAGAAAGTAATGATGCATTCATCATTGATTTGTTAAAGTGTACCGAGATTTCAGAAGGGTGAATGCAACATTACTTTCTTACTTTATACTCAAATTCATTTTAGAGGAGTCTAATCCATCTATGATGAGCAATGTGGTTGAAGGTACTACCACCTAGTGGTGCTAATTTCAATCATTTTTGGGAATTGATGAGTGGCACTTACGATGGGCAAACACCAAGGTTGAGAAGGAAAACCATAAGCTTGTGCCAATCTGATGGGATAGAGGCCCTCTAAAATCTTTGTTTATTCGGTGTTCAAGGACCCACACTACAAATCCAATGAATACAAACGAACAAGCCGTTGTTACCCAAAGATCCCATGTCAGTGGCTTCAAAAAAGCCCACGCATTCTTCTTCCTATTGTCTTTTACTGGAACAACCATAGTCACACCAGATTCTGTGTACGGTAATGTGAAATCAACATAGTTGGACCTGTTTGCAATAATTGTTATGTCCCCCACAACGGCATCAAAGTCCTGCCAATCCAAAATCACTTTTATATATGATCATTTCATTTCATTTGAGAGAGTAAGAAATGCATCTTCTTGGGTATTAAAATTGGAATTCACAAAGGAACTTTATGGTTACTCAAATCAATATTTGGTATGAGTCAAGGCATTCTTAGACACATGTAAGTTTTCAGTGTGACCTATAATGACTTTGCAGATGTATCAAATATTGATTTAAGTGTCTATCATGTTAAGTTTCTATCCAAGAATCACTCGTTAAAATGTGGATATATATCATAAGTTCTTAATTAGGCAGGATTTAAAACATTCTCTTAGACTTATAGCTCGTTTGGAATAGTGGTTGGGCTCATAAAATCGCGTCGGATGTGAAAGCTAGAAAGTATAGCTTTCACATTTTTAACAAAATTATTTACATAATTGCCACTTTCAATGTGAATTTTATACCAACGTGACTTTTTACCGCACACACAAACACACATTTAGATACTCAAATCATCATTTGTGATGTGTAGATCATGCTTAACTAAAAATTTATCTACATGGGGTTGCTTTTGAAGAAAAATCATTTCATTAATGAAAACAGAAAGAGGGTTTTGATGGGAAGGTATGACAGAAAGAGAGTTACCCCATAATAAACTTGGCTGATCAAATCATCATATGTTCCTGCCGTCTCACCATTGGGCTTTTCAAATGGAATAAATTCATATGGTAGGGCATAAGGTAAGGCTTCCACCACTGCTTTGAAGACATCAATGCAGAAGCCAGTGACCTCTGTTGATTTGGTACTAGGGTCATGGGTTACTTTCACAAATTCAAAGTAACCTTCTTTGACTGGAACTCCTATCCTCAACTTCTTCCCATTTGTGGGAGTTTCCCAACCCTTTGGATCAGAGGATGTATCGCCTGGCCATATAATGGGCCCCAGATTTTTCTTAGAAGTAGAATACATGCTTGAGCTTTTTGTATACACATCTCGAGTTAGTCCCATCTGGGGAGTCCAAAATCCTACCCTCTTTTCCCCGTTACCAACAACATTAACTATCTCAAATATTGATGTTTGCAGCTGTCCACCAACAACACTGAACTCCCCACTGAGACCTTTGAATCTAGTATTTGAAAGAGCTTCACGCAGCTTCTCACCATTTTGTGCAATGCCAAAGTTTTCAAGATCAGTCACGTTGCTTGAAGTGTTGTTGCTCACATGGAAGGCAAAGTTGGTGGTGCCAACCTTCTCAACAGCCATTGCTAATGCTGTGGCAGCATCATAAGCCCATGTTCCATAAACATTCAAATTTGTGTCAACAAGTGTTGGATTGTCACGTAGGAATTTTCTTTTCCATCGAACTTTAAAATCATCAAGCTCTTTTGTTCTTGGAATATAAGGCCTAACGCCCAATACTCCTTCCATCGATTCCATTTCTGAAGAGTCCAAGGAGTTGAAAAAATTAGCAATACCATCAGTTACAATCCAAACATAGCCTTGGCCCATCATTCCAATCTGTCTTGCTATAGTTAAGAAACGAGAGCCTAGACGTGGTGACATGTGCACCACGAACACTCTTGTTTGCATTGTCATCAACTTGTAGAGCTCTGTAGCAATAGCTTCATCTGTGGATGAAAGAGAAATGAAACTTAGATAAGGAATGCGGACAGAGGCTTGTTGAAGAACATTGGTTAAGCATGAAATGACTCCTTTCCCATAACTGTTGTCTACGAAAATAGGCACTACTTGTTTCCAACCAAAAGCTTGGACAAGTGCGCTGATGGCTTTGACTTGAGTTGAATCGTTTTGTGCCATTTGAAAAAAATATGGACTCTGAAGCGAAATAAGAGAAGGGCTTGTTGCTGAGAAGGTTATAATGGGCACGTGAGCTTTGTCTCCTAGACTGATCACAAAGTTTGCCTCCATTGTTGTTGTTGGCCCCATGATAGCTTGCACTTCCTCATTTTTTATGAGATCTAGAGCTGCTTATCATCAAAGCCACAAAATTCAGTAAGTTTATTTACTTATTCAACTATCGACTTCCTCTAATAAAGACATGCAGTTGCCAGAGAAGGAAAGCAGAAAAATTGTTAAGCTTTTTGTTTCAAGTATGTTCAAATATTTTTGTTCCTTTTCCCTTTCTTTCACAATAAAATATGAGTTTAATTACTATGCACGATAAGTGTAAATTTTTTTACACTGTCAACCTATCAAAAATCATGATATGAGTGACTTTTAATTTAATTAGGATAAAAGTCAAACATTTTAACTTAAGTGGCAATTTTTGATTAATGGACTGTGTAAAAAAATCTTATGCATACCAATTAAATCCATAAAATATATTAACAACTTATAGAGGAAAAAATGTATGCCTCTCTTAATTAATTGGTATTAACGTCCTTCTCAATTGACTTATATCTTAATGATTAAACTAATAATTTGGTACATACGACTATTTTTAATTTGATCATCGTCGTTTATTGTTATTATAATGTGGTCACATGGTAGGGACCATATTGAAAATGATTGTCACATATAATGATTGAATTCAAAAAAAATAATTGAATTTGATCCTTATATGTGACAATTATTTTTAATTTGATCCATATACTTTAACTTCAACATAAGATATTATAACACCAATAAACGACGAGCACCAAATTAATAACAATTGTACATATAAGGACCAATTTCAAATTTTTTAACATATAAAGACCAAATTCAAAATCAGTATCACATATAGGGACTAAATAATTAGTTTAACATATCTTAAGTATCCATATCTTATCGATAGAATACAATTAATGGGATGAAAGAAAGAGAAAAGTTGTTTCACAAACACAATTAAGATCCAAATCTGCTTTATTACTCACAAGTGGGAAAAAAAGTCATGTTATGAAAGAAAAATGCACAAAAGTAATTATAGTAGAGCCTAATTAATTATCGAAAAATGTTAATAAGTGTCCTAAGGGCACTATTTTAGAAAGGGGTTTTTTATCATGTACAAACTTGCACAGGTTAAAGATTTTAAAATAGTAAATTTATATGAAAAGTTGTGTATTTTATACTTTTAAAAATAAGATGGCTAGCTTTTCAATAAATAGTTACTACTTTTGGATTCCTTAACATGTGCAAGGTTGCACCGGATAGACAAACCCTTTTAGAAATTGAAAATGTAAATTTTTATAGGAAGTTGAGTAATTAATGTATTGAGAATTGGAGTCTTTAGTTTTACAATGAAACATTTTCTTTTATTGATTCCTTAAGCAATATCTTAAAAGCACTGATTACCAAGACCTTTAATAACTCCCTCCATCTCATTTACTTGTTTTATTTGGAATATTGCATTGTCTTAAATTACTTGTCCATTTAGAAAATCAAGAAGTTTTAATTACTTTTTTCTCAAAAAATACCCCTTGTATGTCAACCAATCAATATTAATAAGTTTTTTTTATCAAGGAGTGTAATGGTAGGTGAATAATTGCAACTATCCAACCGTACAATTTAAATAGGGGTATTTTAGTCAAAGAGTGCCACTTTATTATAAAAATTAGTAAACATAATCATTTTCTTAAGAAGTGTACATAACCAAATGGGACAAGTAAACTCTGTCTCATTTTGCTTGTCCCATTTGGTTTTGCACACATCTTAAGAAAATAATAAAGTTTATTAATTTTTATAATAAAATGACACTCTTTGACTAAAATACCCCTATTTATAAATGATACAGTTGGATGATTGTAATTACTCACCAACTATTATATTCATTGATAAAAAAAACTTATTAATATAGATTGGTTGAGATGCAAAGGATATTTTTGGGAAAAAAAGTAATTAATGCTTCTTAATTTTTTAAAAGAATAAGTAATTTGAGACAATACAATATTATAAATGGGACAAGTAAAATGACACCGTGGAGGAAATAATTAATTTTACTTTTGTAACTCTCTCTGTTTTTTTTTTTGAAGGATTCTCTCTCATAACTTATAACATGACAATTTTATGATATGAGAAAAGATATATAGGCCCTCATAGGTTTTGTGTGACTAGTAGGCAAGAAGAAAAATGTTAGTTGTATCAGTTTTTGTTTCGCATCACCTCGCATCAATGTGTTGACAAAATCAAGATGTCAATGTCTTAAAGTTGTGCTGAAATCTCTAATTAACTAATAAAAAGTAGGTTTAATTATATTTTTCATCTTTTAATTTTTTTTAAATGTGTGATTTTGATTCCTTAAAAATTTTAATTGTATATTTAATTTTTTAATTTGTTAAATTATACAAAATCAGTCTAAACAGTTTAAAAATGACTAAGTAAAAGACTAATTTTACATAATTTAATAAATTAGAGGATCAAATACGTAATTAAAATTTTTGTGGGACAAAAATCATATATTTATTAAAGTTGAGGGATGAAAAATATAATTAAGGCTAAAAACTATATACATATGATGTGATATGCGATTAAATATCTATAGATAAATACAAGGGCCAATTAATCTAACCAAAATTTCTATACGCACCTATAATTATAGGGAGTTTTTTTTTGTCATCTTTATACAATTTGTAATTGACAAGTTCTATTTACTTGAATTTAAATTTTTAAAACAGTGAAAATAAGTTTTCTAATATTTTTAGTTGTTTTCATTAAATTTCTTTATTCATATTTTTTATCATTTTACTTAAAATTTAAAAGAAACTAAAAAGTGAGTAACAAATGCTAGTCGTCTACTCAGAGATAGAAAGGATTTTTTTTTTTTTTTTTTTTTTTGCATTTTCCTTCATCTGTTCATATCATAATGCCCTTTTGTTCTCTTATATCAAGTCTTCTTAACTTAGCCTAAGTCAACCTAAGGCAAGTGCCTTTAATCAGAACAAAGAGTACAGAGAAGAAGAAAGAAACAAAGAGGATAAGAAGAGTGCCGTCAACGAAGAAAACTCTCTTGCATTGCTGCACTCACACGTCTCTTCTACCGTTTGCAAATTGCAATGAATGGGTTGACATGCTACTAGTAGCTATGGCTACGCGGTGTTATTTTTTACCTCTGTTCAAACTTCAAACAACTCCTGGAAGTATAGAAATAAAAAAAATACTAAAATAGGAGTGTTTGTCTGAAAAATAATTTCTTGTCGGGTTCTATAATAATTCTTACCAGTATTTGATACGATATAAATACTTGAATGAAAATAAATTTCATCTCATCTAACTTCAATGTGATTTAAATTTAATTTTTTTGAGATAGAATACTCAAGGTTTAACTATTCAACCATAAAGATTCAGAAAATTCGTCAAAAACATATGGGTTTATGAAGAAGGAGATGTGGATTAAGTTAAATAATGTATGTATAAATATAATGGTACGGCGCAAGCAAATAAGAAAAATTAATTTGGAACCTTTAGCGGCGGCGGCAACAGCGTCCCTGCGTGAGTCGGTGATGATGAATTGGAGGCTGGTTTTGCAATGAGGATGAGAGAGATAGAAATCTGAGAGGGACATGTTGATGCAGCTCAACCCCATCTTCCCAACTGTTCCGGACGTAAGATCAAGCACAACTCCCACTTTCACTGCCACCGTTCTCCTCCGTGCCACTGCCACCCCCAAGAAGAAACAACTCACCAAAATCATATAGTAAATGTATTTGGTAGGATGAGTGTACACCATCTTCGAATATGAATTATTATATATGAAATATTAATATATATGAAGCTAGCTTAGCTGGATAGGCAATCCTTCATGTTCATGGTGAAGTCAGCCAGCTCCCAACTATTTCTCAAGAAGCATATTATTATTAATTAATTTATAGTAAACAGAATAGGCCCACATTTCACGCTTCTTACGACAGGTGGACTAAAATGTCTTTTAGTTTTTAGTCAACAATGGGAAAACGTATAGAGCGATAGAGCCTCAGCTCGTAACTCTGGTAAGATAATTGAGAAATGTTTCTTACACAAATTATGATACATGAAATTGTTAAAAATCCAGCCAAAACATTAAATGTAAGATTGAAAATTTTCAACCTCCAACCATCCAATCACTTTGCATCCCGGGATGAATTTAATTGAAGCAAATTGCTTGCACTTGATGCAATACATCTATAAATAGAGACACCAAGCATCAGAAGAGGAGAAGCACGATAAAGCCTCACAACCACGGAAAAAGTGCGAAAGAAGAATGGAAAGAACTTAGAGAGAGTTTTTAAGAAAGAAAAATAGTGAGCTAATTTGTGAGTGTTATCCATAAATTAAAGATATAATATTATTGTATTTTTATATTCCCATTATTTTTATAGTGGAGGTTTAAGTGGCCTACAGGTCCCATGATTTTTTCTTGCTCACATTGAGGAGGTTTTTCACGCTCAAAATTTCTGGTTCTGTTGCTACACTTATTTTACGCTTCCACATAATATCTATTTTTAATTCACATAAAAGAAAATTATGATGACATTTCCCAACACAACACATGACACAACCACGATCCCCATGACTGCATTGTGGATTGAAGAGACAAAAATAAGGAGCGAGAAAATAAATAAAAAAAAGGGTCTGTCACAAGACTCATAACACAAACCGTGCTCTATTCCGATTTGTATAGTCTCCATTAAAAACATTGTTTTAGAATATTGGTTTTGAGCTTAACTCAACCGTAAAAGTTAGCTCATGAAATAAAGGTTGTCTCTCATTTATAAATAATATTTAGATCATATCACTATATCACTATCCAATGTGAGACGAATAAGATTAAGACCCTCTCCATTTCTCCACTTCATTTCCCTCTGACCCTCTCCATTATTATAATATTTTAGGGATATAATAAACATGATAACATGATATTGAGTGAGATCCAAATATTCTCTATACATCCCAAAATCATAATAATGAAACTCTCCATTTTATGAGAAATGAAAAGGATCTTTATCCTAACTTGTTTGTGATTCCTTGGTCATTGGAATAGGTCGGATGATGATGAGAAAATTATTTAAAAATAAATTAATGAGTCTTTTGAATTGGTTAATGATTCCTTGGTCATAAGAGCACAGTCTAGGGAAACAGTATAGTTCTTTCATTTTCGTTTACCTTTGACCAAATCAAACTTCCATTGGTTATAATTAAAAAATAGTCCCTTTAATACAACGTCATCATATAAGTAGAAAATTCATAATTTTTGCACACTCATCTTTTTCAGTTGCTATTTTAATACTCTGAGTTCGTTTGATGGAGATACTGACTCAATTATTCGAGTTGTTGCGATGCGAAATTGTCGTTTCACAATACAATTAGTACTTGAAAATTATTTCACTCTCTCTGGTGGGGTCTTAACAATTTGTTTAATACGTCTACAAAAAAATATTATTTTTTGGAGTATATAATTCATGTCTCACAACTTAATTAATTGAGCTGATTCAAGTGGATAAAAAAAAACTTGTTTTATATAAACCAAATGTGTTTATTTTGCTTTATATTATTGTTCTAGAGTTTAACATTAAAGACTCAATTTCCTAAAGGCAATGAATTTCTTCCAGTCTGACTTGATCAAATTCTAGTTTGTTGTGTTGTGGTCTACCGTCTACAGTACAATTCATTGACCAGCGTAATAACTCAGCTAACACGTTCAGTTAGAGTAGTTTGTTCTATATAATAATTCTAATGAGTAAGAAAAACCCCATAATATCCTTTGTTGAAATTGTGACATGTGTATATAATTGAGGGCATATTTATCAACACATGTTCTTTTTTCACTTTCTCGCACAACTCCTTCTCCGCTGCTTCTTACTTTTTCTTTTATCTCACATTTACATCTCACATCTGCTGCTGCTTTCTTTTTCTTTTCTCTCTCTCTCAATCTCTTCATTTCCTCTTCTTCCCTTTTCCCGCTCAACTCTTTCTCTTCCTCTTCATTTCCTCTTTTTTTTCTCACTCCACTTTTTCTTTCCCAATATCAACAACAACAAAAAGGGAGGTGGTGGATTGTGTTCTACAATAGGCTTTTTTTTGGGTTTGTCTGGACTCTGATGATGGGTGCATCGGGTTGGGGTTGAGCTGAAGACTGATCTCAGGCAAGCTTTCACCCAATGTCTCTGATCTTCGCTGAGTAGAGTCTGTGAAGGCTCACAAGGAAACGACGGCGATTCGGTGTTTTTTTGCTGTTTCTACATTCGGTGCTTCCAGATGAGTCTCCTACTTACTTCTATATTTTATACCATTTTCTTTTTACATTTTTTGAATCCTAATCTTCCTTCTACATTCTGTGTGTGTGTGTGTGTTTTTTTTTTTATTTTTTTATTTTGTGTTGAGTACTACTCAAAGTTTCCCTCTAAAATAGGTGTAGTAAGGCTATTAGTCTGATAGTAAATTGCACAAATGTTTCGAACTTCTATAAATTATTTTTATTTCTTTTTTCTTTTTAATTTATTTCATTTTCTCTGTCTATTCATAAGTAACCTTGGAACTTTATATTTACCTACCTTATAGAGCATAAGCACAACCTGATTGGCTTTGATGTAGATAGTATTATTGGCTTTGGTGTAGGTAGTAGTTTTCTTTTGCAGCAAAAGAGTTTATTTGAGAAAGGATCTTAAGTTAAAAGCTTTTTGAACTTTGAAAATGCTTTGTTTCTTGATAAAATGCTTATTAGTTTGTCATACAATGGCCTATGTTTCTCTTTTTGAAGATAGAAGTGCTATTTAATATAGCTCATTAGATATTTTTTATGATTGTAGAATTTGATTTTGCATGAAAATGACATGTTCATTTTATAGAACAGTGGTGCTTCAACATCGGCGAACAATGATAGTACTACGGCATAACAGTTTTCTGTTTTATTGGAACATTGTTTGTGAACTACATTCAGCCAACCTCTCCTTTTTGGTTTTTCTTTCATTCAAAACTACTACGGCTACCTCATTTTTAATTTTTGTAACGTGTATATGGAATCATAAGTAATGAAGAACTTTCCTCTTTGCAATAAATTTGTAGGCGTTTACACATGATAGATTTATTGGACTAAATTTGAGTCCACTACAGATGACCCAGAACAATGTTGGAGCTTTGGTGGTTGCGAAACCTGGTGAGCAGAAGTCAATTACAGGAATTATAACAGAAAGAGGTACCTGATAGGGATGCAGAATTGTTCTTTACTTCTTTTTTTTTTGGTACTATGATATGTTGCCTAACAGAGGGGAAGGGGGAACAACTTTTTATATTCTTTTTCCTATCCCTGCCATCTAAGTCCTAAAATTCCTTAAAAGTCTTAGAGAAAGACTTTTGTTAGGAATAAGATCAATCGTACCATATGGTTTGCCAAGTTAAGCCATTGGGCAATTATGCATAATTGCATAATTGATCACTAAGAAAAACGAGGATGTCATGATTGACAGTTCTCACCCTGTAAATTTTAAGACAGATAAGATTAGGAGGGGAGATCTTTACTCAGTGGTGCTCTTGACATTTTTTCACACTACATTTCTGAAGTTTTATCTCATTCATAGATTGTTTATCTTGATGGGATTTTTATGTTTATAAACTATTTTTAGAGTTTAGATTATGCGAATGGGTTGATTCTAAAAAGTGCACTTTAGGTGTTTGAGAAATTTCCTCTTTTTGAGTAAGAAACTTTTTAAGCTTCCAAACTACAATTCTTGAATTTATCTCATTCATATATTGTTTATCTTGATGTGATTTTTATGTTTATAAATTATTTTTAGAGTTTAGATTGAGACCTATTATTAGGTTGTTGATATATTCATTTGACCTTTACTTTCTTCGCTTCCGTTTGCTGTTATTTTCTTCGCTTCTGTTTCGTGATCCTGACCAAGGTAATTATTTTTTCTTGACACATACTATGTTTTCTTCCTGCTATATTTTTTTTTTACTTGACACATGCTATGGTCTATTTGCACCATCGAGTACATTCCCAAAGTTTAGTCGGATTTATTATTTTGATAATGCAACACTCATTGTTCAGTGTTTGTTTGTGTTAGACCCTTTCTATTAATACTGTAAGATTAAGAGATACCACCTGATTGCCCTCTTTTATTATGATGTTGTTAAATGATAACTATATTTACTTTTAGTAGGAAAACTGAAACTGATTCAAGGCTCTTACACAATTGTAATGGTCATAATGATCATTGAATTCAAAATTGTTAGAGAATACTAATAAGGATTAGCTGGAAATTTAAGTCAAATAAGATAACTCCAATGTATTTCTATGCATTTTATGTGCCAGAGCCTACCAATAAGGATGCGGTGAGTCAACAAAGGCCTATGTATTTTCAGGCTCTAAGACAACTGTGATGGGCATAATTTTGTTCAAATTCAACAAGTTTGATTCAAAAACAAAGGCTCCAGTTGCTTGGTGTCACTTGCATGCTTATTGCATTTCTAGGTAATATTTGTACTTCTCTTAGGTGAGGGTTTGCTGCAATCACAACCTCTTGAGCGCATCACTTGGTCAAAATACACTAGATATACACTAGATATATTCATAATTACATACACTGGGTACTGTATAACTAGAGCACCTGACACTATCTACAAGCTATAACTTTATTGGAGCTATAAACTACGAATATAGAAAAACTATGCCCTATCTATTACAAAAGCCTTTGTATAATTAATTTCTATTTTTTAATATATATAACTTCACACAGATTCTTCAATTAAACAATGGCAATAATTTTTTTGTTGACATTTTCCTTATTGAGTTAATGGTGAGACTAAATATAGTCAAATAGTTTGATTTACCTTTTAAACAATTGAAACATCCAAATGGGAAAAATGAAAAGATCTTTGGTTTCAAGATTACATCAAATTGAGATGCAACTGCTGAAAGCTATATTTGAGAATTCATTGAGCACAACTCACTTGAACCAATCTTCCTTAAGTGGTGGCAAGTTTTTGCCATTAGTTTTATTGTTATCCACCAACAAGGGACTTGGGCGATACGTTGGTATTACATTACCACCTTTATATCTCTTTTTAGAGGATTTTCATATGCTTGCAGTTATACATTTTTTGACTACACATGTCTTTGCTACATGATGCAATTTTTGCATGTGAGGTATTGAAAGTTTTCTCCTCTGGATAGAGGCTCTGCTGAAGTGGATCTTGATTCTTGAATTCTCTCTATTTGAAATAAGTGTGCATATAAAATCTTGATTCTTGAACTCTCTCTCCAGTATGTATGTCCTTATAGGACTAGCATCATGACTATAATGTCAAACAGAAGAATAGTAGTGATTTTTTCATTTTATAATTATTAATAATTTGTTATTCTTCTATTCAAATAAGTAGCTCTTCCTTCTATTGAGAAAATACTTCAGGTGTCAAAGTGGGAAGGTTATGATTGCCGTCCTCAATTGATTTTGTGCAGGGTTAATGACATTATAGTTGGGATAGGTGCATTACCAATTTACTATGGTCACTAATTTAATTTCCCTTTTTTCAATAACAGTGCAATATGACATTCTTTTATGTTGTGTTCACTGCAGTGTTAATCTTAAACTATCATGCTATTGTGCCTACTCTAGGAAGCGTATTATGCCTTAATTTTGGGTGTGTTTTCATGCTACTTAATTAATTTGTTATGGAATGGTGTCAAGATTCAAATGGACAATTAGTGATATGGTTATGCCTAGAACATTGATGAATGCAAGCTTTGTTGTTCAGGTATGTCAAGATTGTAGCTGTTAAACTTGATTCAATTGCAGATCATACATGTTTCCTGGCATGATCTTTTGAGAGAGTGGTCAGTTTCATGTGTAATACTCAAAGGTAACTAATCTAAATTGTTGTCACGGAAAAAAGTCATGTTCACTTTCATCATCCTCACTATTACCATTCGCTTTATTTATAGCGGTTGAATTAACAGTAGTTTCTGAAGGAACTCGTCTATGAAATCACCCGTCTATGCTCACCCGTCTATGAGATCACCTGTCTATGATAACACGCCTATGCTCACCCGTCTATGACGGGTTACCATAGACTGGTGATCAGACGTGTTATCATAGACGGGTTACCATAGATGGGTGATCTCATATACGGGTGATCATAGACAGGTTCTTTCAGTTTTCCCATATACAAGTTGCATCATGTCTATGATCACCCGTCTGATCAGTAGGGTTATGATAATGTAACCACTAAAGTATCTGACACAATAAGACAACCCGTCTATGATAGTCAGTCTGATCATCCGTCTATGATAACCTGTCTCTGATTACCCGTCTATGATAACCCGTCTGATCAGACGGGTTATCATAGACGGGTGGTCGTAGACAGGTTCCTTCACGAGTGAGCATAGGCGTGTGATCATAGACAGGTTCCTTCAGTTTCCCCATATACAAGTTGCATCATGTCTATGAGATCACCCGTCTATCATCACCCGTGAAGGAACCTACCTATGATAATACGTCTATGCTCACCCGTCTATGATAACCCTTCTGATCAGACGGGTTATCATAGACGGGTGATCAGACGGGTTACCATAGATGGGTGATCTCATAGACGGGTGATCATAGACGTGTGATCATAGATAGGTTCCTTCAGTTTCCCCATATACAAGTTGCATCCTTTCTATGATCACACGTCTATGTTAACCCGTCTATGAGATCACCCGTCTATGATTACCTGTCTAATCGCCCGTCTATGAGATTACCCGTCTATGATAACCCGTATGATGTTATCATAGACAGGTTCCTTCACGGGTGATGATAGACGGGTAATCTCATAGACGAGTGATCAAACGGGTTATCATAGACGGGTTATCATAAACGTGTGATCATAGACAGGTTACTTCAGTTTCCCCATATACAAGTTGCATCCCGTCTGATCACTCGTCTATGATAACCCGTCTGATCACCCGTCTATGAGATTACCCGTCTATCATCACCCGTGAAGGAATCTGTCTATGATAACACGTCTATGTTCACCCGTCTATGATAACCCTTCTGATCAGACGGGTTATCATAGACGGGTTGTCTTATTATGTCAGATACTTTAGTAGTTATGTATACACAATTGTCACCTGGACTTCCTACTTTGGGAGAACTACTTACTGATGCAAATGATGTTATTAAGCTTAGTCCTTATCTTTTTTCTTTGTATTTCCTTCTGATGAACAAAATGAGTTTACATTTATATGTACTTTATGAAATATACAATTCAAAATGATCTATGAATTTTCTATCTTCAATATTATATAAATCAGTTTCTATACTTTATAACAGAATGAACATTAGTATATGATTTAATATATTCAGTATTTTTATAGGTATAAAAAAATGTATAATTTACAAATTAATTTTTACCAAAAATGTAGTAAGCAACACGGCGTGACCCGTGCGAATAGTAATATTACTAGATTTTTATAAATGTCTAGGAACTTATTAGTCATATACTCGTCTTTATAAACTACTTCTTTGATTGATGGTATTTTAGTATCATGGTATTTTAACAAATGAACTATCTATTTTAAAAAATATTATAGTATTTAAACTATCTATTGTTTAACGGGACAATAAACTATCTAGGTTCTTCTCCAGACTCAATTTAGTCCATAAAAAAGATATGTTGTGCTATTCTAGATTTGTTCTCTTGGATGTATAGATGATTCTATATATTAGGAAAATGCAAGTTCTTAAAAAAATATTTACAATGATAATAGATAATTTTGTATTGACTTAATTGTACTTTTCATCCCCCAACTTTTTTAATTGTGCGATTTTGGTCCCTCAAAAATTTTAATTGCACTTTTCGTCCCTCAACTTTTCAATTGTGCGATTTTGGTCCCTCAAGAAATTTAATTGCACTTTTCATCCTCTAACTTTGTGAAATTGTGCAAAATTAGTCCTTCTAGGGACCAAAATAAAGTTTTCATTACACAATTTCACAAATTTGAGGGATGAAAAATGCAATTAAATTTCATGAGGGACCAAAATCGCACAATTAAAAAAGTTTGGAGACTAAAAGTGCAATTAAGCCTTTTATATTTATAAATTATTTGTTATTGTATAAGATTTTAGTTGCAAATAATGCATTGAAGATCATAGATGAAACTTGGTGGGCGAAGGGAGTAGCAAAACTAATTTTGTTAGCAAGTTGCGCCAAAGGACGTATAATTCAATTTTGGGCAAATCAGCGCAGAGACCGGTATTTGGTTAAAGTTGTTTGTAGTTAAACAACATTGTGCTAATTTTCATTTATAATTTTGTTATGTTCTCGGAAAAGGAGTACCGGTTTGTTAATATATGTTATTGACTTTGTCTACAAAATTTGATGTTTTTGTAATATAACTTAATGTATTGTGGCTGTGAGGTTTTGTCATGATAGCAAAAATTAAACTTATTATATCGTTATGTGTCAGCAAGTTGTTGTGATTATTAGATATTTTTATAGGATTTCAGAATTTAGCTTACAAAAATACAAAATAGGTTTTTTAAATGATGTATCAACATGTATGGAGATATCATTATATAAACTTAGAGTATGTTATGTGCACCAAATGTTACTGGATCTGTGCTTTTCTTTCGTTTCTATTTTGGCTAGAGTTTGTCAAGCCTCTTTTGTGAATGATACAATCGAGAATGGTCTGTGCATTTATATCTTTCATTTGATTTGTATTAGTTTCTATGGTTTATAATCGTCTCAATTTTGGTATATAATTTACTTTATTCACTTATTTTCTAGGTAAAAAAAATGATGGAGTAAAAAAAAAAAGGTAAAAGAAATGATTAATTTTCAATTTTACTTTTAGAAAAAATTATAATAAGCAACTCAGCGTGATCCGTGCGAATGCACGGGTATATAACTAATAATAAATATAAAAGGGGACCATATACTTATATCCCCCATGTGAAGGGAGCTTACAAGTCACCTTTCATCTTTATTATAATTCAGAATATGCTAACTTGCACGAAATATATTAAAAACCAGCATATCAGTCACAAGTACTAACATGTCAACTATACAAACATCATGTGTATAAATATCAAAAAAGAAAATGAGAAACAATTTCTATATATACCCTATAACTGCAAAATATATTTGAGTATAATAACATTAGTCACCACTAGCAATTGAGGTCTACCAAACGAATAATTAATAATTCTTAGGCATATCAACAAAATCTAGGAGCCCCGGCTGCTTTGCAGCCAGAGAATTTGAATAAAAGGAATGGGATGAACGACACAGTTTCAATGAGGGCATGATAATTAACAAAGTGAACAAGAAGTAGAGTTTAAACCATAATATAACTCAAGATACAAAATAACTGAAGGAATATAATTTCCAAACAAAACCATTTTATGAATTTAAAATCTTGTTCCTTCCAACTTATTCATAAATATAAAAATATTCTAAAATCAAAAAATATCCATAGGGGTTACATGTGAAGAACTATGCCGGTACAAACTGATGAGTAATCTCTACCCATGATCAAATCAGAACGGTATCAGATGAGTTACTTGTAAGAATGACGGCTTTTATAGTTTAATTCGTTAGGCTGCAAGCAGGTGATATCTGATGGAGTTTGTGTCTCGTGACAGACTATTGTACTGCGTTTGATTGTTGTATAGGTTATGGGGATATGTAATGGTTCACTAGATATTTGTGCAGGAGCTGGTGCAATTTAATTGTTTGGGTGCAGGTGATATCAGACTGAATTTTTTGTTTCCTGATACACTTTTGTACTGGGTTTGTTTGTTGTATAGGTTATGGGAATTGTAATGGTTCATGAGCTATTTATTGTACAGATGCTGGTGCAAACAGTTTAGGGATAGAAATCTGCTGTATCAAAAAAATGGGATTTGGGTGTTCCCCATCAATTAAATGTTAGGAATGAATATGAATATTAATGAGTTATAATTTTATTTTCTTAAGTATTAAATTATTATTGATACGGGACAAAAAATGTCACAGGAAATTGAGACAGAACCATTTAGGGGCTGCTTTTAAACTTTTGTGTTTTCCATGATGTTGTTATTGTATATGGGTTAGAATATTCTTAATAATCTCATCAACAAACTCCTTTTTGCTTATAGAAGAAAACATATCCATATCGTATACATACTCATCTCAAATCAGGGGTCTCGCTTCACCTGATAACATCTCATAGTTAGGGTCTGCTCACCCTATATAATCATTTCAAACCCTGGAGTCCCGCCTCACCCGATATTATCTTTTGTATAAGGTCTACTATCCTACTATCCTACTAGCATTCTTTGTTTTGATAATAACAGGCCAATCAACCTGTAATTTTGGGGTGGTTTAGGAGGAGGAAAAAACAGTAGCACTAATATTTTTTTTAACAAAAAAAATACCCAGCTGAGTGCCTGAACTACTAGTTCCCTGCCTTCATCTCATCCATGAAAATGTTCCATTCTCTAATCACATCACGAAAAGCACCAGCAGTTTTTCATAGTCAACATAACCATGACACGAAGTCATATCTTCAACTAAGTTCCTTCATTGTAATTTCATTTCTTCACTTTGTTACTGCCAATCTTTATACACCACTGTGGAGTTCAAAGTTCTTGAAATAAGCCTTTTGGACTTGGGTTTGAATGTTATTTTGTTGACTTGACATGAACATAAGACAGTGCAAAGCTGAATTGGACAAGAAGGATCAAATTTGAGTTGGTTAAAACACTTCTATTAGTGAAAATTATAGCATGCTCCAATAAATACAAACGTTAAAAAAATTACACCTTAATCCAATCTATAGGTAGCTCTTTTCATAGGCCAACTCTCAACGAAAAAACTAATTGTGGTAAGTTAAGTCCATAAGGAAAACTCAACCCAAAAGACTAGTTCATTAGGTAGGAGAACCTCGTGGTTTAAGTACCACATTAAACTTCCATATTTACTCAATGTGGACTCATAACATAGGTCTTGCTTGGCAAGCTTAACTTTGCTAGCTAGTTCTTGGAGCGCCTTAACTTTCACTTTAAAGACATAAGTTGACGGGAAGAGGAAAATAGCTTCTTGTTGAGTATGGCTCATAAAGATACTGACAGTTGGGCCAACGTCCGAGCTGGCGAGTAAAAGGCTGCGCTTAATGTAATTTCTATCGCAGTGGTGATTAGTATAAATACTGCGCTTATGTAACCCTATTTCTATATAGTGAAACACAGCCGTAACAGCTCCCGTGGAAGTAGGCACTATTCGCCGAACCACATAAATCTTGTCTTCTTTCTTTTTCCTTGCGTGTGTGCGTGTGTTCCAACACTTCTTCTGACCAATTATCTGTGATCTGTCCACGTAAAAACAACTGAAGTGTACAGTTTTCCTGGCACCATACTTGGAGGCAAGCAACGTGTTTCTTTAGTTATAACAAGACATTCACTGGGAAAAGGGTAGAAAAGAAAACAACATGCAGAATACTACTGTGGATAACTTATATAGCTTGTAAATAAATGGTGTTAACTATTCTATTGCAAAATTGCATTTTAAATACATGCCTCAACACATCCTGTAAAAAACACACCCTAATAAAAAAAAAAAAAAGGAATTTACATACAGATGTTCACAAGCTTAGTGCACACGAGGAGATTGCCGATGAGATGGCAGTGGGGATGCAGTTGGAGTCAGGTTCAAAGGAGACCGGTTTCGCGCAGGAGACCTTCTTACAGGAGTGTGGACTCTCTGATGTTCTGAATGGGAATTTCGGCCAGCATTTTTGGGGGCTTCTATCTGTTCCAGAGTTTCTAAAACCTCTGTCATTGGAGGCCTTGCCTTGGCTTCCCTGTTAAGGCATTGTAGAGCAAGTGTAGCAGCCATGAAGGCTCCTTTCTGTGGGTATTGGCCTTCCAACTTGGTATCCATGATCCGGAATAGTCTTCGTTTATCACTCAAATATGGCCTTGCCCAGTCCACCAGATTATGCTCCACACCAGCTATCGTTTTATCAACAGCGCGTCTTCCAGACAAAAGTTCAAGCAACACAACCCCAAAGCTGTATACATCACTTTTGGCCGTCAGTCGACCTGTCAATCAATGAGAGCTTTAGTATAACGTTTTACATATAATAATGAGGCATGTGAAATGAGTCTTCTTCTGATCTATCCTATGGAACAGGACAATATAAAAAACATAATGGACCTAAAAGTGGAGCATCAGAATTGCCTGTTTTGAAAAGAAAATATGGATTAGAGTTCTGAAGGAAAATCATTAAGGCCATCAACCCTAACTATCGGTGTAATGAGCAATATCTGTCAGGCATTTATCAATTATTCCACAGCCAATAAACCAAATTAGTGATCAGAGTCATACCTAGACTCTTATAGGATTGATTAGTGCTACAGCATGTTAAAATGGACACTAAATGATTGAAGATTACTAACCATAAACATTAATAACAAGGTAAAGCACCAATAATGGTTTAGGTGAAGCTAAAGCATACCAGTTGCAACATATTCAGGTGCTGCATATCCTTGGGTACCCATGACTTGAGTAGACACATGAGTTCTATCACCAGTAGGACCCGCCTTAGCTAAGCCAAAATCAGAGAGCTTAGCATTGAATTCCTACAATACAATGCATGGAATGTAAGTACTAAGTAGTTTATACAAATAATAAAAATGAAGAAATTATAAGATTATTTATATTCTCATTGTTCTTACAGCATCCAGTAGGATGTTAGAAGCTTTAAAATCACGGTATATGACTTGTGATTTGGCATTATGAAGAAAAGAGAGTCCTCTGGCAGCACCAATGGCCACTTTCATCCTCACTGACCAAGACAGGGGTTGTGGTCCTCCTGTCAAATATAATGAACCCTTAAATTGGAAACTAATGTAATTTTGAATTTTCCTAAGTGCAGTTAGCAAATCAAATTCAAGCATCTGTTATTTTAGCCATCAATAAACTGAAATTTGTATTTGACACATAATGGAGATTATTCTTAAGGACACATTAATCTGTTGTTGATTTTTTTCTTCTGTGTTTGTTTAGTGACAAAATGATTAAGGCAAAAGCTGAATACACTGCAAATTGAATGAACAGTGTAAGGGTCATAGTAACTTACTTCTAAATAGATGATTCTCTAAGCTCCCTTTGGGCATAAACTCATAGACCAATAGCCGGTTCTCTCCCTCCAAGCAGTACCCAATTAAAGCTGAGGATAAAGCTGATATAAGAATGATGATGACAGGCGGAATATTTCTGAGATGATATTGTCAAATAGGGCCACCTAACAATCCATTTTCCAGAACAAACAATAAAACTCAGAACATAACCCACACAACACCATCAACAAGCGGAGGAGACCACTGCTTCGTCGTGCGCCGCCACGCACAGCCCCTCCGCTGCAACCGACAGCAGCAGCCTACAACAGCCACCGCGATGCTCACCACCTCCGCACCGCCATCTCCTTCCTCAAACGTCCCATCAGAGCCAGTCTTCTTCCACCATGTCCTACCACCACTGCCAACCAGACGCAGTCCTACCTTCAACGCCCGCCCACTACTGAGCCGCGCTTTCTATCGAGCCTTCGCCGCGACGCGCGCCGTTTGCCACCACCACCATAACAACGCCTAACCGCCGCTTACCACCCGCACCACCGCGAGTCACCAGTCTCGGCCACCGTTGCTGGTACGTAGATTCTCTGCTCCACGTTTTGGAGGTCTCATGGTGAACCATTCTTTTTGTGTTTATCAGTTGGTTTCCTAGCTTTGTTTTACTTTTCTCTTGTTTTATTTTTATTTTTCAGAATGGAGTAAAACTGAAGATGATGAAGTGGAGTGCAGTGTGAGTGATGACAGATCAAGTGGGGAAGATGATGAACGATGAGGGGTAAAACTGAAATTTGAAAAATAAAATAAATTAAAAAAAAAAACCTTTAAAATTACCAGTAAAACTGATGGTGCATGGGTTAGGGACTTACTTGTCCTTCACCTTTCAGGCTACCGTAAATAAAACCATTAAAATAGAAGTGTAATTCATGTCCTGATAAGGAAATCTAGTAAAGTTGCGATAAATGGGAATTGATAAATTGTCATTCTACATTTTATTTGTTAGGAATTTGGATGTATTTTATTATGTTTCTAAGTGTTTAATGTTGGAATTTCTCCCAATTTTCTTTAATTATCGCAGAATTAATGAGTTCTGATGTGTGCCTTGAAACTTAATAAATTAATTAAGTTTTGTGATTATTTTAACTAACTTGATCTCATTATATGATTATTTCATTTGCAGATTAATTTAAATAAAGAGTGATGAAAACAAATATTTAAAAGTGAAAGTGAACTTTAGTTTTTTGAAATTAAAAGAGTATTTCATGTTGGATATGGGTGTGTTTGGATAAATGGCTTAATTAAGCGCTTATTCAATAAATTCTTTTTTGAATAAGCTAAAAACAATTTATTTTCATAAGCTTCTTTGACAAGCTTATGGAAATAGTTAAAAAGAACTTATAGAAAGATTATAAACCATGTTCATAAACTATTTACATAAATTTATCTCCATAAATTATTCTTATAAACGCGTCTTTCGAGATGCACTCACTTAGCTTCAGGAGAATTAGAGTGGAATTGGAAAAGGGGTTGAAAAAAATAATAATAAACACGACGGGGCCATGATAGAATTGGAATTCAAAATACAAATAGGAATTGGACTTTAGCAATTGGTCTTTAATAGCTTACGCGATTGCTTGCCAATTAGAAAAGGCCATGGGCCCATGGGTGAACATACAATCCAATTCAACTTTGAATTGGTTCCGGAATGAGGCAAGGGGACCCATGGAACATTTTCTTTTTTTCATAGCTGCTGAGGCTCTAAGTGGGCTTACGAAAAGTGTAGTTCAAAAGAACTTTTTCAAAGGCTATAAGATATGTAGAGAGGCACCTACTGAAATTATACATCTTCGGTATGCTGATGATACACTTTTGGTGGGAGATGCAAGTGTGGATAATGTCCGTATGCTAAAAACCATTCTGAGATGCTTTGAACGTACCTTCGAGCTTAAGATGAATTATCATAAAAGTAGTCTCGTGGGATTAAATGTGATAGAAGAGCTTGTTGATAAAAGCACTAGACTCCTGAATTGTAAAATTGGCTCTTTACCCATTAAATATCTTGGAATCCTAGTTGGGGCAAATGTAAGACGAATTTCAACTTGGAATCCAATCATTGATTGGATGCGTGGTAGAGTATCCCGATGGAAAAGGAAACACCTCTCCTTTGGTGGTAGGATCACTTTCATTAATTCAGTATTATCTTCCTTACCCATATGGTATGTAAAATATTAAATATATTTTTAATGAATAAATTATTAAAATAATAATTTAATAATCCATGTGGCTTTAAATATTTAAATAAATACACATGTGGCATCGATGATGTGACGTATCGTCAGCCATGTCATCAGTTAACCGTTCCCACTTGACGGCAGGGGCCGTTTTCAAAGTTTCAAAACGTTCAGGGACCAAATCCTATGGAAAAAAATTGGAGGGACTAAAATCAAAACTGACCCTATTTGCAGGGATCAAAAAATTCATTAAACCTTTTTTTTTTTATTTTAGCGAAGATTTATGAACTCGGATTTGGTTTAAAGGAGAGGAGATATTTTAATTAGGTAATGTGTTTGGCTGATAGAAGGAGAGGGGAGGGAAGGGGAGGAAAAGTGTCACTATTCATGTTTGGTTCGGGGAGGGGAAAGATTTTAAAATTATTTTACTTTTATACCCTTATAATTTTAGATTTCAAAATATATAAGTTAGGATATTTTAGTAAATGTATTAAAAATGTTTTTAAACCCTCCTCTCTCCAAATCCCCCCAATATTCGAGGGAGTCAAAATTGAGTAGGAGAGATTTTACTCCCCTCTATTCCCCTCCAAAAAATGGAACCAAATATGCAAAGTTTAAAAAAATCTCTCTCTCTCCCCTCCCCTCCCCTCCCCTCCATTCTCATTCAACCAAACACTACATTAAAGAGTAATAATGGATACAAAAACAAATGGCAATTAGTTCAAAAACTTTCTTCTTCTTTTCTACTAAAGAGAGGTTGGAAATTATTTAAGGTAAAAGGGTTGAATTCCAAATTAAATTGTTTGGGAATTATATGATGTATATAGCCAATCAAGCCTTACTATTTGTAAATAGCCATTAATGCAGTATCTACAAATTCATAGTAATATATTTTGCTATTAAATGTTGGTAATTAATGCAGGCCGTAAGACAGAAATCAAATACTAAATAAATGAGTGTCTTCAAATCCTCGGAAGGAGATTAGCCTCGATGAACGACTGAGAATACTTCTTGTGATTATATGTATATAAAAAAAATACTAAATAAATAATTAAATGGATATCACATAAATTCCATTTTCGGGTGTCACCAAAGGAACAAATGAATGAGACAAGATCCAGTGCCTTTAAGAGCCTGAATATTATCATCTATAAAACTGCACCAATCCAAGTGTTGTTTGTGTTAAACAAAGAAGACAATGGAGAACATATCAATAGTCCTGGTTTTAGCTTTGCTATTCTGCTGTGTCACCATTCCAGTGCGTTCTGAATACCACACTGAGAGCTCGCACGGTTTTCATATGAAGGAGAAAGTGACCTATCTCCATTTCTACCTCTTTGACATTCTGAGTGGAAATAAACCAAGTGCTGTTGAGGTTGCACACCCCAACATCACCATTGGTGCAAAGTCAGCCACCCCATTTGGTCATGTATATGCCGTTGATGATGTCCTTAGGGAAGGTCCTGATGCAAACTCCAAAGTGGTAGGGAATGCACAGGGTCTCTATTTGTCATCAAGCCAAGATGATAAGCTGACACTTGTCTTGTACGTGGATTTTGGCTTTACCACAGGCAAATTCAATGGAAGCTCCATCAGTGTGTTCTCAAGGAATCCGGTGACTGAGCCAAAACGAGAGCTGGCTGTGGTTGGAGGAAGAGGCAAGTTTAGGATGGCTAGAGGCTTCGCTCGAGTTAAGACTCATTACCTCAATACCACAAATGGTGATGCCATTCTTGAGTACAAGGTCACTGTGGTTCATTATTAGAAGGATTAATATATTATTACTAGTCTATTTTCTTCAGTTGTTCTGTTTTCAATTGGAAATAAAGGTAATTGAATTACCGTAATTCCATACAACGCACAGTAAATTGGGGATTGAGGGGCTACAATGGGTGATTGAATAATCAAATACTACCCTTGTCTTCGATTCTGTGACTAGTTTTAATTACCCTTTGGTAAAGTTTTGTTTTTTAACAAGAAAAGTTTTTTTTTTTTTAAACAACTGTATTGGGGGGCCGCAGAGATAATGATGTTTCCTTTACCTTCATCTTTTTTTTTTTTTTCACTTTCTTCTCATAAGTGGGGAGAAAGAATTTGACTTGAGTCCCACTACTTTTTTTTTCTCTCATCTCTTTTTCTCTTCAACTAAACGCGAGAAAAGGAAAAAAAAAAGCACCTACATTCTCTCTTTCCATTTTCTTTCCTCCATAATTCATCCCAACCAAATAAATGTTAAGGGGTGTATTCAATCAGGATTTTAAAAGACTATTTTGTGATATAGAAGTCTTGTAGATTTTAAAAGACTATTTAAAAATATAATGATGTTATAAAAAATACCACATGAAATTTTAGCAAACATTCAAAATTACAAAAGTTAATAAAAAAGATAACAAATAATGATAACTTTTTAATAAATAAAAGTAAAACCCAATACAATTTTTCTAATATTTTAATAGCCAATTTGATATATCTTCATGTCCTCCTAAGTAAAATTTCTTCACATGTATAAAATTATGGTAGTTGTTCATGCATTACCATTTTCTCGTTCCTTCTCTTGGATTTGAACAATAGATTCAAAATTATCATCTTCATTTAATAGGACATTACTTAACATGCAAATACTATGGTTTGATAGGACAAATAAAAAAAATCATGTTAACATTAATTGACAAGAAAAGAGCTTACAAAGTACAGAGCAGAAAAAATGCAACAGCACTACAGTGATTAGAACCATCAACAGCAGCGGCAGGCATAAGTTATTGATCACTTTTATTCATAAGACATCAGCTATGCAAGTTTAAAGAGAAAACTACCAGCACATAGAGAAAGTGGTGGAAATTTGTTACTAACTTGTAATGACAAATTTCAGTTGGCCATCCACACTCATACAGTCAAATTTTAAGAAATGGGAAACCTTAGGGCATGGTTGATTTGATCATTTTCTGTTTTCATTTTCAATAAAAATAAAAAATGAGCTTGAAAATGCGTTTGATTGAGTTTAGTGAAAATGTTTTCACTGAAAACATTTCCTGAATTAGACCCAAATCTGAAAATAAAAAATAATTGTTTTCAATGTTTTCATTTCTAAATTTTTGAAAATAGGAAATGAAAACAGAAAATAGGAAGTTAAAAAAACACATTTTCAAATTTTGCAAAATTTGAAAATGAAAACAATTTTCAAAAAATAGAAACAGGAAACGAAAACAGGAAATGAAAATGCAAACCAAACAGGCCCTTAAATACCAATCAATATTCCAGGCATATGATCATACAGATGCAACCTAGTTGGCTCAATGGAACTAGTTAAATTTAGAGAAAATTACAATCATGTCTGAAGTTTCATTTAAAATACCGATCCCGTATTTATAATACCATTATACTTACACCCCCCATATAACATAAATTCTGGTGGACAATGCACTTGAAAAATAAAAAAATAAATTTTTCATGTATAATTAAACCAAAACTTGTTAAAGAACAGTATATTTTTGCTAAACAAAAAGTTATGGCAAAGATGCAGCAGGTTAATCTATATTATTTCCTTTGAAGCAACATATGATTAATAATGAGTTCGGATCCCTTAAGAAAGTGATCAGGGATTCAATCCTAACTCTTGTTTATGGAGAAAACCTAATTGAGAGGAGACAACCCTTAAATAGCATATCATGGTTACCCAAATATTATTTCCTTTGAAAATCTTGTGACAACAGCTTGATCACAATCCCTGTTTTTTTTTTTTTTTTTAAAAGAAATCAAGTATACATCGGCCCAACCTATGTGGGTAATTACATGAGTAGAGAGTTCGTAAAAAAAAGATTCTGATATATTGAAATAGAGGAAATTGGAAAGAACAATCTGTGGTTACATACACGCACTTTCGGAGATATTATTCTGTTAAAGAAATGACATGGAGAAATACTCTCAGCTTAGCAATAGTAAACAAGGATTTTCAGAGGCAAAACGCCCCATATCAGATTTACCCAGAAAAAAAATGACAATATTACTTTGATTTATGCTGACTGTAACGTTGTATTCCATAGACATCTACGATCCCCGGAGGGAAAACAGGGTCAGTAGCAGCTCTAACAGCAACTTTTGCCACCGCAGTAACATTGACAGGAGGTGTCAATAGAGGCCCAACAAGTGGTATCTGGTTCAATCGTTTTGCATGTTGGAGAACCTACAGCACTCGAATGAATTGCAGTCAGAAACAAAGGAAACCATAAATTTTTTAACCTGGTATTCAAGATAAGTAAAGCATTTTTAAGCATTAGTAAAAACCTGAAAGGTAAAATGTGCTATGCTATGGATATACCAATGCAAGCATAAGAAAAAATCATTACTTTGATCACGGGAAAGAGGAATTCAACCATCAATTTCAGGACGCTTATAAACAAAACTCAATCAATCAAATGATGAGCAGTTTAGAGTTTAGACAACCGTAATCGGATGGGTGAAATCCTATATGAATTAGTAATAAACATGATGATTGAAAACTAATGTCAATTCATCAAAGGAGCAAAATTATTTACACATCATGATTGAAAAAGAAATGTCTATGCCATACTAGAGAAGCACATGAAATTACCATCTCCAATGGAGATCCAATTATACCAAGGGGTATCTTCGTACTCCCAACACTTCGAGTCCCATAAATAAATCCTGGCCTCAGAATTACTCCTGGAAAAGGCATGTAAAGCCCACACCATGAACCATCAGTCAGTTTCCTCTACATTTCTCAGGTAGATGGAAAGTTTTACTATCTTGTTCTAAGGAAACATCTTGAAAAAATAAGCGACAATGAACAGTGTCAGATATTATCAAATATGATATTTAACAGATTACCAGAAGAAAGATAAAATTTTAACCAAGTTTCGAAGACTCGTGAGGATTTTACTCATACCTTACATACCTAATACATTAATTACAGATATCGCAGAATAAACCTGCCCATGACTCGGGTAATGTTCAGAGACTGAATACATACCTCCATAAGGAAACCTGGTCAGAAGCTCTGTTTCAGCAGCTCTCTACATCAATAAGACACAACATATAATTTTCATGAGATTAAAATGGAAATATCTCGGAATCACGTCTGCGTAATTACAACGAAAACAAAACTAACTAACATTAAAAATTGTTAATACTTCTCCATCACATAGACAAGGATCCTCAATAGAAAAGTTTCCAACATTTATCAGCAGGCTTTTACAATTAAATTTCCTGGCAGATTTCATCAACTGATGATTCATTCCTAAAAATATCCTTTACAGTAAAGAGTTGGACAGCTTACCTTTCCTTCATAATACCCTTGGAGTAAGTAATTTACTACGCCAAAGTCAGCAGCAGAGATATACACAAATCTTTTAACACCTGTAGGATCAAGGGCAAATCAACCAACAACAGTAAGTGACACAGTACTCTAAAAGAGGAGACAATAACTAATACATAGTCAACTGAAAAAAATAAAAGCATCCCATTCCGATCTGAGCATAAGCAAGTGTAATTCACAGAAAGCAAGAGTTTCCAAAATTTCATACCCAATAAATCAAGTCTGTGCCTAAATATCACCACATAATTTAGAGGAAACAAAATCAACTTATGGTTGAATTATTCAAGTTAACACTAGCTTCTGTCATTAGATACCAAAATACCGAGGTGCTACTCGGTTTGCCAATGTCAAGAGGAGTTGATCGTTCCTGAAGGCCATGCCCGATATATATAGTGTGAGGGTAGCGGTGAGCATCATTGAAGGATGTGGTTACAAAACCGTTATGCCATATTAATCGCCAATTATTGAGAGTTCATTTACGAAGTCCGAGGTCGGCCCATTGGGCCCGATGTCCAAAGACGGCCCTGGTTAGGATCAACTCGGGCCATGCCATAATAGGTTACATATTTCACAAAACAAATAACTATATAGACCTATTGGCAAAGGAACAACATAACAATGAGATCTTAATTGCTGTTCTTTTCTTTGGACTCTTCCATGGCCTACCTTAGATAAGCACCGTTCTAAACACTTATCATGCCCAAATTGGAAAAACGTATAATGAAAGCATAGGATAGTATCAACTTATTGGCTTTCCGATTGCACTAATTCTTTGTCAGAGAGACAATTTTATAACTGAAAGCTCGCACACATGATAATAAGTTCCAGCGAAATCACATAATAGATGGTCAGAGGGGTTGATCTTAGTACTTAAATAGCAACCTACATATTATCCTATTCCTATGCCTTGTAAGGCTTGACAACTGTCTTCCTTAATTGACCAACTGTCTTCCTTAATTAAGTGATGTGGCCCTACTATATATAAACACTAAAAAGTTGAAGTTGTGGTTCACATTACTACAGCAACACAAGGCAGACTATTTTCTCAGCCACCTGAGACAATTTCTTCTCCCCCGCTGATAGCACCATCCCTCTTTTTTCCTCACCCCTTATTGGTTTTAAAGCCACTAATAGTTTATTTCTATAATTTGTAACGTCCAATAGTTATAATTGTTTCTGTGCTAATCATTACATGGTATGAGATATGATTGTCTTCAGTTCAGGGACACACAAAGCATTTGCGTTCTTTCATATTTTTTTGGGTTCTCAAAATAATCCAAATAAGTAGATATGTGCCATATTTGTATTTCCATGGCCATAACTACCTCATGACTCTGTCTGGACTCTGAAGAAGGATGGCTAGAAATCTATCAGGGGTAAAAGTATAAAACAGACTTGGTGATTGTTACTAGCTCTTACACTTACACTGCAACAGTGACACATATAAGTAGATCTTGAGATGATATATTGATTCTGGAAAATAATAATCCCAAAAAATCATGATGGTGTTCTTTTACAATTTTGGGAGTCTAGTATGCTTTGCTTTTTTATCATAAAGACTAGCATATAACCATATCTTTGACTGCAATAAAGTGGATTAAACTGCTAAGTCCTATATGTTTATGGTAGATTAAATAACTGTTATATTAATGCTGCATCATTCATAATGATCTCCTAGAGCCCTAGACCCCATTAGTGGAGAAGTTGCAATACTACCGCGTATTAAGATATTCTTAGTGAGATGTCAAGAAGTTTAATATTAATATGCAAATTTGCATTTTTTTAAAAATCTTTAAAATGGTTTATGTATTTAAGTGGGGGTCCATTAGTTATTAACTGTAAACTATTTTTCTTTCAATTTTAGTTTCTTTAAGCTCAAAGGCATAATTTGATCCATTAGCCAATCCCACTTAGTTGGAAAAAGGCTTGGCGGTTGTTTTTTAGTAAGCTCAAAAGAAAGATGATAGCATGGGCATTGCCCCTTCGACTACAAGCAGTAGCAGTAGTACCAAAAAGTAAGGATAGTGAGAATTTAAAAAGTAGGTTATAAAGGACAAATGTGCTAACCTTGATCTGCCGCTGCTCTAATTGCATTGATGTTAGCAGTTCCATTAATTTTGTACATGTACGAGTTGGAGCCAAAACCACCAACACAGGAGATCTAATAAAAGAAACACAAGTTAGCACAATAAACCTTTGATTCACAAGGAAAACCACAAAAGTAATAATGACAATAATAAGTATAGTCTTGTATTCTAAGCAACAATATTCAGACCCATTTGGTCATTAGTAAGCTAAGTTTACTACAATTCTTTTGAACCAAAATTATCTCCCAGTCAATCACAAACATTCACTTTTCTTTCCATTTCAATCTGTTAGCATCTTCTTCTAGTTCTTATTCCTCCCTCCCCCATCTTATGTAGCCTTCAACCAAATTGTACCATCATCCTCTTCATCATTATCTAAATCCACCACTGCTGGAGGCTAGGCTTCAACCACCTTTACCTACACCTTGTCCCAAGTTGGTACCCACAACCCATGGACTTGCATCTCAACTGTTCAGTTGTCCCCAATACAATGGAATATCGTTTTAGCAACAAAACAAAAAATGGTAAAGCTTGCTACTTCGACACATTAATGAAAAGATTGTAAAAAGTGGAAAACTTCAGTAGAAAGCTGAAAACATACAGATATTAGCATTACATAACAGTGAGCTATATTGTTATCGAAAACTTAATAAAGCACTGGGGATTCTCACGAAACAAATTGGCTAAAAGCAAAAGCAAACACTTGCAATTGCAAAGGAGACAAAAATAAGTCAAACCCCTGCGGCTTTGGGCTTGCTCTTAGTCTTAGCTGCTAAATATTTACCAGGCATTATAACATGATAAGCAGAAACTTACAACAGCAGTGACCCCATTCAGAGCTTCCTTCAATGAATCAGGTGAAAGAATATTCCCTGATTATGGGAAGAAAATTTATTATATTAGAACTATTAGAGCATCCCACAAATATATTTTCTGCAAGGAGAATGCCAAAAAAAAAAAGAGAGAAAGCAGACCTTTATACCAGGCAACATTGCTAGCCCAGGAATCATGCAAGGAAGACCTACCAGACCTGGAAGTAAAACACACTGTGAATGACAAGGTAAAGACATTACCGCGAGAAATTGTTAAATAATAAATATGAAAATGAGGTAATAAGACTTGCACGACATAATTTAAATACAACAGGCTATAGAGTTAACTGCCCATGACTATCCCCATATCCATAATAATATTCATCAGGAAACGATTACTAACGCTTCCAATACTTAAAGCATGATAGATAGACTAATAGTTGTCACAAATATGAAAGAGGGTCAAACCTGCTAAGACTTGCAACAGATAAACCACGATCTAACGCCTCTCTACAAACGTGTGATCCAACAAATCCATTGCCTCCCAACACAAGCAACTTGAATAACACACATAAGTATTAGGTTAAAGAGGCATATACATAAAAGTAAGAGTTCAAAAATAAATGTTAACACATGTGGTTATTTATGATTGTAGAATACCTTTTCTGTTGGGGGTGGGGGCACATTTACAGTCTCTGCTTCTTCAACTTTGAAGGGCTCATCAACCTTGATAGAATCCGTGGAGAGATTTCTCACGTTCTTTGACATGGCCATTGCACTTGAAGGTAAGAAAAGGGAAAACACGTTTTACAAATCATGAAGGCAGCCAATACCCCAACTAAGCATAAAATTCAAACCACATTTGTACTAAACTTGATCCTATGAATTCCATAAATAAATAAATAAATAAATAAGCTCAAACTACACTTAATTAACGCCAGCTATTGTCTATAGTATAATCTGCGTAGCATTGTTAATTTGATAGAGCTCAATTTCAAATCAATTATAGTTGTTATAATACTAATACGCAAAAAAAGAAAGAAAAAAAAGAAAAAAAGAAAAGGGAATAAAAGTGAAAATTGAAGAGGAAAAGGTAAGAAGCAAACTTGATCCTGGAAAGGGAGGGCGAGGGCGTGGAATGGATCAAGCGCGAGACCACTGTTCTCATTTTGAAACTTGAATTGAACCCCTCTCTCTCTGTTTTATGTGTTGTAGAAGAAGTGCTTCCTTGTTAGAATTAGGAAATAGGAAACCCGAGACGAAAAGCAGTGGGCTCCATAAGCAGACAGCGAGAGAGAAAGCGTACACATGGCAGCACCTCTTTAACCACATGTGGCTCTATTCCAACCTCAACCTTTTTCACCAATATTTATTTACGACTTTGTTTTTTGGTAATAAGTACCAACAAAACAACAATAACTGAATATTAACAATACCGTTTTTTTTTTTTTTTTTTTTACATAATAACAATACCAAAAAGATTTTTTCACAAAAAAGAAAACAATGATTTTCTCCAGCTAGAAAGCCTTCGTTTCGATTGCATGAGAATTTTGTAGACCCTAAAAAGAATCTGTTCAAATATTTACTCTCGTTTTATTTTACGGTCATTTTGTTTTCTTTACTTATCCAAAAAAAATTCTACTAGCCGTATTAAGGCTCGTTCTTGCGGTTGGCAGCTAGTATTAAACGAAATAGTCTATTGATCCATTCGGAGCAAATAGGCCAATTCTACTCGTGGGCTGTGATAAAAAGCCTGCGGTTGGTGTTGGATCATCATTCATCAATCAGCATCTGCACTTCACTGGCCCATCACTGAACAGAATCATGAACGTAATGACCAAAACACAATCAGTGAAAATTAGTTATTTTTCTTCTTCTTTTCACGGTTCAGTTAACACAAAACAACCATACGAGGCAAGCTAATAAGTGGGCACATGTATTTTTGGATGACAAAGGATTTATCCCAAGAATATATATTCTTGACGAGGCCGAAATATGGTCTTCAACTCCAAGACTATCAAATGAAAATGTATGACACACCCAGGACTAATCAGGATGGGAGTGATCGTCGGTGCAAAAGATGAAATACGAATAAGGAGTGATTGTTGACAGATTTTTAGGTAAAGGGACACATGAATGAATCGATTTCACATCAGAACGAGATAGATCCTAAGACTATATAGGTATGAGACTACAAAGTTGAAGAATTCCGAGATATACCACCAAGATGCATATTCTTTTCGGGAGCTCATCACTTAAGAACTTTATGGTTAAGCGTGATTGACTTAGAACAATTCTGGAATGAGTGACCTTCTGGAAGTTTTCCTATGAATCATGTGATTGGGGACCAAACATGCTGAAGAGGTCTGTGTTGATTTGTGGGGACAAATGTCAATCTGGAAAGCAGTCCGGAATGTTAGATATCACATGCCCACGATTGGCACACATATTCAGCTATTCTTTATTAAAGTTGTTATGTTAGTTAGTTTCAGTTAGAATACTGTTATCAGTTAGTTTTTGTGTATTATGATCAGTTAGTTTTATAGCTTTGCAAGCCCATTAGCCTTGTAGGCCCAAATAGCTTTGTATAAATATTTTGATGAATTAATGAGAAGAGATAATTCAATTGTAAATTCAATAATATGGTATCAGAGATGCGAGAGAAAGGAAAATGGTATCAGTAATATGGTTCGGCTTTAATTTCCTCGAAATCAAAGAAACAAGTTATCATTTCTCGTTCGTCTTCTGAAGCGGAATATAGGGCCCTTGCTTCTACTACTGCTGAAGTTCAATGGCTCATTTACTTGCTCCGTGATCTTCATAATCCATGTTCCAAACTGGTTCCCATCTATTGTGACAACAAATCAACTATTCAAATAGCTCAAAATCTGACTTTTCATGAACGTACGAAGCACGTGGAAATCGATTATCATTTAGTTCGTAAAAAAATGCAACAGGGTGTCATCCATCTTCTTCCCATTTCTTCTGCTAATCAAATTGCGATATCCATACTAAGCCTCTGCAACCTGTTATTTTTCACTCTTTGTTATCCAAGCTAGGCATGATTAATATCAATGCATAGTTTGAGGTGGGTTGTCGGCACACATATTCAGCTATTCTTTATTAAAGGTGTTATGTTAGTTAGTTTCAGTTAGAATATTGTTATCAGATAGTTTTTGTGTATTATGACAGTTAGTTATATAGCTTTGCATAAATATTTTGACGAATTAATGAGAAGAGGTAATTCTGTTGTAATATTAGTAATACCCACACACAATAGATTATCGGAGAATGCTAACCAAGAATCAAGAAAAACAATTTTTTATGGGGAAATAATATATTTATTATTATGAAAAATTGTATGTTTACTTAAGAGCACTGATTAACAAGACCCTAAATTATATAGCTTATTCACAAAGGCCGAAGCCACAAAATGAAGCTTAGAAGAATTCTGTGGGAGAGTAGTAAAGGAGGATGTTAAAGCATGTGCATTATTCATGAAAAGTCATGTCTGACAATATATTTTCCGCACTCATAAGCCCCCGACTACCAACCTTTCGTGCTCACAAGCCTAATCATATGCTTCAAAATTTACAAGGTTCTAAGAGAATCTTTGATGGATTTATACGTAACATTGGTATATGGCAGACAACATCAGAAGAAAATCCACTATATAACTCGTAGAAATGCATATCTATACTTGATATAGCTGCATATCTGATCAAAAGCTGAAAGAGATTCCGAATATATATTATATATGTTGGATTTGGAGTTGAGAATACTATAGCTGAGCTCAGTGAGATGACATGCGATGGAATGAGATGCCAAATTAAAGTAGTTAATTACAAGTTGGAAAACTTACATGATTGAACGAAGAAAAGGAAAAGAAGATAAGTTAGTAGCTAAAAAATTAGATGCTCGGTAGCGTGGTAGATTTTGAATAAGCTTAGTGAGTTAGTTGTGATAGCAATAGCTCAACAGGAATTGTGGGGAACAGGGAAACAAGCAGAATATTGGATCTTTCAGGTGTGGTTGTTGGTGGATATATGCATGAAAAGTTGAAAACTACTTAGCTAAACAACTATGAGTTGGAGGCAGCCTGAAATCAATTGAGAATCAATTCTACATTCACGATTATTCCCCCATAATCTTTTGCCTGCCTTCAACTCATAGTTGTTTAGCTAAGTAGTTTTGCCATGGAGTGATGTCCGTGACGCTGTAGATTAGATAGCATACACTATCAAGTGTCCTGTACCTGTATTATATGAATAATTCATAACGAAAAGATGAAGTGTTAGGTTACTTCTACCAGCCTACAAGAAAAAGACTAATCTTAAGTAAGATTATAAAGTGAATATGTAACACTATCTTTAGTTTAGTTAGTTGACATCTCTATATAATTTATTAAAGATAGATACACTTTTATTTACACGCTTTAACAATACATTATCCCATATTATAACTTTCATGACCGTCAGGCTCCACAAAAAAGGGATTGGATCAAAGAGGAGTTGCTAGTTGTTAGTGAAGTATGTCACACATCACTCAAATTGGGGATCGGACTAGTTCTCTCACTCACTCACTTTTGCTGCGTTGCAACAAAAGATTCCAACACCAAATATGAGTAATTACGATTAGATTACTTTGGACGCTAAGTCCTGATTGAAACAAAATAAATTTCATCGTAAGGCTAGTGCCCTATCCACTTTTGATGCGGTATTCAAAACACGAAGTTATAAATATCTAAACATCATTAGCATAAAAAGCACTGTAATGATTCGATGAGGTCACAGACTATTGTTTATACTCAAAATATTATATTACTACTTATACTTATCACGATCTGTTGATAATTGAGGGTGTGCCTTAGGGCACTAACTTAATAGCAGGATCGGCTCAAGGGTCAAGTAACTAAAGCCTTTGTTTTAGACCTCAAAAAAATTTACTTATACTAAAAAAAAATATTTAACGTCAGTCAGAGGCTAATATAGTGTCGGGTTGACCTATGCTAATTAGTGCCGACCAGACCTATGCTACTTTTAAAAAAAAAACTTTTCAAAGAACATCATCTCATAATTCATTTTAAACCTAAATAAATGTTGGGTCAATCATGATAACAAGGGGTCAAAAGGGCCATAACATCCAGTATCGTTGTGGATCCCGCACATATATGATCAAACACTCTGGTTTGGAAATATCTATAACCGTTTTCCGTGGAGGCTGGCATTTTTGCTTGTGCATGTCTTGAGGCCAAGTTCAATTTAGCTATTTATGTGTGTGGTGGTTCCACCACTAGATTAGAGCTTCCTTAGTGGCTTTTCCCCTTTTCTTTTGGCTAATTGGGGGTATTCTAGTGGCTAATGCATCTTTGTAAATTCATGGACTAGTGGTTAATGCATGATTACGAGCATAATTCAATAAAAGAGCTTAAAAAGAGAGATTTGAGATGGATTAGCTGATAACAAGTAGAATGATTTAGTACAAATTAAAACTATAGAATCTCTTATGGTTTATCAACGTGACCGATGAGCCAGTTCAAATAATCAAGGTGAAGAATCAAAGTTAGAGAGCATTCCAATTCGGGGAGTGGGGCTTTTATGGAAAATAGGTGAAGAATATATTTTGAAGTAATAAAGCAGAAAAGATGAAGCATCAAGGTGGACATCACATGATGCCAAAGGCAAAAGGTTTTTCTATAACTTGATATCTTTATTTTCCAACTATGTTTGCTACACGAGGGAAAACTAATCAATCAATGTATAAATAGAAGAGTATCCATTTTCATATCCCAATTTTATTTTTGTGCAATAAAGTATCTCAAACCGATAGTCCGAGATTAATTCCTTTCGAGACATAGAGATCACTGAAGTTAATTTTTATTACACTCTTCTTAAATTATTTTCTTTTTGAACAATAAAAAAGAGAAACACTCTTCTCAATATATAATCTTTCTCTTTCTTTTTATTATTATAAAGTAGTGTAGAGAAAAAATGGTGTTTAATAAAGTCCTAGATAGAATATGGAATCAGCTGCGTCACAAGGAGATAAAGAATAATTAAACTTGCTATGCAGAAATCAGAATTAAGGTTACGTAGTTATATTCTATATATGTACGTAAATAAAAATTAATTCCATGCTTGAACAATACCAGGAGCCATCATGCTGAAAAGACTCAACTACTGAATGCCATAATGAATTAAAGAAAGATTATATTCTTTACGGATAAGAAGAGGGAAATTGTTAACAGTATATATCAGCCAGAAAGAATTTACCTGAAGTTGACATTAATCAGGGGGTAAGGAAACTACCAACGATTCAATTGGAAAGTTAATAAGATTATAAGAAACATTAATTTTATGAAAATGACCGCGATAGGGTAATATGGAAAACAATTACATGGGGCATTAAATTTTATTAACTGAAAAGGTGGACTTTCACAAGCTAATGAAATATAGTAAAAAGGAAACCGACAACACTCAACATATTAGTAAATAATTTGTTTCCTTGACCATGTTATCATGGAGATACCCTTGTACAAAAAAAAAAAATATATATATATATAGTAAAAATAAAAATGTATGAAATAAGCTAAAAAAGAGTAAACTCTCATATAATAAATATTTATTGAATAAGTATCTAATTAAACTTTTTACCTAAACGCATCACAAATCCGAAAAGAAGTGTTTTTTTTTAAACAATGGAACTATTTAAAGAATAAGATTTTGTTTATATAGGGTCGCCCGAAACTAGACCCCGTTTGTTTAGGATTAAAAAAAATTGATTTTTATATGAAATAATTTAGTGAATACTTTTAAGACAACCTACTCAAAATAGTTTATCATTATAATTAGATTTTATATTTTTTTTTCAATTCTAATTATTTTCAAAAGTTAAAACAAACAGATATAAAACTCTTAAAAGTGATTATTTTAAGAAAAATTTATATTTAACAAAATAATCTTAAACAAGCGGATACTAAGTTATAATGAACCCACAAGTTTGTGCTAATAATACAGATAGTGAACCCTCCTTTCTAATTTGGATATTCTAGCTAGTGATTTATTTTGGTCAAATTTCTAGTGATATTTTACCCCAATATATTTCACGAAATTAAAATACCAAGAATTGACAAACAAATGATGTAAATATAGATAGATAGATGGAAAGAAAGAGGACTATATAAAATAAATATATTATTTATAATTAAACAATCAATATATATAATATATGAAAGAAAGTTACATTGTCAAAAAATTTGTCACATGATATGTAGGTCAATTAATAAATGACTTAGTTTTATGACATCTAACAATATTAGCTATTTTTTCACGATATGTCACCTAATATGACAGCATAAAAGAATATTGGCATATATGTCAAACAAAATTGTGCAGCATGTGAAAAAATGTCACCGTGAATTAAAAAATTTTAAAAATTATATGTTACTATTGTTGTTCAAATTGGTGCTCTGCCAATTGATTAGCTAAT
The DNA here is from genome assembly GCA_039655645.1 of Ammopiptanthus mongolicus. Taxonomy (NCBI): domain Eukaryota; kingdom Viridiplantae; phylum Streptophyta; class Magnoliopsida; order Fabales; family Fabaceae; genus Ammopiptanthus; species Ammopiptanthus mongolicus. Next base: position 6,894,389 of record CM077345.1, read on the forward strand.
TCTATTGCAATGATTCCCCTAGTTCAGTCAGTGTATTGAGAAAAAGATTATCTTTCTCAGTAGTGGGTTTCTAGGCTATTTCTGAAAGTATCTAGTGTTGAAGGTTGAACTAGAAAACTAAGGATCTGATTGGTTTGTTTCTAGTTTCTTGTTTTCATTTCCTGATTCCAAACATAATTATAACATAAAAAATTTCAAAAATGTCATATTGTTTTCATTTTGTTTCTTGTTTCCACGTATTTGTATAGAAAACAGTGAAAACAAACAAAAAGTTGTTTTCAGTGTTTCTTTTACAAATTTTTTAAAATAAGAAATAGAATGAAAACAATGTAACACTTTTATAATTATTTGTGTTGTAATTATTTATAAAAATCAGGAAACTAGAAACAAACCAAACAGGTCCTAAGTTTGCATTAAAAGTAAAGTGAAGTATGAGGAAGAAAGTAAAGACAATGTATGCAAAAGATAAGTTGTATGATTGATTAATTGTGTGTAAAACTAGGTTGTTCAACTTGTATTTATAAGCCTCAACTACTTAGTTACCCTATGCTTGTGACACCTTCAAACCGGTATCATGTTTGTAACCCAAAAACACCAATTAAAACGTTAAATAAAACTTGTTGGTTTTACTTTCGGAAAAACGATTAATTTAATATATCTTATTAAGTCCTGAAAATCGTGATAAAATTTTTTCTTATTTATCAACCATAAATAACCACAATTTAGAGTAATAATATATATATATACACATCAACAGCTGGCCATATACAGACGACTTATGGACAACATGTCCCTTTTCAAAAGAAACTATAAAAGTAAGCCAATAAAAAGGCTAAAAACTAGGCAGCGATAGTCTGGAACCATATCTCTAAAACTCATGGCCATCAGTAGCCGCTAACAGACTACCCAAAAATCGCTGCCTCAAAAGAAAGGTCTACACCCTAAGCTGGTCAATCTAGTGGAAGCCATTGGACAGTCCCCCAAAGAAGGGTCCAACAGATCCATCGGAAGAGTGGTCAGGGGAAACTACATCCTCATTGACCATCCCTGCGTCCCCGGCTCCCTCAGCAGGAGCATCCCCGTTTCCCAGAGGATGATACTCAGGAGTCGCAATGAGCTCCTCCTCCTCGGAATCCTCCTCAGGATCCTCCTCCTCCTCCCCCTCTGGCCCATGGGCACCAAGATAAACGGAGGTGGAGGGGATAAGGGAGGCTGCTGCTGTGGCTGCTAGGCGGCTGGGATATGGTGTTGTAACTCCTTGTGATCCATTAAGTACTGCAGCATCAGCCAGACCGGTGGTAACGGCATCTGGATAGTCTCGACCATGTGTACCCTCTCCTGAGGTCCCACCTCAAAGTTCCCTCTCAGGGTGCAAACTGGGCCTGTATACGCCACGCTGGTAGCCCCGGGATGTATGACCCAGGCGGCAAGGTTCTCTCTATGATCAAAGGTAAGGGAACGGACTCGCGTATGCGCTAATCCCTCGCTCCCCAGGCTCATCTGTACATATAATATATATACCAGAAACAGAACAGTCCAGAAATATACAAGGGTGAGAAACCAATATATGAATCCAAAACGACAACTACATGCCCAATCACAAACAACAGATTCATACAGTATATCTCACTAAACATTATCATGCATCACATAGTACATCCATGTACTAGCAGTAAAAACACAAGGGCTTCGTACCCCACAATCAATGTCATTATCTAAATGTATGCATGACACTTCCATATATCTCAACTAATATTCAATCTAGATTTTCGGAAACCCCATCACCATAAAACAACGAGTTGGTCAAACTCAACGTCATTGCCCCGCATGCAACAATGACAAACGCCGGAATTAAAATTCGGCAAAACGTGAGCACGTAACCTCCCAGGAAATAATACATGGGTGCGCATGTCAGTGGTACTCACGATGTATAAGTCATACTATATTGTCCTCTTCACTGGACACAATACGCTCTCCCATGGCACGTATGACATCATTGTCCATCAAGGCACGATGTTACATAATGACAATAAGTCATCTCAGGTTTTCCTTGCCATCAAGATCCCTCGTTTCACGGCATGTCTGCGCCACACAAAATACATGAGAAAACTATTTAGTTTTCGATAATTGATCTTTGTCGCATTAATATTTCCTCGTTGTAGCATCAACGCTAACAACCACCACAATGTCTTAGACTCTTTAAACCTCAAAAACATTTTTCTCAAAACAAGACATCTAGTCCAAAACAGCTCAAACCCAAGCATCCCTAACCGATGCACCAGTTTAGAATTTTGGATTCAAGAGCATAAAACATCCTCAAGCTTACAGGACCACAAAGATCGTCCATAAGCCGACAGGACCACAACTAACACGGATCCTTGACCCACGTGTTTCTGCAGAACCCAAGAACCTCGACGTCTCGGTTTCTAGTTTCTAAGCTTAAAAATCACTTTTTTTTTCTCAAAAACCAAAACTTCAATCTCCAACACTTACACAAAGTCCTCGGGATCGATTTTCCATAAAACAAAACTCGGTCTAAAGACCATTTCTTTTCCTTTTGTCGTTTTTCATTAAAACACAAACTTTAAATTCAGCTTGCAAAAACCCTTTTCCTTGGATAAAATCAAATAACTTGAAAATCACGTTTCTCAAAACGCTTTGCTCAAACGGTTAACTTTATTAATTTAAAAACTAATAAAGTTTTCTAAAACACTATTTATCTTAAAAATATCGTTTTTCATTATTAAAATCACATTTTCACAACTTTGTCCTTTTAAGTTTACTTTTCCTTAAAAGCAGCTATTCATTATTATTTTATTTCAAAAGAGATAATTATTTATTTTCTCTTAAATTAAATTGAGAAACAATAAAACATATTTATTTTTCTCAATTCCACATCTCAAGCTTTTAAAACTTTTATGTTATACGATGTTGGATCCTAATCGATATTAGATCCTCTAACGCCTTAAATCTCACAGTAGGGCACACGATACATCCATACATTTATTTAACAGTTATACCATGTATCCACATACATCAGCAGTTGTATCATGCATAGGCAAATCAACAGCAGTAAATAAAACATTCCACCAATAATTAGATACAGACATTTATTTACATTACAAACACACCAATGTAGCATATAGCCTTCGGAATTGGAATTCCTCAGATTTATCCCCTTACCTCTTGAAGTTCCAAGGTAAGCAGTAAACACCCGATCGATCCGAAAACTTGTTCGATTAGCTGCCGATCACTACATACGCACAATCAATAAAGGCATTAACTCAAAAATACAAAGATTTCTCCTATTACACTACCCCTAGGGTTCGGCCCTTTGACCTTAAAAATAGCTAGGGAGCTCCAAAAATTCTCATTTCTTGGATAACACCCTAACTAAGGGAGATAACCCTAGATACCAACTAAAAACATCAAAAACCAACCAAAAACCCTACCCTACACTTAAAGGGGGGTCTCGGCCTCTCTATAGTTAAATAGCCTGGAGAGATTTCTTGGCTCTAAGCTCTTGGATCATACAAGTATATCATGAACCTAGGCCATAGAAATTAGTTTGGTATTAAAAGGATTTTTCTATGATTTTTCATGGATTTTTGAAGATTTAGGGACAAAATCCTAACTTCTATGATCATAGAAAAATTGAGGAGAGAAATGAGAGATTGAGAGAGATAGAGATGGTGAGCTACCTCCTAGAAGGATCCCCTTCAGAAACTAGTGAAGATTGCCTCACAAAATCTCAAGGTTTTACTCTCCAAAAATAGAGTTTTTGTGGAAAGACAGTGAGGAAGAAGAGAAAAGAAAGAAGAAGAGGTTGGGGGGGGCTGGTCGAAGGTGAGAGTGAATTAGATATTTAAGTTAAAGACTTAAAGAGTTAAGCAATAGGTAAAAAGGTAATTAGTAACAAAAATTAACCAAGGGCAATTTGGTCAATTCATGTCCCGACATTTTGAAATCATCACGACACTGGTATGAGTCCTCAAATGACTTAACACAACCTTGACATGAAGATTATCGGTTCATGGGTCTCGAAAAACCCTAACACGGCTCGATTCTTTTCCCTGATTGATTATCGGCCCGAATATAATATATTGTTTTTATTTTCGGACGTCAGAATGCATTTTAGCAAAAAAATAGAGGATTGAATTCTAAGACTAATGGTTCTGACCGTTAGTCAAAAAGAGGTCTCGATAATAGAAAAACACTATCATCCGTGAAACATAGATCGGGTTCCGTTTAAGTTTTCGGTCCAAAACTTAACCGTAGGCTCCTACGATTTTATGGAGCATGAATATGATTTTAGTTTTCCCAAAATCATTTTCTAAAGCATAGATAAAAATATAAACTCATTAATTGAGTTTATCGTTCTTAGAAAGCACGAAAAATCGGGGTGTTATAATGTTACTCCTGTTTGCTACATTCATTAGTTTTATAACCGTGTATTTACATCATGGCTAACAATTATAACTCAAGTAACTACCCCCATGCATCAACTAAGTTATGAACCAAAACCTACCATCTTGGCTAACTGACCAATCAACTTACCATGCCTTCCATATCTTTATTTTTAAGGGAGTGGATCTTCATGCATGTCTTTGACTTGGTCAACTCTTGAACTGCCTTGGACTTTATCAGACCAACTTTCATCTTCATATTCTCTCTCCAAAACTACTTTCAATTTCGAGTGTGTCAGGAAAAGCTGAAAAAAATAAATTATGTTGATAATCGTTTATAATCAGAATATGTTTTTGTTTGGGTATGTTTGCTAAAAAGCGATTTTAAGATGATCTATTTTGTTTGGATGATGCAAAAAAATCACTTTTATATAGTAAATTACGAAAAAAGATATGAAATTATTTGTTTGTATTAATAATACTTGATACTTTATTTAATAAACTTGTTGAAATGATTTTTTTTTTATATTTTGTCTTCAATTTTTTCTATTATAAAATTGAATATAATTTTATTAGTTTTCTTGACAACCATGTAAAAATATATTAATTTTAGCATAGTCATGTGCCCTTTCTTTTTCAGTTTTTCCTCCCTGTAAGTGAGCCGAAGCTTAGCCCATTCTTCTTATAATAGTTTGAACCAAAAACCTTAAGAAATTTTAGTACGCCGTATATGGAGCAAAAGCTATGGACTTGAAAAGGGGTATTTGGCAAAAAATTAGAGATGCCACAAAACGGATATTTCGCGTACCAGGGAGAGGGAGAGTTGGGATAGTGGGCAAAAAACAGCGTTTTTAATAATCCAACGATCCTTTAAAAGAGATGTCACAAAATAGTTTTTTTTCAAAAAAAAAGCTTTTTAAAAAATTAAGCTAGAGATCCAAACAGAATAGATTATTTATAAAATAGTTTTTGAGATAAAAAAACAACTGAAAGCTAAACAATCATCTTTTCTAAACACACACTTCATCCCACAAATATAGTAAAGGGGTTGCACGACTAACATTCATCTTTGAATTGGTCAGCGTTTCATGTGATTTCCCTTTTTATGAAAGTGAGTAAAGCCTTTATCATGCACTCATTTAGTCGTTAATAATATGAGCCCATTAAGGCCTAACAACATGCTCCAAGCACATTTAATAGTTATGTTTGATCGACTCTACTTCAACTAATTCTTCCCATCTAAATTCGGCAGACCATATACATTCGGCTATTTAACCATCATCCTATCAATTAGATAGCCTGTGTATCCATTATCAACAAAACCCAATTAATACATTAAAACCCATATTAGCTCACTAATTACCGCGGCTGTCTATACTTTACGCTGACTCAATCAGCTAGTCGTTAGTCAGCTAACACCCTTTATCACCTAATCAATTATCAACAATTTTTGGTGTTGACACTTTACACTCTGCATCTTTTAGGTGACTTAATAGAAACTGAAGAGATGCATTAATTCTTTTTGAATTTCTAACTCCCACTCACCGCAGTCGGTTAAGAGATTGATGAGAAATTTAAATTTTGAAAATCTTGGCTTATTATACATTTTAAATATTTTATTAATATGAATTTTTAACAAGCATGTGCACCCCTTGGGTATCATATCCTTACCTATGTGATCCAATTAGATGGTGAGAACTTAATCCTATATGACATTAACATGACTTACTTAATTGAGATGATGCATTCTAGTTGAATATAAAGTATCCAAATTCGCTACTTTTCAAGGTTAATATAGCAACGCCGCATAATATTTTATCCTCTGGAACGTTTGGTGGAATATTCACGTCTTCCTGTGTATTTGTTAATGGTAATTTTTTGTAATGTTTTTCTCTATATTTTTGTAGACAATTGCTAGTCAATTTTCTCTCAATTGATGTATATATTTAATGGAGTTGGAGTCGGTGGAAAAAGATGTATCTACTAGGCTACTAGCTAACTGTGACTTCAAGAGTATATGATGTGGGCATTACTCAGTAGTGACCTAACAGGCAAATACAGGCACTCATGTTGGTACGATTGCGTCCTTGCATATGTACGTGTCGTGCGCACTTGGAATTAATTGCCACATTTGATGGGGATAAATATATGCATCCCATTAGACATTAGTGACTGGCACTTGCTCTCAATAGCAAGCTGCTCCTTGTAAAAGTCTTCGATCAGTTTCATTTCGCCCCCCCCCCCCCTTACAATCTATCTATAATTTAATATGAATTATATTTTCCTCCTATGGTGCCATCTGAGCACAGCGTAAAATTAAGGTTGAACTTGAGTGGGATGAGTTAAAATAGCTACATGAGGGCCATGCCTGTGACAAACAAGTGCCGGGGCACAAGTGTCGGGGCAATGAGGTCTGTCCGGTGGATGTGGATTGCCTGCTGTCAAAAAACCCTGCGATTACTGCATTTAAACCAAATTCAATCCTTCTCTTTTATTTTCATTTAAACCAAATTCAATCCTTCTCTTTTATTTTATGTTCACTTTTTATTTTTTAATGTTATGTTTGAAGTGATAAAATGCTTGAATGCAGTAATTGCAAGAGGTTTTTAACAGCAGAGAATCCAAATCCCTATCCGGTAGAGAGGGTTGCGCCCCACAAATAAGAATGAGCTCATGTTTATTTTCAGATCTTAGTTGGGCCAAGATAAATCTACATCAAATTAAAACCCTCATCAATTAACCGCTCAAGTTGGTCGACGACTCATGCATTAAGTGACCTTGAAGATGCTATTAACCAAAATAAATCTACTAATTTTATGGCCAATATAATATTACGTTGTTAGATGAGAGTGAATGGCTTTGTTATTTTTTTTTCAAAGAGAGATTCATATGATATCTTACATGAGAGGAGAAAAGGGATAAAGGAAATGGGAAAAGAGCTAAATACGTTGCAAGAGTTTGAATTTGTGAATTCACAATTCATGTCCCGAATTTTAAACATGACATGAGGGGACGAACTATAACTTGGTTTTATCTATACCTGCTAAAACAAACCGATGATGTTGACAAATAGAGAAAGCTAGAGAGGACGCGGAAGTTCCATACTTAATTTAATAATTTATATTAAAAATGAAGGTGAAAAATTTATAATTCAATTTATTTATAAAATTATACTGAAAACTCATTTATATTTTACTTTAAAGTTGCACCTTACCAATTTGACCCTTGTATTAAGTGACACACTTGGAGCTTTTGTCTGATGATATTTAATTGACGACCAATATAATGGCATTGACTCAGCCAAAATTACGTAAACAAAAGAAAAGAGAATAAAAGAAAAACTGACAAAATATGGAATTAAGTCCAAACATATACAAATACGGGGAGTTACAAACGTGATGGCTGTTTGTGTTTAATGAGTGCCCAACTTGGGTCCATGGCACCACTAGACATTATCCCTAACCTATGATTACAATTAGGACTACAGCACCTGCGAGCATATTTACAAGTATATTCCCAATTATATTACAGGCATATAGAAATTAAAGCGCCTCCCCTCCGCATGCGCAAAATTATGCCTGCCTTTCTTACATAATATTTACCACCGGCAAAACTCCAGAGACAGAGACAGAGACAGCCAAACTATTCGTGCAAAATGGAAAGGACCTCAAATATAAGGAGAATGTTATCCGAGCCTTATGAGCATCTCCAATAATATATCTCATTAGAGACTCTTTTTTTTTTATGAATTCTCTCATGTCTGCATTAACACTTTTTTATTTTATATTATTTTAAACAATTATATATTCTAATGATGTAACTTTTAAAAATTTATCAAATGGGTTTCACAAATTAACTCATATCTTTATTTACATTTCTTTTTCTTTCTCAATTTCTGAAAAAAGTTCTATATTATTTTTCTCTCTCTTTTAATATTGTTTTTTTATAAGCAAAATATAAATGATATAAGTATGAGAAGTACTCAAACTGATGTACAAGAATAAAACTAAAAAAGAAGCACATGCGATAAGTAATCTCATACTATCTCTAACTTACAGATTGGTATGCTCTTTATAAAAGCCATAATCTCACCAAAGCCTAAACAGAATAGCAAGACACTGTTTGAAGCTAGTCCCAACGGTTTACATCAGCGAAAGAACCCCCATTAAAAACAAAGTCAATCATGGGGTACACTCATTATTTTTTTATTGTTGATTCTTATATAAGCACCCATTACCTATAGAAACAATTGCTTTTATATGTAACATTCATATCAACTTGCTCCTATGATGCAACACAACAAGAACATATCTTTAATTAATTTTAAGAACTAATTAAACAACTCTCATTAGAGTTGCTCTAAGGGAGTTAAGGATCAAAGAAAAACAATTCTTTATGAAAAAATAATATATTTATTATTTTGAGAAGTGATATACTTAATTTTCCTATAAAAACTTGTTGTTTTGAAATCTCAAATGTAATATCGATCAACTTGGTGTGTGTTTGGGAATAATGGAGGAATAATTCCTAAAAGAAGATTTTTTTTTTTTTTTTGGAATAAGACTTGTTTTGGGGTGAAACTCACCTTTTTGAGTAAAAGTTATAAAAAAATTCTAAGATAGTAAAAAGATTATTTTTCTTAATAAATGAGATTTGGGCATTTTTCCAAAAGTTTTAAGCATTTGTGATTATTTCACATAGATAAATACCATTTTATCATCAACAAAATAATTTTGTTCAATTATACCATATCTCTTTTTATAATTTAATGCATAAAAGCAATTCATTTTATAAATTCAAATAAAATAAAATATCTTAAAATCACTTTCAAGCAAATATATTTAAATATAAAAAATATATTATCTATAAAATTATTATTAAAAATAATCTTTTTTTACGGTTAATATAAACACACTCTTCAATTAAGTTTGAGATTAACATAAGAGGCTTGCAAAAAAATCAAGTGAGTAAACAGTAGATTTTTTTACTAAACTAAAACTTGAGTTCAGTATCATTTTAACAAAAATCTCAAAAAAGGATGGAATGTAATTGACCTATTTTACTTTTCATTTTAGCATGTATCCTCACTCTCTCTTAGTTTGGCGTACTAATGCTACTTCTCTAGCAAGTAATTATTTGTGGACTTGAATTTTAATACTGAAAAAACTCTTCAATTACTGAGTTCAAGCTTATGTATCACTTGAATTACTTTATAATTTAAGTATTTAAGATTGGGTCCAATTGATAAACTAATTTTTTTTGCATATGCTTTAGCAAAAGAAAGAAGGTTCCCATTTGGATGGCGCGTGGCAATTGTGGACCTGAAATGAACTCTGCAAAGGTGGTGAAATGATGATGCATATAGCTGTGTTTTTGTTCTTGCTGTTTCTGTTCTCAAATCTGTATTAATGAGATATATGGGAGGTATTGTATGAAGATGATAAACAATAATTTTTTAAGAAGCTTGCAGGTTCAGGGTGTTGCTTTCAGGAGCTATTCCGGAGCTTATTTGTTACTTTCTAGGGATCTTCTAGTGGTGGTGTTGTTTTGTTGTGCTGATAGTATAGAAGTATGCTATATTGGTGTTTTTCTGTGAAGGTGTATCGAGCCCTATGACTATTAGAGAAGGCAGCATATTCAGAGTGTTTTGGTCTTTGTTCAGGCCTTCAGGGTGTAGCAAGCCAGACATTTTGTTCTTATTAATTGGTGCTCTTTGTGAACAGTGAGACTACAGGAGATGCAGGATTCAAGAGTTGCAATTCCAGGAAATGCTTTTTGAGTCCTATAATTGGAGCTTTATTTAGTTTTCTTTTTGTATTTTGATAGTTATAATATGTACAGGGTGTTTTTCTATTGTTGAGAAGGATATGTTATTTTAAGCCTTCTTAGGGGTGTTGTTGCTGGGGTGATGAATTTTTGTGAATGTCTAGTGTGTAACGAGTACATTGGTGTACTTTTATATTATCTAGCTTTAAGCATATGATTGGGTGTGTCTTCTTCAACCCTTTCTAAAAGGTGAAGAGATTGATCACTTGTGATGTTGTAATTAGATTCTTTTGAATAAAATGTTTTATTTATTTATCGAAAAATAATTGAAGTATCGTTTTAAATATCTCCACCGAACATGAGTTCATAATCACGGAAAATATCTCCATTGAGATGAGACCTTTTGGGTAATATCTAAAATCAAATCTATAAAAATATAAGTCCAAAGTGGATAATATTATATCAATATGAAGATATGTGAGATTCTTCGATATCCTACATATAGCAAGACCCATAAGACCATTTTAGTAGAAATGCTTCATCGTGGTAGAGTGATTAACTAGAGCAACTAATGACCAACTGAATTTCACGAGTGAAGAGTGAGAACCGCTCCAATGAAATACTTTTGAACAAGTTGGTTGCTAGTGATTTTAACAGTGTTGCTATTTCATAAGAAAATACAGATTCTCCTAGGAATTGGTTTTTACTTCTTACCAATTGAATTGTGTGTAGTTGGTTAATAGATGGAGAGAGAGAGAGAGAGAGAGAGAGAGATTCAAAAATGGAGAGAGAAATTCATGATATAAACAGTACAAATTGGTCTTCATACTGATTAGCCTTTTTGTGATTTTATTCTTTAATATAAAGTCAGCCACCGATGTTTGACTCTTTAGTTTTCTGATCAGGTGACTCTTTAGTTAAAATCAAATTAAAACGAGAATAAAATTTAAAATATATGAAAATGGGAAGGTAAAAATACTTTCTTTTATTATTTCAATTTTCAAATGAATGAGGCGGCCATGAAGGGCTACATGAAATTTTCTTTCCTTCCTTTATAAAACTTTTTTTTTCTTTTTCAAGCACAGAGAAACAAAACTTTATCTTTTTCTTTTCTTTTGATCCCCGCATGCTTGAAGTTGAAGAGACGGATCAACCTACAGGAGATGGTAAAAGTGAGAGGAATGAGAAACTATGATGCATGCAAACTGCATATAGATTCATCGTATTAGTTTTTTTCTCTCTTATTTTCACTGATGCAAGATATATGTATGACTTGGATATATTATTGTGCAACTGAACTGTCTCATCAGGTAACAAAGCGAATACCTTTCAAAACCTCTAATAGGAATTTGTAATGGATCTATGCTGTAGAACCACCACGGGGGATTAATAGATGGGATGATTGTTCCGAATAGACTCTCTCAACCACATTCGTGCAGTAAAGTAAGTGACAATATATCAAATGCACCTAGCTAATCAGATATTTCCTTTATTCTAAAACACATCGAACATTAATGAGGATGTCAGAATTCTTAACATGATATTAGAGCTTTGTTCTGTCCAATGGAGTGGATAGTGTCGTTAGCCTTCGTCTGTGATAACGAGCTCAAGCTCGAGGGAGCGTGTTGCAAATCCCACATCGAATAGTTAACGAGCCTGATCATTGCTTATATAATTAGGTAGATCACCCCTTCATAAATCGATTTTTGAAGGGATCATTCGAATGTCTAAATTCTTAACACCCTCTACTCAACAGTAAGAGCAATATAGTGATGAAGACCCTTCATTTCATCATATAATTAAGACTGATGAAACAAAAGGAAAACCGCAACAGCTTTGTTTCCACTTTGCCCGCATTGCTTATTCTCTTTTATCCCTTGTTGATGATTGTGGTTACTTTAATTATATAAAAACATCTAATCAGGCAGCACATGGTGCGCTTTCCCTGTGGCGTTGTATGGGGACCCCAAAACCCACATGGGAAGGTCGCTCAACCAAAGTGGATAAGATTTGTCCATTTTTTTTTTTTCCTTATTTTCAACAAAATGTGTGAGATTACATCATCCGGCTAGAGACATTCCTTTCAAGATGCATTGTTATTACTTATTAGCAAGTGGAGGAATACAATAATATTTCTTATATAATAATTAGAGTTTAATTTTAATACATTATTTAGTATAAAAAATTTTATATTATAAATAATAAGAATTAAATATTTTTAATAATATAATAATTTATAATTGATAAAAAAATTTGTTTATACTAATAATACATAACATTTAAATCCTATTAATTATGGGATAACATTTGATGTTTTTTTTATTTTTTAATATATTTTTAAATATGTATATACAAAAAAGATAAATATATATATATTATCAATTATAATATTTAAAATTTGATATCTAAATATCAAGATTTTGAATACTGTCATGAGTCTTGACCTGTTTCGTCCTTCTTTATATTTGTAGCTTATTATTTGTAAAAAAGCATATATCACCAATTACTGTAGCTTATTATTTTCTTAAACCCATATTTTTTAAAAGTGCAAATTGTCTCCAAATGACATCGTCCTGTCTCCATCGGGCACAAACATCTGATGCAGGTACCTTCTTCTCCCCGTCCTCCTTCTCTCTCTTGTCCTATTTTGTACAAAAATATATTACTCATGACTCATGCGTCATAACTCATAACTCTAAATAATTGGTTTTCCTCAGAACAAGAATGTTCAAATGATGAATATGGTACCCGTCAATTTTTCCCAATTAATTAATTAGTTCATACATCTTTTATATATAAAAGTAAGATAATGATTAATGATAAAAATGTAAAATCACTTGTATAATTTTTTTTTTATATTTTGTTTCTCATTTTCTTTTAATTTAATGTGGAGTTAGATTATTAAATGTCACTTATGAATATATGTTATTTAATTATATTTAGTTACCATAATAAATTTTTTAAATATTACTTTTAAGTATCTACACTCTTATATATTTAATTATTGTATTGATAGAATATTATCAATTACATTATGGAATATTATTTGTTGTCAAGATACACTTGAATAGATGGAAGAAAATAACAGTAATTTTTTGTGAAATGCAAAATTGTATTAGAAGTGAAAAAGTAGGACATTTGCTTACAAAAATATCACAATTATATTACAATTACATTTGTTGGTAACAACTTTTGGAGAGAAAAGTTTGAAAATTAGTTTGGAGAATCAAGTTACTAAATCTCATTTTCGTTTTGTTCTCTGAACTGATTTAAGTTTAAGTGGTTTTTTTTCTATAAAATACATGTTTCACTTAGTGCTTATGTTAAATAATCTTGTTTGTTAGTAAAGAGAAATTAACTTGCCTATTTGGATATTAGTCAATTGATTTGTTTATAGCTATAGTTGCCTACTTGGTCAAAATGATTTAGCTTGATGCTTTGATGCAGTTTATGTCTTTAGTAGTTGAATCAGATGTTTAGCTTGACATTTTATTTTTTATTTTTGTTTATTTTTTAACAATAGTTGCCTACCTTGCTATTGCTAAGATGGTTTAGAAAATGGGACTTGAGCTCGATGTGACAAAGATTGATTTGTTATTTGCTCCGGATATTTTCGTAGTTTTGAAAGAGATAAGAGAGTAAAAAGCAATGTAATAGAAGATGAGAAATCAAATGAAGTGGTTGAGGGTAAAAATATAAAATCACTTGTGTAAAAAATAAATACTTTTTTGCTCAAGTCCAACAACCTCCTAATTTAGTCTAGTTTGAGGACACTACTGATAGCAAACATTAGCTAAAATGTAGAGGACCAAACCTCCAACCCTTTTCAATCATAGATTTAATGTAAAAACAAATGGAAGGCTGAGATTGAAAATGTGTAACAGGGTATACCAATAATGTAACTGTGGGAGAGAGAAAACTATGCGAAAGGGTGAGAAAACCAAGAAAGAGAATAAGAACATTCGAGTTGGTCCTCCTCTTCGATTTCTTCTCTAGCAGCTTCGTCTTTGAATAAAGACGGACAAGGTTCAAAGAGGAAAATGAAGAGGTCTTGGTGGAGCTTGAAGTTGAGAATTTCTTGAAAAGAGAAGATGACCCGAATCCCAGTCGTGTCCATGCCGGCGAGGTGCGTGTGGTTCACGGGTTTGAGGTGGAGGCCGTGCACTGTGGTTGGGTTGCGGTGGATCTATTTCAGAGAGAGTGCGACACGACTGTGGAGTTTGGCTTCGCGTGGTGGTGGCTGAAACGTTGAGGACGACAGATCTGGCATACGGTGGTCTGAGGTGGGTTTGACGAGTTTCGACATTGTTGGATCTGTTTCAAACGAGAGTGCGATGCAATAGTGGCGTTTGGCTTCACGTGGTGGAGTCTGAAATGTTAGGGATGGCAGATCTGCCACGTGGTGGTTCGAGGTGGGTTTGACGTGTTTCGACAATGGTGGATGAGACGAGAATGCGACACGGAGGCTCTGGTTTGTCATAGCTGCCATGCACAACAAAGAAAGGAGATCTGTTGATGCCATGGCGGTGGTGGGGTGGTGCCATTTTTTTTAAAAAAATAAATATGAATTGTTTGATTTAATTTGATCAGTTGTAACCGATAAAAATGCTAGAGGTCAGGTCCTCAACCTCTGCCTTGGAGGATTGAAGACTTGCCCACCAAACGTGTCACCAAATTGAACTCTCAACAGCTAAATTATGGTTATTTAGTTAACAGTTAATAGTATATAGTTAGTCAGATCCTAACAGAATTAACTAGTTAATCTGTTTATTGTTACCATAATTAGTGAATATTGAGTAAAGTAGCTCCAGCGTCCAGTGAAGTTAACTTTTGTATTCAAGAATGTGCATTTCAAATTATAAGAGTCTATTTTCAATTGCATAAGATTCGTCGTATTATCATAGCTTATGCAAATGTCGGGTTACTCACAAATGTCCAAAACCCTACAATAATAGTTAAATTTTAACAGAAGTAGTTAGTTGATTAGTTCACTCTAACCGTATTTAGTTGACCCTAAGTAAAGCAGTTCCATTGTAATTAACATTGGTGTATAAGCTGATTATACAATTCAAATGGTAAATAAGATTCAATTTTCAATATTTGTTAGGGTGCGTCAAGATGTTTGGCCACTCACACATATTTAATCCTACAACCTTCATGCTCCGTTCACTAGTGTGAGAGTAGCTTGTTTATAGTTAAGTCTCGCCCCATTTAAATATGAGTAAAATTAAATCTAATTATCATAATATAGTTTTAAGGAACCCCTCCTAACCATTCAGCCTTTCCCAAATTTGTCCTCCTAATTTGGCTAGTAGGGATGGGAAAGGCTAGGCCGAGCTAGGCCCTGACAGGCCTGAGCCTGGCTGGTGTTCCAATCTTAAGGTCTGAACCTAACCTATTAGTCTGATATAGGCCAGTTTTTAATGCCTGATCTGACCTACTTCAAAGTTTATTCTGTCCCAAAAGCCTATTTAAAAGCCTATTTTTAAACAAGACATTTAAATATGCCTCTACCTATAAATATGTCAATAGGCTTTTACTTTCAAATGTTATAAATATAAATATTTATAAATAATATATTATAGTATTATATATTAAATTATATATTATATATATCTGTATGTGTGTTAAATAGACCGACCTGATAGGCCTAATAGGTTTTTTTTAAAGCCTTAGCCTGACCACTTTAGTTATATAGGCTTTTTAAAAAACATTGACCTGACCTTTTTATTTAATAGGCTAAGCCAGACTAGGCCTTAAATAAGTTAGGCCATAGGCCCCCGAGGAGCGATCTGACCTATTCTCACCCCTATTGACGAGGTTAGGAACAAATGACATTAATATTCTCCTTTGGTTCTCCCCTCCATCCCTCAACTCAATAAATAAATATTCAAATAATAGAGTAATATGATCTAAACCTTCCTGTCATATTTGTCACTCCCTTTTATTTTTCTTTAAAACTTTTAAGGGAAAGTTACACTAATTAAATTTCTTTGAGTTTGAATAATTACAACACTTTTCTTGATTCAAATTACACTAACCTCCATTAATATTTATGTTATTATTACAGGAGATGCTCATATTGTCATTAAATTTATGTCATTCATATATGATCATTGGATTATGCTAACGAGTGTCCTAAGGACATGTTTTAGGAAACGAAAAAAGTAACTTTACACTGAAAAACTAAGTATTTCATCTCTTCAAATATTAAATGCTTCGATTTTCAATGCAAAATTTCTTTTTCTTGCTTCTTTAATAAGTGTCATAAAGATACTCGTTAGCATTCTATAATTATCATTATACTTACACATGTTACTATGTTATAATTATAAACCTCGATCAAGATTAGTGCAAATGCTAAAATAAAAGAATTATGAAGTTAAATTACCAAGATCAATAGCTGATCAAAAATTTCGAAGTTCCAATCGATGACTTGATCATCTAATGGAGTTTATATTTGGTCCACTTTTTACAACAACTGCATCGCATTTAGAAGCACTTTCTACGCGATGTCAATTAAGGATGGCAGTGGATATCGATATCCGTAAAAATTATTTATGACAAATAGGATAATTATTCGTTTAATGGATATGATATGGATGTGGGTAATTATTCATAAAATTTAATAGAGATGGATGCGGATACGGATACTTTAGTACCCATCCCATCCCATACCCGCACTATATATATTTATTTTTTTATATATTTATTTTCTATATACATTATTATAATTCTAATATATATAGTACATAAAAAAAAAAATTAAAAAAAACTAGAGCTTCATTGTCAATTCCAAAACTTCATCGTCAGTTCCACTTAGCTAGCTTTATCGTCGTCTATACTTTGTATGTTACTTTATCATGCCTTAATTATAATATATTACATTAAAAAAATAAAAAATAAAAACTAGAGCTTCATCATCAGTTTCACTTGTCCAGCTTCATTGTCGCCTATACTTCGTATGTTATTTCTTGATTAATATGATCAAATCATTTCCTATGGAAATGTCTGGGTTGCTATGTTTTTCTTCTCTGTTTAGTATCTTAATATTTACAATAATCTCGACGTATTTTCCTCTGTCTTGTAAACAAACCTGACAATAATGATAATCATCAAGCGTTGACAAATGAAATAAAAAGGAGGCATTAATATTATTTTTTTCTGCAATTCAATAGCATTCCTTTTTTTTTTTTTTTTACTAACACTCATTTTAGTGTAATGTATCATTTTTTATTGTCATATTTAATTAATTTTTTGGAGATTAATTATTTGACGTTTTGTATTTGAACCTTTGTATTTCATATATTTCATATTCACAAATTGATTATTAAATCTACGGATTGCATATTTAGTTTGGTATGCAAGACATTTACTATGTGGATCGTAACTTTAATTTATGTAAGTACAAAAATAAGTTATTTTATTATTTAAAGTGAATAATATGAAAATTATATCAATCGAAAACCTTTGGGTATACCATATTTACTTATTTTATTTTCAAAATCCACAAATTTCTTATATAAAGTGCGGATAATGGGTGCGGATACGGGTACTTAGGTACTCAACGGGTGATGGTACGAGTATCAAGGTTGCTACCCACGCAGATATAGGGACAAGAACGGGTACTTTTTTAAGACAAGGATATGAGAACGGATATTATAATACTCTATTCATATCCTATCTATTACCATCGCTAATGTCAATGACAATTGGTCGGGTCAGGAGAGAAATTGATTAATTGAGTCCTTGAAAAGTTGAGAAATTTTCTTTGATTACAAGAGCCACCCATGAATTATAAATTTATTTGCACTCGATGACAGCAAGACAATTTTTCAATTTAAAAATTAGATAAAAGAAAAATTTTAAACTATAACAGTATAACATATAATATGTAAATGATATTTAAAAAATTAATTTTATAATTACAAATTCGGGCTCCTTTTTACTTGGGTGCTTATTGTTGGTCCTAACCTGATAACTCGGTCGATTTTAAAGTCAATTTAAAATAAAAATGGATTTTTACAATTACTTCCAATGAAATTTAATGGGTTTTGAATCAAATTTTGACGTTATATTTTTTTTATACAAGTACTCTGTTTTTTGATATTTTTTTTTGATGTTATATAATATATTTATATCTATAGTTTTATAATAGTATATTAATACTAGTAGCAAATTATAAGACTTTTTGACTTAAGTTCATACTCTTTATATTGATAATATCCAAGGACGGAGCTACTCGATAGGTAAGGAGGGCCGGACCCGCGCTGCTTTTTTTTTTATAAAATATATTTCATCCGATTTTTATTATAAGTAAAATTTAAATAAAATATATATATTAAAAAAATTGATTAATTTTATTTAATGTTGTTAAAAATTAAATATATTACCTAAAATAACTTTCATAGAAAACTTCAATTTTTATTAAATACATCCCACATTGAGTTATTGGAAAACAAAATTAATATTAAATAAAGAATATTTTAGAAATAATATCATTAAATAAGATGAAAATAGTTGAAATTTATTTATATATTTGACCAAAAAATTTAATTTTTTTTTACTTATAATAGTAATCGGAAGCTGCTGCTATTCATAATAAAAAAAATTGTATACTATTCAATTCATCAAAAATGCTACTGCAATTCATATAAAAAAAATCGTACACTCTTCCAGGATCCTTATCAAAAATTGGTTACTTGTTTAACTTTGGAAGTATTCAAAAGCTATTAATTATTTCTCAGAATGGGTCCTACAATTCATTTAATTTTAAATATTATTAATTGATTTCAACTCCTCTAAAAAAAAAAATGATTCTTTTAACTTCCTATACTCTCCAGCAGGCTGCAAGTGGACCGTCAACTGTGCCTATGTTCTACAAACAGCAAATATTCTATTTGATAAATTACGTATGTAATTAATATTTTGAAACATATAATTATAATATTTTATATGAAATTTGATGTATTTTTTTATGTGTTTTGATTTTTATAGTTGGTCCTCCTCATCGTTCAAGTTTGGCTTCATCTCTGAATATATCTCATATTTTTTGTTTCATACTCATATTTTATAATTTAGCAATACATAATATTTAAATTTATACACTTTGTCTAAATGTTGAGTTGGTTTGATCTAAATTTGATTACTAATTGGATTATACTGAGATCAAATTTAGATTTAAATTTTAGTTAAATAAAAATATCAAATTAGATTTAACTATGGGAGCTAACATCTAGTAAAAGAGAAAATAACCTTTCAAAATAATGAAGGCGGAAAAAAATAAAAATGAAATTTCATTTTGTTTTGGGTGTTTTTTATGGTGACTTCATTCTCTTTGGACACCTCAAATGATGCCCAAATTTGACTTGCAATAGCGGGTAAAAATTGGAATTATAGGTAAGAATAAACACGTTACAAAGAAGCAGTTGCAATTTCTTTCTTTTTTTCCTTTCATTTCTCTCTCACCTTTCTTCTTCTTTGTTCTTACAATATTTATGGCCCTCGAGAATGTGGTCGCTAACCTGTTAGGTGAGATAACCCCTTTTTAGGAGGTTCCATTAGTGACCCCACTTATAATTATTAGCGTTATAGCATAGCGTAATAGTATAAAATTTGCGAAAATATTAAAACATACAATACATACTGATACCATAAAAAAATATATATACATAAGAGTATCGGCTCCATTAGTAGAGCCTACAACAACTGATACCAAATAAACAAATTTCAGAGTACGCATTAAATAAAACTGAAAGCATAGTAGCGGAAATAAAAATACAGACGACTCGGTCTCCCATACTGGCCATAACAACTACAGTTACCAACCCTCGATGTCTACGGTCCTTCAGCACCGGGATCCAGAGCTCTCCCGCCAGCATCTGGTTCTACGGGTATACCATCAATTTCCTCTGGCAAATCCTCAACGGGATCTTCTCGTACAATCGAGAGTAAAGAGAATATGACATAAAAAATACAGGGGATAAGAAACAGTAATATGTCATACATGGGAAAAACAACCATATAAATAATGTATATAGATAGCAACACACCGAATCACAACAGTGACAACCAAACAACTTCCGGATAATTTTTCCCTTAACTACTGCCTCTCACACTCATGCAACTAATGACTATATAGACGCGATCACGACGTGACATCCCCAACGGATCAAGGTGTCCCAGTCATCACTATGCCACCCCCATAAAGTAGGGTTCGGTCTAAAACCCGCAGGCCCAACTCATCTCGTGGGTACGATATATTCCTCCGCCCGCTGGCCAGATCGGAATATTCGCCCGTCAACAACGCAACTTACGGTAACGACATGTTCCCCCGCCCGCAGGCTAGGTTGGAGCACTCGCCCGTCCGATAACAATACATCCCCCCGCCCGCAGGCTAGGTCGAGATATTCGTCCGTCCGTCTACAATTCGACTAACGGGTACGACCATCTCCCCGCAGGTAAGATCGGAATCGCCCCTATGCCAAACTAATTGGTACGACCATCTCCTCGCAGGTCAGATCGAAATCGCCCGTATGCCAACACAGTGATGAATAACAATTATGCAACATGAATCTCACTGACTCATCTCAGGATCAACATTTAGTGCCTCAACCGCAACTTATAAACAACCACAACCAACTTTCATCCGGTTCAACCGGGTATCAACTCACATCACAACAACAACAGATTTACTGTATCTCTAGGTTGAGCACTACGACATATATATAACCTCGAGTTTCTCATCACACATTCATCTCCCAATTTATCAGAAATCACTGTCTAGTTCCACTCAGACATCAGCAGTCCAACAACATATGAATAACAACCAAAACAGATTTAGCGGTAAAATCAGCTTACAGATAAATAACATTTAATCAATTATAATTATATAGTAGGCATAACACATATATCACATATAATATATCAAGTATCCAATCACATCACAAACATCCTCAATATATAGTAAAATCAACCTCACGGTCAAACGACCTTTAGTAGGGTTTGGGTCGCCCTACACATATCAATATATATTATTTAAAGCTTGCCTCCCCGACGATATTGTGGTTCTTTCCCCCACCTTAGTGATTTTCTCCAGAGATCCCGAATGCGGCTTCGCAACAATCAATCGAGTGTGCGATCGAACGTTCGAGTCGTGTCAGGTTCTATACAGTAAAACATAACCAGAAATTAAAACAGTTAAATCAAAAACTCCCTACTTCTTTAGGATTAGCTACTGCCCCTATTTAATTAATTAGGTTAGGGATGTTGAAATTCTACCAACTCTTGGATCAATAATCCTTAAGCATACCTAATACATAATCAATGATCAATTATCAAATATTTGAACCAAAACCCCTTAAACCAACAAAGTAGGGTTTCGGCCATCACCATGAAAAATAGGTGAGAGTTTGATTTGGCCTCCTAATCACTTGGATTACATGATTAAGGGATGAAATAGGTGAAATCAAGAACAAAAAAACAAAAAACCCTATTTCCCACATACACATATATTCGGCCCCTTTTTGATAAATAGGCTAGAGAGCTTATTTCATTACAAGCTCTTGGATTATGATAGTAGGGGATGATACTAGCTCATAGGAATTGGTTTGGCATCAAAATAATTTTTCTACAATTTTCTAGAAATTTTTGAAGTTTAGATCTAGAAATTGAAACTCATGAAAATCAATAGAGAAAAATAAAGATTGAGAGCTCAAGGATGAAATCTATACTTCCTAGGTGATAGAGGAGGATGAGAGGAGAAACCTTGCTTCACAAATCTCCTTGAAAAAGCTTGTGGAAGTTGAGTGAAAATAGAGATGAAAAATGGAGGAAGAAAATGGAAATGGAGGAAGAAGAAGAAAGAAGAAAGAAGAAGAAGAAAGTGAAGATCAAGAAGAAGCTGGAGTCAGCGAGTGAGGAGGGGAGAAAAGTGAGTGGGTGAAGATATTCGTGGGAGTTACTTAATAGTTAAGTAAAGGTTAAAAGGTAATTAGTAAAAATAATCAAGGACAATTTTGTCATTTCACGTCCCGACATTTTGAAAATCCTCACGACACTGGTAGAAGTCCCCAAATAATTTAACATATCCCTGATATGAAAATTATTGGCTCAAGGTTCTCGAAAAATCCTACTACAGCTCGAACCGTCTATCCGATCAATTTTCAGCCTGAATATAAAATATTATTTATATTTTTGGACATCAGGACACATTTTTTCGAAAATATAGGAAACGTGATTCTAAGACTAACTGTCTCGTTCACGGGTCCAAATTAGGTCTCGATAGTAGTAAAGCACTACTGTCAAGGAAAAACGCAGACTGGGCTTTGTCTGAGTTTTCGACCCAAACTTTAACCTTAGCCTCCTACGATAGCGTAGAGCGTGACTATGGTCTCGGAATAATTTATTTAATTTTCTAGACCCTCTAATAAAGTATAATAACTTAAATAATGATTAATTAAAAGATTAAGAAAATCGGGGTGTCACATTAGGGGGTGTGACACCCTCAAACCGGCATCACATTTGTAACCCAAAACACATACTAAACATTAAATAAAACTTGCTGGTTTTACTTTCGGAAAAACAGTTTATGTAAATATATCATATTAAATTCCGAAAATCGTGATAAAATTTTTTCTTGTAATAACTATAAGTAACAACAACTCAGAGTAATAACAGAAGAAACTCGTGTATATATATATATGTACACACACACACACATCAATAGTTAGTTCTATACAAAAGAACTGTGGACAACATGTCCCTTCAAAATAAAACTAGTGAAAGTAAAATGCTAAAATTCTAAAAACTAAGTAGCGATAGTCTGGAAACCATATCACTAAAACTCATGGCCATCAGTAGCCGCTAATAGACTACCCAAAAATCGCTACCTCAAAAGTAAGTCTACACCCTACACTGGTCAAGACAAGTGGAATCCATTAGACAGTTCTCCAAAAGAGGGCCCAACGGTCCCATCAGAAGAGTGATCCGGGGAAACTACATCCCCATCGATCATCGTTGCATCCCCGGCTCTTCCGGCTGAAGCATCCCCGTTCTCTAGAGGATGGTACTCAGGTGTCTCTATAAGCTTCTCCTCCTCGGGATCCTCCTCCGAATCCTCCTCGTCCTCCTCCCCCGACCCCATGGGTTCCAAAACAAACAGAGGGGGAGGGGTCATAGGCAGCAGTTGCTACAAGGGTTGGACGGCTGGAATGTTGTGCTGTAGCTCCCCTTGGTCTACCAGGTATTGTAGAATCATCCAAATCGGTGGTATCGGAATCTGGATGGTCTCTACTGTATGAACTCTCTCCTGAGTTCCCACCTCGATGTTCCCGCGCAGAGTACGGACCAGCCCCGTATATGCCGCACTGGTAGCTGCCGGATGTATGACCCATGCCGCAGGGTCCTCGCGGTGATCAAAGGTGAGGGAGAGGACTCCCGTGTAAGCCAGTCCCTCGCTCCCCAGATTCATCTGTACATAATATACATATATATCTCCAACCAGAAGCAGAACAGTCCAGAAAATGCAAGGGTGAGAAACCAATATATGAATCCAAAAACGACAACTACATACCCAAACACATACAGCAGATTCATATAAGCATATCTCATGAAATATCATCATGCATAATACAATATATCAAAGTACTTAACATTAAAAACATAAGGGCCTCGTGCCCAACAGTCAACGTTATTTTCAAAACGTATGCATAAACACTTCCACATATCTCAACTAACGCTCAGATCTTAATTTCCGAAAATCCCAACACCAATCGAAATGAGCTGATCAAACTCCAAAATCATTGACCCGCGGGCCACAATGATTAACAACAAAATTGGCTCAAAACATAAGTACGTTGAAACCCATGACATTACGCGATTCTCACATGGGGACGCAATCAGAAGTACTTAACAGTAGTCAGATTATATTATATTGTCCAACTCAAGGAACAATACGTTCCCAGAACATGTATGATACCATTGTCCATCAAGGCACAATGTTACATGATGACAATAAGTCATCCCAAGTTTCCTTATTATCAAGGTCCCCTCGTTTCACGGCACGTCTACCCAACACATATGCATGAGAAAACAATTTGTTTTCTCCAATTTATCTTTATCGTATCAATATTTCCTTGTTAAAGCATCAACGCTATCAACCATTATAATGTCTTAGACTCTTTAAGCCTTTACAACATTTTTTTCAAAACAGGAGATTTAGTCCAAAACAGCTCGAATCCCAAAATCCCTAACCAATGCACCAATCTAGACTTTTGTATTCAAAAGCATAAAAGCGCCCGCAAGCTTACAGGACCACAAAGATTGTCCACAAGCTGGTAGGACCAACATACTAACACGGATCCTGGACCCGCGTGTTTTTGCAGAACCCTAAAACCCCGACGTCTCGGTTTCTAGTTTCTAAGACCAAAAACCATATTTTCCTTGAAAACTCAAAACTAAAACCCAAATCTCTGAAACTTACATAAAGTCCTCGGGATCGGTTTTTCATAAAACAAAACTTGGTCTAAAGACCATCTTTTTTCTTTTCGTCGTTTTTCGGTAAAACGAAAACTCCGAATTACGGTTTGTAAAAACCTTTTTTCTTGGATAAAACCAAATAATTTGAAATCACATTTCTCGAAAACGCTTTTGTTCAAAAGATGAAATTTACTATTTTAAAAACCAATAAAGTTTTCCAAAAATACTATTTATCCTAAAAACTTCATTTTTCTTTATTAAAGCCAAAATTTCCCATTTTGCCCTTCTAGTCAACTTACCCGTAAAAGAAAATATTTATTATTATTTTACTCTAAAAATTTAATTAATTTCTTTTTCTCTTAAAATTACTTGAAAAACAATTAGATATTATTATTTTTCCTTAATCCACGTCTCAAGTTTTTTGAATCTTTTAGGTTACATATTGTCGGATCCCAATCGGTATTAGGTCTTTTAATGCAATAATCCCTACAACAGGACATACGATACATCCATACATTTATTCCAATGCTATACCATACATTCACATATAAGCAGGTATATCATGCATAGGCAATTATCGGCAGTAAAATAAATCACGCCACAAACAATCAAACACAACTAAATAATTACATCCCAAATACACACACAACACATAGCTGTCAGAATTGGAATTCCTCAGGTTTTTCCCCTTACCTCTTGGAGTTCCCAAACCAACAGCAATCTCCAGATCGATTCGAAACTTCATTGGATCTCTCGCCCGATTGTCCGCCGATTACTACACACATACAATCAATCAATGCATTAACACAAAACACAAAAATTTCTTCCTAATCTCTACCTCTAGGGTTCGGCCCTATGGTATTAAAAATAGCTAAGGAGCTCCAAAAATTCTCATCTCTTGGACACTAACCTAACTAAGTGAGATAACCCTAGATACACACTTAAAAAATCAAAATCAACCAAAAAACTACTCCCCCACAACATGTAGGTTTCGGCCCTCTCTACCTAAATGGGTTAGAGAAATTTCTTGGCTCCAAGCTCTTAGATCATGAAAGGATGTCATGAACCTAGGCCAAAGAAATTGGTTTGGTATTAAAAGGATTTTTCTACAATTTTTCATGGATTTTTGAAGTTTGTAGTGAAAAAACTTAACTTCCATGAAATAGAGATTTGAAGAGAGAAATGGAGAGATTGAGATATATGGGAGAGAGTATATACCTCTTGGATAAATTTCCTTTAAAGAAATGAGTTCAAAACACAAAAAAACTCAAGTTTCAAGCTTTCTTTAATGGAGGAAAAGTGAAGAACAAAGAGAGAAAGAAAAGTGAGATAGGGAAATGAAGAAAGAATGACTGAATGGGCTATGTGAGTGAGTGAATGAATTAGATATTTTTTTTCATCATGGCAAACTTGTAATTAACAAGATGGGTATTTTGGGTAGGGATGGCAATGGGTATCGGATCCAATGGGTATCCGCAAAAATTATCCATGATGGGTAAGGTAATTACCCGCTTAATGAGTATGGGTGCGGGTGCAGGTAATTACCCGCAAAAATTAATGGGGATGGGTGCGGGTACGGATACTCTAGTACCCACCCCGCCCCATACCCGCACTATATATATTTATTTATTTTTTTATATATTTATTTTCTATGTACATAATTATAACATTATATTAAAAAAATTTAAAAAAAAAACTAGAGCTTCATTGTCAATTCCAAAGCTTTATCATCAGTTCCACTTAGCTAGCTTCATCGTCGTGTATACTTTGTATGTTACTTCATCATGCCTTAATTATAATATATTACATTAAAAAATTAAAAAAAAACTAGAGCTTCATCGTCAGTTCCACTTGGCTAGCTTCATTGTCGACTATACTTTGTATGTTACTTCTTGATTAATATGATCAAATCATCTCCTATGGAAATGCGTGGGTTGCTATGTTTTCCTTCTCTATTTAGTATCTTAATATTTACAATAATCTCGACGTGTTTTCCTCTGTCTTGTGAACAAATTTGCCAATAATAATAATCATCAAACGTTGACAAATGAAATAAAAAGGAGGCATTAATATTGTTTTTTTTTGCAATTTAATAACATTCCTTTTTTTTTTTTTTTTTACTAACACTCCTTTTAGTGTAATATATCATTTTTTATTGTAATATTTAATTAATGTTTTGGAGATTGATTATTTGACGTTTTGTATTTGAACCTTTGCATTTCACACATTTCATGTTTACAAATTAATTATTAAATCTACGGATTGCATTTTTAGTTTGGTATGCAAGACATTTACTATGTGGAATGTAACTTTATATAAGTACAAAAATAAGTTATTTTATTGCTTAAAGTGAATAATATGAAAATTATATCTATCGAAAACCTTTGGGCATACCATAGTTACTTATCTTATTTTCAAAATCCACATATTTCTTATATAAAGTGCAGGTAATGGGTGCGGGTACGGGTACTTAGGTACCCAGCGGGTGAGGGTACGGATATCAAGGTTGCTACCCACCCGGGTATGGGGACGGGTACTATTGTACCCTACCCATACCTTACCCATTGCCATCCCTAATTTTGGGAATTTTGCTAAAAGACCAAGGGCATTTTGGTCATTTCGCGTCTAGATATTTTCAAAATCATCATGACACTGGCACGAGTTCCTAGGTGACTTGATACTGACTTGATATCAAGATTATAATCTCACGGGTCCCGTGAAACCCTTATATGTAACGGCCCGAACTACCTTCAGGATTGTCGACTGTCCCCACAAACCAACACAAGTCTTTTCAGCGTGCTTTGTCTTCACTCACACGTTTTCTGGGAAACTTCCCAGAAGGTCCCCCATCCCACAATTACTCCAAGTCAAGCACGCTTAACTATGAAGTTTTTATGTTCCGGGCTCCCGTAAAAAAGATGCATCTTGTTGTTATAGGTAGTACCAATCAATTCATATAAGCATTCCTTCAAATGTACAGTCCCATACCTGCACAGCCTCAGGATCCCTCTCATTCTGATGTGAATTCGGTTTATTCATGTATCCCTTTACCTAGAAGCCTGCCAGAAGCCGCTCCTTGTCCGTGCCTCTTGCACCGGCGGTCACTCCCTACCCTCGTTAGCCTCAGGCGTTACATGCCCACCAACTTCCGCCTGGTTCGTCCCCGAACCACATCGTACTGGGAAAGGTCCTCTCTGATACCATTTGTAATGGCCTGGACTGCTTTCAGGATTGCGGACTGTCCCCATAAACCAACACGGGTCTTTTCAGCGTGTTTTGTCCTCATTCACACGCTTTCTGGGAAACTTCCTAGAAGGTCACCCATCCCACAATTACTCCAACTCAAGCACGCTTAACTATGAAGTTCTTATGTTAAGCGTGCTTGATTTAGAGTAATTGTGGGATGGGTGACCTTCTGGGAAGTTTCCCAGAAAGCGTGTGAGTGAGGACAAAGCACACTGAAAAGACCCGTGTTGGTTTGTGGGGACAGTCGGCAATCTTGAAAGCAGTTCGGGCCGTTACATTATACGGCTCCAAACGTCTACCAGTTCAATTCTTGGTCCGAATATAATATATTATTTTTACTTTTGAACGTCAGGATGGATTTTAGCAAATATGTAGAAGATCGAATTCTAAGACTAATAGTATCGTCCGTTAGTCAAAATTAGGTCTCTATAGTAGTAAAACATTACCATCCGTGAAACGTAGATCGGGCTCCGTTTGAGTTTTTGGCCCAAAATTTAACCGTAGGTTCCTATGATCGAACAAAGCATGAATATGATTTTAGTTTTTCCAAAATCATTTTCTAAAGCACAGATAAAAATATAAACTCATTAATTGAGTTTATTGTCCTTAGAAAGCACGAAAAATCTGGGTGTTACAGGGAGCCCATGGGAGATAACCATTCTTGATGCAAAATTGTGTTGGGAGGCAAATGCATGAGACTACTCGTGAATAACAGGTTTTATCCCTCTTGTGCGAAAACGAAGTATAGCCTTTCGTTCTTAATGATTGGGCGTTGATGAAAGAGGTTGTTCGGGACAAAGGAAGAGGTTGTGATGAGTTTTCGGGTTGGGTTAGATAAATATGGGAAGATTCGGTTCTTTTGGAAATGAAGACAACATTGCAGTGGTCGTGATCTTTGTCATGGTCGGAGAATTGGGTGCTAAAATTGACGGAGGATCCACCGGTGAGGCGATGATTAATGGAAGAGGTTGTGATAAGTTTTTGGATCGGGTTAGATAAATATGAGGAGATCTGATTCGTTCAGAGATGAAGATGACATTGCAGTGGTCGTTATCTTCGTCATGGTCGTTGATTTAGGTGTTGAAATTCCATCGATGAGGCGATGGTCAATGGAGAGTGGGGTGGAGAGGGGTGGCGATTAAGCTCCATTATGAAAATGTCGAAACTATATTGAGTCTTTCCAATAGTGTTGAAGGCGGTGGTTGGGGTCCACTTTTTACAACATCCTTTCTTTAAGTTTTTGAAACCAATTCCATGTTTTCTTTTATTGTAGAGCTTGATTTTTTGAGGCACGGGTGGGCACGAGTCGGGTCAAGTTTGAGGTGTTTGCGGGTCCAAACCAATCAAATCTAGTCGATTTGGCTTGGGTCGGATTTGCAAAATTTTGATGCATAACTCGAAACCAAACCAACCTGATCTTATTCGAGTTGGTTCGGATAACCGGATTGAATAATAAAAAATGCAGCATTCTAAAAAATTGAAGAAAAAAAAACAAATTTAGAGTTAGGATTCCGCTAAACATAACGATCAATTTTGTCATTGGAAACAAAGATACCTACTTATGAATCTCAAACACAATGAGAAGGGCATCGATAATAGCTTCCTCTGTTCTCTTCAGAACCCTTGCCGCCTCTCGTGGTGGTGCAATGGAGGACAACGCAGAACTCGATGGCATCGACGGTGGTTTCCTCTGTTCTCTCGTGGTGGCATCGCCGATGGCTTCCTCTGTTCTCTGTAGAATGCCCTCTGTCGTCTCGAACTCGATGTCCTCTGGTGTGCTCGTCACTCACTGTCGAGTCGCCGAAACCATCACCGATTATGAAAGCACAACTACTACCCATCACGAACGAACACTTTCCACATGAATTTCGGGTTTGTTCGAGTTGCACGAGTTTTAATTTTCCAACCTGATACTCGAACCAAACCCCTCGAGCTAGTCCTTTCAAGAATTGAATCGGGCTGATGAACCGAACTAACCCAAATTTTTCGGTTCAAGTTGGTCGGGTTGGCAGATCAACACGGACCCCTGTCCACCCCTACCTTGAGGTGGTTGGGTGGCGCGACAGCGAGTTGAGGTAAGAAGAAGGAGACAAAACTTATAAATAAATAATAACTTTTTTTATTTAAACTATTTAAAAAATAAGGCAAACTCTAACCAGGGCTGTAAGACCATCACTTAAAGCATAAAAAATAAAAAATTTGGGGAATGTTAAAGAGTGCCCTTAGAACATTGTTTAAGGAATTAAGAAAGGAAATTTTGTATGAGAAATAATGTATTTTTGATATATTAAAAAGTAGCTTCTCGATACAAACATTTCATTTGTTAATTTCTTAATCAATGCCTTTAGGATATTCTTGAGCAAGACCTAAAAAATTTATATTGAAAAATATTGTATTTAATACATGGCACATCTAAAAATTATATTTTCCATTAAACTTTTTGGGTCTTGCTAACCAGTGCCCTATGGGCATTGGTTAAGGAATAAAAAATTAAAAACTTTGCACTGAGAAATGTAATTTTAAATTTTGAAAAATTAAATACATCATTTTTTTAATACATAATTTCTATCTTTATTTTTTTAACCAATGCACTTAGGACACTGGTTAACATTTATCTATTTTTTATCTTTAGATTTCTTAATCAGCATTTTAAAAGCACTCGTTAGGAAGAGAAAAAATTAATATGCCAATCCCTAATTAGCATTCATTAAATTTTATCATGAAATCTGCTATGAAAACACCGGGCACCACCTGTACATTTAGGGGTGTAAATTTTATCCGTATCCGCGGATACCCGCGGATAATATCCACAACGGATAGAAACGGATACCTTTATGGATACCCGTGGATAAATTAAACGGTTATTTTATCTACCCATTTATTAATGGGATGGGACGGATAGTATAGTATTCATATCCACGAGTGGCCGCTAATGTATAATTACTAAAATACTCCTTTACATATATATACAAATTACCCTAATTATTTCACTATCCTTGTTATGTTTCTATTTTGGCAGCCACAACACCCTACCTATCAGTTTTCTCTCCCATTCTTGAGCTCCATTGTCTCCCTTTCAGAAGTCGCTTTATTGTTTCTGGATTGTTGTTTTTGAATTAATGCTCATGTGTGAATGATGCAATATTTTAGATTTGATTGAAATGAGGTTAGATTATTTACATTTAAAAATATTAGACCAATGGATTAAAATGATATTTATGTGTGTGAATGGATTAATTCAGACACGCTTATGGATTAGTTTTACTAATTAATATTTTAAATTTTAATTTAATGACATGTATGATTATACTGTTTAAATATCATATTGTTTAGTATATTTACTATTTACTATAATATCTTTCAAGCACACAAGAACTTCTCGGACAAGCAAGGAACTAATGCAAATTAGTTTGAATTTTATGTATGAATAAAAAAATTTGTGAGATGTTGAATATCCATGGATACTCACAAATATTGATACATTTATTTAAAACCCGCAAAATGGATATTATGGGACGAGGACGGATATAAAATTCATCCAAAGAAATGTTTAATGAGAGGTTACTATTTATACCCATCCAGCTCCATTTACATCCTCATGTAAACTTGTCTTGTTTTTTTTTGCTGTAGATAAAGAGATTCCCTTGCCCTTATTCACTTCTCATTTTCTTCGGAGATGAAAGAATCAGTCCCTGACACAGGACAGGACCTACAGCAACATTTTGTCAAAGAAAAACTCAAAAATCCCTACGACCTAACCCACGACGGCACTCGTCGGCATCAGTTACACACAGTGTCACCGTGATGAGTGTGTGATCCAAGTTTTAAGGGTAGCCTTACTTTATTCGGATTAAATTCAAATGAAGTGAGTTTGAATGAAAGTAAAACAAATAAGGGTGGATTTATTCAAAATAAATTAAAATAAAATACTTTGAATGTGTCCTTATTAAAGGTTTTTTTTTTTTAACCCAATTCAAATAATTAAAGGTGAATGATGCGTCCTTATTTTTTAACTTTACCTTTAAACTCGGCTTAAAACTTAAAAGTGCTTTCCTAGTTTTACCCTTACCGTGGAAGTTAGAATTCAGAACAAGAAAACAGGGCCAAATCCGTGACCTAATTCAAAAAGCCAAGAACCCACTTTCCTCTCTCATAATATCTCTCTTCATTTTTCACCGTTATAAATACCCTCCCTCCCCACTCCATCTCTTTCAAGCTCACATTGTTAACCTTCTTTCCCTCTACCCAACCAACTACTCGCTTTGAGCAAAAGCCACAAACAGTAGCAGAAACTGTTTCGATAAAACCAAAAATGAGAACCATTCTCACCACAACCACGACATCATTAGCCTTAACAGCCACAAGTACTCAACGCTCCACATGGCACTCTCCGGTTCCGTACCTGTTTGGAGGACTTGCTGCGATGCTTGGTCTCATAGCGTTTGCGCTCTTAATCTTGGCCTGCTCTTACTGGAAACTCTCGGGTCAATTGCAGAACGAAGATAGCGGAGAAAGGGACTTGGAGAGTGGTGCCGAAAGAGAAGGTGACCCTACAAACAAGGAATCTGTTAAGGTTTATGAAGAAAAGATTCTGGTCATTATGGCCGGAAATGATAAGCCTACTTTCTTAGCCACCCCTGCTTGCGCTAACTGCTCTTCTCTTTGCAATGGAGTTGAGAACGATTCTGACAAAGACATTCAAAATCATGAAGAAACTTGCGAGAGATTAGACAAGAATATGGACAATCATGTTCAAGCTACAACTACAACTTCACAACCACAATCCCCAGAAACCCAGCAACAACAAAGCCAACAGGAGTGACGAAGTTAGCAACTTTAATTTTCTTCTCCTTCCGTTTGTCTTCTATAGTTCCATCCTACTCCGGTCTAGTCATGCCTGGGTTTTAAAATGAAGTCTGCAATCGTAATTGAGGTGGCTGACATTCTGATTTTTTCCTAGTCTTCAAAACCGTAATACGTCCCTAAGTTACGGTTATATCGATTACATTTTCTATAATTGTCTATAACGATAAAAATCGTATTACAACCACAATTATAACCATAATTGTAATTTAAAACCTTGTCATATATAATATAGAAGACATCTATCTGTGTTTCTCATCATTCCTTTTGTTTTTTTTTCTGGGTGTTGGGTTTTTCCACGTTACTGGTTTGTCTTCTATAATTCTGTAAGTGTAAATTTAAGATGAGATGAATTAGAATTGAGGGAGTTTTCTTTCAGTCTAAGGACATCCAGATTTTGCACAATCCTGTGTTACTGTTACACTTTTTGTTATCATATGTAATTACTTCGTTTATCACATTGTTAATTGTTACTGACTACTGAGAAGCAATAAATTATGAGCAACCTGGATGTAGGATTCAAGTAGTGAGTGATCAAGCATGACTTATGCGTTCCCAAAAGGCCAAAAGCACAAAATGGCTATGGGTGACCACATCATTTGTCTGCAGAAATACCAGTCTGACACAACTAAACAAGATATTAAAACGTCTTTCCTAATATTGGAAAGTTATATTGAGAAAAACAACTCTTGGGATTCTAGTATGGTTTTATTATATTTGGGCGAAAGTGACAAATCCAGGCTGATATTTACAAAATTGATACTATTCTGTGCCGTAAAAAACAAGGGTACCATATGACAATTAACAATGGATTAACCAAAAAATTCTCTTTTTATAATTGTTGCGTGGAACCCCTCGGTGATAAAAGAGTGTATGACGTATTGGTTTAGGTATCTATATTAAATTATTAATTTCTTGTGATAAATATTTTTATAAATCTTTTAAAGCATGGATCTCCTCAACCAAATAAAAAAGAATTTAGCTGTGAGAAATTTTTTAAAGTAAAAAAATACGAGTGTATCTATCTTTGAATCATTTTTAATGGATTAAGATTTCTATATATTTATCAAATTAATAATAAATACATTCTTATTTTTTTCATTTTAAAAGAATTAAATCCAATAAAAAAAAATACGAATTCCGTTCCTTTTTTGGTAAGGAGGGAAACTCCACTACAGCAAAACGCTACGAGAGAAAAAAACATCAATAATATCCTGAACACAAAGTATCCGAAGTTCAATTGAGGAAACAGTAACTGTTAAAACTTAAAAGGACCTCTCGACAATAGTAATTGGATCTCGAAATGATACTTGTATAAATATCTAATTAATAAGAAAATATTTTAAGAAAAAGCTGTGCTTTGTACAATAAAAAAGAGAAAAAGCTGTCCTTGATTGTTCTTTAGGACTTCATTCCGTTGTAAAAATTTCCTTCTTGGTAATTGGTATGGTGTTTGGGATTGGGACCGTGACTGGCGCTGCATCAGAGGATACGAGAGTGAGATCCACGTTGTTATGCATTCACTCGGGAAGCAGGATATTGCACACGTGTATTCTTCTGGTTGGACAGCATCGGCAATGGGTTGTCCGTGCTACGCGGCTACGCAATGCCGCATTATTGGCTCCCTCTTAAATACGAGGGCGAATTTATGATAACTTAACAGTTAAATTAATCTTGGTACCTTTATATTGTAAACATTTTATTTTTTACATAAGAGTATCGATAATTAGAGATTAATTTTTTTCAAAACTTACATAAATTATCAAAATGAGTTTTTTTCTTCCAATAAAGTAATTTTTATAGGCATAGATGGAATCCAACCCTCACAACAACTATCTACAACGTATGGTGGGCATTGATGGTAGTTTCGGGCGTTCTTACATTCATGACATGTGTGTTTTGTTTATAAAAAATAAAGTTTAAATATTTTGAGCGTAGAATCTCATTCCTTTTTTGTATCCTCTTTTATTAAATTGTGTTTATTTTCTCTTAAAAATAAATAAATCTATTTGTGTGTTTTCTCTCTCAAACAATGATATTATTTTTTTTGATAAGGAGAGGCAAAGAGAAAAAACAAAGCAGCAAAACAGGAAGTACTGCATCCCAAAGCATCCTTTCATAAGCATAAGCCCACCTGAGGGGGAGCACTATCAACTAAAGTCCAATGGAAGAACCCCAAATGATCAAAATTAGCTAATAGATCAGTACATTTATTAGCTTCTCGATAGACATGATTAACAGAAGTATTCCAATCTGGAAGAAGAAGAAGACTAAACACTTCAGTAAGCAGAGGTTGAATAAAGTAATTGTACCCTAAAAAAACAATGGGTTTTTCAAAAATAAACAATTATACCCTTGTTATATTTTTATTAAAGTAAAAAACAACACGGCAAATGGTGGCAGAAACATAATTTTGTTCCGTACCAATGCTTCTCTCCTTATTTTCTCCACATGTCAGAAACTAAAGTTTTTGGGGGGCCCACAGTTACTTTTTGTTTCTTTGTTGTAATTTTTGCTCTTGTCGAAGCACAAGAGAAAATAGGAGGATCTACCAATTTTTTCTCTCCCTCCAAACTCTTTCTTATTCTTTTATTGTTTTTTGTACCCACCGAGCAGGTAATCTAGTTTCTTCAAGTAAAGATGTCGTAATTTCTTCAGATAAGGCATATTTATAAATTTATTTTATTTATTTAAAAAAGGAACAAATAATGAAAGTTAATAATATTTTTTAAGTCACAAATATGTTTTAGGGGTGTATTGGATTGAGATTTTAAAAAATTATTTTAATATAAAAAGTCTTATGAATTTTAAAAGATTATATAAGAATGTAATGACTTATAGGATTTTTTTTAAAGTCTTTTATAATCAAGATTTTATAGATTGGATTTTAATGGATTTATATCATAACAATTTATAAGACTTGAAAAGATTATATGGATTTATAAGATTTAAAAGAAACACATGATGTAGAATTAAAAATTAGAATTTATAAATAAGATTCTATTTCCATTATGGAGAGAATAAACACATAAACTCTAATTACATTATTATAGAGCAAATTCAATTTTATAGTGGAGACGACAACATATTCACAAAGGGTGTTTTGGTCACATGTTATCGTATTTATGAAGGGGAAAAGGAAATTGTAGATTTAAAACAAAAAAAATTACTTTATTTTTATAATGTCATGAATACTGCATTCTATACTTTTATTGTGTACTATAACTGATATGTTTATCATCAAGAGTATATAAATTTGATGTGTTATAGTAAAATGTGTACTTGCAAATCAATTCTACTATATATTTAGGTAGCGTTTAAGCCTACTTTTTTGGGGCTTAAAAGCTACTTTGAAGTTAAAAGTAAATTTAAATAAACATTTTAAAAGTAGAGCTAAAGTTGTTTGATAATTTATGTTGGGTTGAACAGCAATCGTGGGTGGAGAGAGGGGGGAGAAAGGAGAGAGATGGACGGCGGGAGGAGAGAGAGAGGGGGGTGAAGAGAAATAAGGATTAAGAAATCTCATGTGTTAGAGTGAGACTTTTTGTTAATAAAAAGTTATTAAAAATTCACACAAAGTCCCATCAAATTCATCTTAGAAAACAATCTATTGAAGTTAAGAAGTTTTTAAATATCACAAAACTTTTTGTCACTTACTAGTATAAAAAGTCTTAATTGAATATCACTAGATTTCGACACCCTCTTTAAAAAATCATGATAATCTTGATGGAATACCACAAGACTTATTTAAATTACTTAAAAGTATTGATTGAATACAATAAAACTTTTTTTGTCATAAAAAAATCTTTTAAAATCTTATTCCAATATACTCTTATGTGCCGAGAGTAGTTTAATATGAGCTAATGGCCTTGTAATTTAGTGGTACCAGCTCAGGGCTCAGGTTATTATAGGATATTCGTAATCAAGCTACTCCATTCTATTTATCCAACTCTGCATGGAAATCTGTTAAACAAATAATTTCTGATGAAATAAAGAAGTAAGATGAAGACTTTATTTCAATATTCTCGATTAAACCGAGATTTTTAATTGTAAGTTACAGTAATAAATTTTTCTTCCACTTCGCAGACCACCACAACAACTATTCATCTACGAGTATCCATTAATATTTTTCTCAAAATGCAAAATATACATAACTTTTTGGGTAGCTATTAGCTTAGCTCCTTCCCTTTCACCGGCTTCTCTAATTAAGAATATGTGAATTTTGGACCTCCCAATGTCAATGTAAACCATATGCATGAAAATCCTCTAGCGCGCGCATTACCCTACTGATTAAAATTTAGTATAACAACGGCGTCACTCTAAATGGAGTTATTATCTTTTGTAATTTTAAATAAAGAAATACGTAGTTATCGCTAGAATGAATCTTATATTTTATTTGGTTTGAAAAAAAAAATAGAAAAAGAGAATCTAGAAAGAAAAAGTGGAGGAAAAAGTGGAGTTTAATGTTTATTTTGTTATGAGAGAAATATAAAAGAAAATGAAAGACAAAATAATATGAAATTCTCTCTCCATTTATTTGGTAGGATAGAAAGTGAAAATAAAGAGAATGAGTTTTTGTATACGAGTAAATTATCACTTTGGTCCCTGAAAGTGTGAGCTACTGTCAGTTCAGTCCCTGAAACAGTTAAATTACGAAAAAGTCCCGCAATGTTAATTTTGTCAGTAAAGTTAGTCCTTGACAGAGACTAACTTCACCAACGAAATTAAAATTGAGGGACTTTTTCATAATTAATTGCTTCCAGGGACAGAACTGACAACGACTCATACTTTCAGAGACTAAAATATTGATTTACTCTCATTGTTGCTTAATACTTCAAAATCTCCTACAATTAGTGAAATATTTAAACTATATATATATATATATATATATATATATATATATATATATATATATATATATATTATGAGGATGCTATACCTATAAATCTCGTATAGAATAATGAGTAAAACATGTAAGCATAAAAGTCAAGCAGGGAGCAAATATTTTTATCTGCTCATATGCTTTTCTTGGTTTAATGGAGATATTGAAAATGAAAAATATCTAACTAAAACAACGATTTGTTTTCTTATCTGCCTAATACAACGAAACTAGGATATAAGCTTACTACGAATAGACGTTGTAAGATATCATTTGGCTATAGCAAAGATGATTTATTATTTTATAACCGTTATGTTTAGTTTACCATTACAAACATGGAAAATTCTATAAATACTTTATCTTAAACGTATGTTAGCAATTTCTGAACTTTAATCTAAACACGCACAACATCTTTGGGGTTACTGTTCTTAATTCACATTAATTTGGGGTAAAACACAACGTTATTTTTTTTTGGTTGCCCTTAATCCTTTTAAGATGGGAATCTATCCTTGTGATCCATAATAAACAGACTAAATACATTTTAACAGAGGGGTTATAAAGTTAGCTTGGTGTTTTGGGTGGAGGAGCTAAGGAGTAGAGTGATAAGGAGGTTGAAGGTTCAAAACTCACCCATTAATAAAATACTAACTTTAACATTAACAGTTACCTATAAAAAAAATATATATTTTAACATAAATTTAAGCACCTTGTATTAGTCATATGTATGTCATTTCTTTTTTCCCCTTTTTCTTCTTGGTTACCATTATCTTTAACAGATAAACGTAGCTTTATAGATTGGATAAGTTTATCTGGTTATGGATGTTTTAGCCTTTTGGGGAAGAAACCTCATTCAACCTTTAAGACAGAGATATATGCTTGCTGTTTTCTTCTTCGTTTTGTTGTACTAATTGTACTATGCCTTTACTCAGCCTCCATCATCCACATCCATTCACGTAGATTGGGCTGAATCTACTATCTATATATTAATATCTTAGGCTGAGGAAATATCTAAATTGCCCATCCTAAGACTTTGACACCTGTCATTTTTAAGGGTAATTTCGTCCATTTGCAAGCTTTTGGAAGCACATTAGCTATTGACACGTGTCCGTTTAAGGGTAATTTCGTCCCTCCAATGTGTCCCTACGGTTGGTAATTTGGACGCTTGGATTTTCAAACAATCTCTCAACTGTCAAAAAAATTCAAACCATTCTCACCTCTCTCTCCCTCCAACACCAAGAGAAACTCCAATTGATTTTCAAACACCGAATCTGAACTGAACCACCAAACTACACCGGCAAGTGGAAACGCTCACTCTGAGTTGTATAGACTGCTTTTCCTGGAACGAATTGGTCGGTAGATTGGAGAGGTTGAGAGCCAACAACGTCACTCTTGACCCTTTTGGAGTTTGAACCGAAGCGCATCGTTTTGGACCCCTCTGATTTGGTATGCTATGCCCTTTGGTGCTTCCTCCATCTTCTTTCTCTTTTTCATTCTCACACTCCAACTTTGTTTCCTTTGGATTCGGACCGGTCACAAGTAATGGCGAGTGAGTAAGGTTCTCTGGATCCTCTAGGGTGTGGATTGTGTTCTACAATAGGGTTTTTTGGGTTTCTCTGGACTCTGGTGACCGATCCATCGGGTTGGGGTTGAGCTGAAGACTGATCTCAGACAATCTTTCACCCAATGTCTTTGATCTTCGTTGCGTAGAATCCGTGAAGGCTCACGAGAAAACAACGACGAATCGGTCGTTTTTTTGTTGCTTTTACATTTGGTGCTTCCAGATGAGTCTCCTACTCTTACTTTTGTATTTTATACCTTTTCGTTTTACATATTTGTATCTTAATCTTCCTTTTACATTTTTGACTTCCTTTTTCTGCTTTTGTGTTTATTAATTTCTTCTTCAGCAATAATGACCAAGCTTTTTAGCATATAGCACTGATGTCAAACTTTTTTTTCTTTCGGTTCGAATGAATAATGTTATGTTGATTATTTATGGTTTGTTTTGGTTGAAACAATAATTTTTGGATTAAATTTTTTGGATTTGGCCACTGATTGAGTGAAATGAAGTGATAATTTTGCCTTTTAATAAGAAGATATTTTATGGGTGTGACAATTGATTTATAGGTAAGTGCTTAGTTGATTTTTGGTTGTAGTAGGCAGTTGTATATTTGAGCTTTACAATAATTTAGAAATGGGGGTTACTGCAAATCATTGCCCAGTCTATTCTTTTACAGGTTAATTGGAGCTAGGTGCTGAGCTTTTAATGATAGTGTAAATTGCAGAGATTGAATGTATAAGCAAGCATGCATTTTTTAATCCATAGGGAATATTTATTTTCATGTTTCATATTTCTATATGATTAGTATGGCTTCTGTTGTTTTGTATGTAATCATAAATGAAACTAATGAAAAATAATAGCATAAGGTTTACTCTATTCACTCATATGTGTGAAGGTAATTATATTGTTTTATCTAATCCTATTAAAAGGGCTTCATGGTTTTCAGATCTGTAGATTTGGCACAATGTTTAAGGTTTCTCTGATTATTGTGGAGTGAAATGAAGGCAGCTGCTATTCGCAACTATACAAGTGTGTGATCTCATTGCTTTCATATGTTCACAAAAGCTTTTACTGAACAAAAGATTAGTACACTTGGTGTGTACTTAGTACACTTTTACTACTTAGTACACTTGATGTGTTGGCCATGAAGACAATTGTTACTGCAAAAAAGCTTTGGCCAACAGATTTTACTTTCACTAAATGCGCTATATATATAATGCTCTGTGATTATAAGTTTCCCGTTTTGAAAAACCATTATTTTTTTCATTTCTTTCATTTTACACCACTTCTATGTATACTACTTTGATGCTTTGTTTTGTCATGGCTGCAGTTTTAGGCAACTCTATTAGCAATCTCAAAAAGGAAGTAGGCAACTCTATTAGCAATCGCAGCACTTGATGAGGAAATGCCAGTTGATCCTGAACCCTTCTTGATGAGTGAAGAGGTAGTCCAACCGCCCCATTTATATTGTCTCTCTTTTATTTTATTACATTTATTTTACTAGAAATATAATGGGTGGTTGAATGTTGATTGTTTCACTCCTTCCAACATTCTTTTGGGAGCGAAGGTTCTGTAACTTCGTGGTTTTGGATAGCTGGAATTTGGGGTTGACATGGTGAAATTTGTCTGTGTAGGAAAACGTTTAGGGTGTAAAAGATTAATAAGTGGCATTATGTGCTTTAACTGTTTGATAAAACTTCCTAACAAGAGTATTGGATTTTTTAAGAGATACAAATCTGCATTTTCATTTTTGTTTGATGGTGTATCTTGGTCAGGTTCAATATCTTTATGCTTTTCAGTTGGTATTCTAGAAACATTGTTGTAGTTCAAGACTTAAGCCTCTCCAAATCTCCATATTAAGAATGTGCATGAATAAATATTAAAGTTTCTTAGTCAAACAATTTATTACTTATTTAATACTTTTTATTGTCACATAGAAGGTCTTAACTATTGAGTTCTATGTCTATGTTTGTGTTTATATATGTCTATGTTTATATGCTTACTATGTTGTCTTTAATATCGATTGTAATGAGTTCAAAGTTCAAATTCTGTCAATTGCACTTTGTCGGATACAGCTTCTCTTATATGAATGGTAGAGTCTATTTAGTACTGTTTTGAAGTGTTAGAATTTCAATATGATACACCTTCATGTAATCATCTTTTATTTTTATAGTTCTTCAAAAAAAAAAAAACCTTTTATTTTTATAGGTTTCCAAGTTGGGATTTGGGTGTGCAGGGTTAAGTCAAGTCTTTAACGCACCTGTTCCTGAACATGTTGCCATCTCTCTAATCAAGGACGCATTCAGTAAGGGAATTGCCTTCTTTGACACATCAGATTTTTATCGAGCGAACACTAATGAAGTTTTGTTTGGAAAGATAGTATTAGTATAGTATAATAGCACAACTGTCTATACCAGTCACACTCACTCAAGTTATTTACTAATTAAGCAATCACTAATAATAATTCATGAGAAAGTGTCTTATTAATTAACCCTCAGGTGACCTGTCTACGATAACACGTCTGTGATAAGACGGGTGATTAGACGGGTTGTCATAGATGGGTGTATCGTCTATGATAAGACGGGTGAGCGAAGTCATATTCACAACCCGTCTATACTCACCCGTCTATGATAACCCGTGAAAGAACCTGTCTATGAAAAAAAACTTTTATTTTTATAGGTTTCCAAGTTGGGAGTTGGGTGTACAGGGCTAAGTCAAGTCTTTAACGCACCTGTTCCTGAACATGTTGCCATCTCTCTAATCAAGGACGCATTCAGTAAGGGAATTGCCTTCTTTGACACATCAGATTTTTATGGAGTGAACACTAATGAAGTTTTGTTTGGAAAG
Source organism: Ammopiptanthus mongolicus (assembly GCA_039655645.1). NCBI lineage: Eukaryota > Viridiplantae > Streptophyta > Magnoliopsida > Fabales > Fabaceae > Ammopiptanthus > Ammopiptanthus mongolicus. The sequence goes on from CM077345.1 coordinate 6,936,432, forward strand.
GTAGTATTAGTATAGTATAATAGCACAACTGTCTATACCAGTCACACTCACTCAAGTTATTTGCTAATTAAGCAATCACTAATAATAATTCATGAGAAAGTGTCTTATTAATTAACCCTCATGTGACCTGCCTATGATAACACGTCTGTGATAAGACGGGTGATCAAACGGGTGGTCAGATCGGTTGTCATAGACGGGTGTACCGTCTATGATAAGACGGGTGAGCAAAGTCATATTCACAACCCGTCTATGCGCACCCGTCTATGATAACCCGTGAAAGAACCTGTCTATGAAAAAAAACTTTTATTTTTATAGGTTTCCAAGTTGGGATTTGGGTGTGCAGGGCTAAGTCAAGTCTTTAACGCACCTATTCCTGAACATGTTGCCATCTCTCTAATCAAGGACGCATTCAGTAAGGGAATTGCCTTCTTTGACACATCAGATTTTTATGGAGCGAACACTAATGAAGTTTTGTTTGGAAAGGTAGTATTAGTATAGTATAATAGCACAACTGTCTATACCAGTCACACTCACTCAAGTTATTTGCTAATTAAGCAATCACTAATAATAATTCATGAGAAAGTGTCGTATTAATTAACCCTCAAGTGACCTGTCTATGATAACACGTCTGTGATAAGACGGGTGATCAGACGGGTGGTCAGACCGGTTGTCATAGACGGGTGTACCGTCTATGATAAGACGGGTGAGCAAAGTCATATTCACAACCCGTCTATGCTCACCCGTCTATGATAACCCGTGAAAGAACCTGTCTATGAAAAAAAACTTTTATTTTTATAGGTTTCCAAGTTAGGATTTGGGTGTGCAGGGCTAAGTCAAGTCTTTAACGCACTTGTTCCTAAACATGTTGCCATCTCTCTAATCAAGGACGCATTCAGTAAGGGAATTGCCTTCTTTGACACATCAGATTTTTATGGAGCGAACACTAATGAAGTTTTGTTTGGAAAGGTATTATTAGTATAGTATTATAGCACAACTGTCTATACCAGTCACAATCACTCAAGTTATTTGCTAATTAAGCAATCACTAATAATAATTCATGAGAAAGTGTCTTATTAATTAACCCTCATGTGACCTGTCTATGATAACACGTCTGTGATAAGACGGGTGATCAGATGGGTGGTCAGACCGGTTGTCATAGACGGGTGTACCGTCTATGATAAGACGGGTGAGCAAAGTCATATTCACAACCCGTCTATGCTCACCCGTCTATGATAACCCGTGAAAGAACCTGTCTATGATAACACGTCTATGCTCACCCGTTTGATCAGACGGGTTATCATAGACGGGTGATCAGAAGAGTGATCATAGACGGGTGAGCATAGACAGGTTCCTTCAGTTTCCCCATATACAAGTTGCATCAAACTGCGATTTTTATGTGAGAGTTCTTTCTGCCAAATATTCTTTCCACTTTGAAACATTTCCCATGTCATCTTCTATGAGCAAAATCAAGAAAGAGAAGCCAGATACGATTAAATCCTCAAGTAACAACTCACTCACTAATTTATAGCAACTTAGCAATTAACATGAGAGAAACAAGTGAGAAAACAATATGTCATGTAAGATCTCATTATCCATCTTCACTGAACATTGAATTGCCAAGCATAGTACTTAGATCATGACTTCAACACATTTATACAACCAGATAAGTACGGGCAAGATACAAATCTTACCATCACTGACAACAACATCCTCTTCTAAATCCTATAAATGAAGTCAGTCTAAAAAATATGCCCATCTGAATGAACTTTAGGGTGAGTATTAGTTAAAACCTTCAAACAAAGAAATGGGTTAAGGAAACATTCAATACATTACAAAAAATTAGAACTCATAATGAAATGTTGGCTTATTCTTTTACCTCTGTCAATGTGGGAACAATCTTAGGAGGCACTAAGACAATTGTTGAGAAGCACAGTAAACCATAGCATCAAGTAGTTTTACACTACTTTGTTTTATCCTCCAAGCTTTATCTTCAAGATCCTGAGCAAATAGATTAGCTATGCAATAGTTCATTGAAATAGTAGCAATTATATCGATTCTCATAAAATTTGAATCTTTATTGCCTGAACAAGTTGCTTTTAAGCACTCTTTGATAACTCAGACTTGACAAATATATATTCTGTACTCTAAACTTGAATTAAAGGTTCCATGCCAAGCATATATAGTATGAAGTTATGGTTAAATGTTCGCACCAAAGGTCACCATCTACAACACAATCATTTCTAACACTATAGCTTTTTTTCTTTTTGAATTTTATGATGTCAGAAACTGTGGTTGGAGAGTAATATTCGAGATTTATTTTACACTATTTTGGAGACCATTCTTATAACAAGGAGGAATACATATAAAATTCATCTTTTTAAAATGCATATAAAATTTACCTCTTAAACTCTACATGCTTGCACATGCCAAATAGAGAAACATGTTATGCATTATATTTGAAGATCATATGAGTTGCAAGTTTGCCATTCAGAATGGTAGTGATTTGTGACTCAGATTGATTTTGTACTGTCGTTGCAGAATTTGTGCAGACTGTCATTTGCCATCACTCTTTGTATGTTGACTGATTGCACCACATGCTTTGAGAGTTGTCCAACCATGGCAACAAAGGTGCGGTTGGTTTACTTTCTCGTCTTTTGTGCATTTGGTACATTGCTGCTGTGAGCTGTCAATTATTGCTGCAATGCAGAGTCAAGCTAAATACCTAACTTATGTGCAACTACACCTATTAGCTATCACATGGCATATTTGTTTAGGATTTAAGTTCTAACTTCTATGTAATATCTTTTGACACATTTATTTGGGAAGGAATGGCAAAGAATCTGAACCACAATTTTTTCTGCTTTTGTAATTGACTTATTTCAACTCTTTTGCATTAAAGCCTTATATATTGACATAATTCTTCTGATGGTTTCTGGGAAAGTAACTGTATTTTAGCTACTACCTTACCTTGGAATCACATGCTTTGGTTTTTATTTGGCTGATAAACTGGACTTCAAACTTCAGAAGGAGCTTACAGTCACATGCTTTCAGGTTTTTTGATTTGGTTAAACTACTAAACTCTACTATGCTGGTAGTCATGGAATCGACATTATTGGCTATGTTAGTGAGACTCTTTCCAAAGACCATCCCAATTGTGTCAAGTCCATTGACCATCAGTGGGTAATAATGATGAAGCAATTATGGATTCCGTTAAGAATATAATAAAACTAAATATTTATAATTCTTCACCTAATAGTTTTGAAGTTGGTTCATGATATGATATTATAGCTTCTGCAGTAAAATAGTTTAGTGTTTAAGGCATTGAGATAACAAAATAAACAAGATGGAAGCAATTATGTGCAGAAAATGGATTCCAACCTGGAGATACACTGAAGTTTCAATTTCTCAATGTTAATGTCAACAACATTGTGAATGTAGAGAGAAAGTTAATTAAGAAGTTTTATTAGTCTCGTCTGCTCCTATTTTTTTGTTTAAGTGTAGTTATGTATGGACTTGATCACTATAGACGTAAGCTATTTTTAACTTTTCTGTAACTGCCTTATTATGTCAGATACTTTAGTAGTTATATTATCTAACTTTTTGTTGTCATTTGAATCTGATATGCATGTTTATATGCAACAATTTATGTTTAAAATTATTAACATAAATTATTGATTAAGTAGTTAAACAATTACTGCACTAAGATTTTGTTGACAGGTCTTAAACTCCAATTGCATGAAATTTTATTTTTCAGTTTATGTATACACAATTGTCACCTGGACTTCTTGATTTGGGAGAACTACTTACTAATGCAAATGGTGTTATTAAGCTTAGTCCTTATCTTTTTTCTTTGTATTTCCTTCTGATGATCAAAATGAGTTTACATTTATATGTACTTTATGAAATATACAATTCAAAATGATCTATCAATTTTCTATCTTCAATATTCTATAAATCAGTTTCTATACTTTATAACAGAATGAATATTAGTATATGATTTAATATATTCAATTTTTTTTATAGGTAAAAAAATATGTATAATTTATAAATTAACTTTTAACAAAAATGTATTAAGTAACACGGCGCGACCCGTGCGAATGCACGGATATACAACTAGTAAGACCCGAAAATCAAAAACATTGCTTAAGAGGGAAAAATACTATGTCGATAAAATCTTAACATTAAAGAACAATAGGAAAAGGAGAAGATACTGTAACAATGCTTCTAACCCGTGGATATGGATAACATTTTCAACAACTACATTTTCCATTATTGACAATTACAAATATTAGACATCTCCACTGGTTTCTTTTTGGACGCAAATAATTGCATCAAAGAAGAAACATATATACTTATTATCTAATTATGTTTAATGCATAATTTGCCCAACTTAACGTGTGTATATTTTATTAATGTGATTTCGTTATATATATGGTAGCAGGAAGAAAACTACGGTTAATTAAAGAAGGACGTTGATAAGAAACTGCGATGGGAATATGTACGAGCATTGTACGCATACTCTGATAATATGCTGTTGCATTGATAGCTGGATGAACGAAGGGATATGTGCTGGTCACGGAATTGAAAAAAAGACACATATATAGTGTGCTGTCACTGCAATGGATGTGGCTTATAAACAACAGAAATGACGTTTTTATGCTTGGATTGGACCATACTCGTTAATAACATTACTGAATAGATTCGATGCTTGATTTTCATTTGTCTCAAAATAAAGCTATATGTCCATCAGCTGCTTAAAATTCCACCCAACCTGGAATTCTATTGTATGCAATTACGACGGAGTGGGGAGGAAGCCAATTAAAATGTTATTGTTCTTTTACCTTGCTTAAAATTTTAGAAAGATTGGCTTAAAATAATTTTATACCTGAAATAAAATGTATAGTACTTGGATTACATAATGATTACTTTGACTCACCTAATTGGCATTTGACTCGAAAATTTTATGACTTCTCTTCAAATTTAAATTCCTGGTTAGTAGGTGATTTTTAATTGAGATTGATAATTTGTCTCAACTTTTAAGAGGGAAACTCTCCCTCATCCAAAATGATAGCACCACATCCTCTATCACACTTTTTTGGGACACACCCTTCCTAATTGGTCCATCTTACCACTCTTTATGAGGAATGCTGCCTATTCCTGTCACCAGAGTGTCAGCTGATCCATTTTCCGGTGCCTCGCCGGTGCCGCATGCTCCCATCGCCGATTAACCACAATGTAGTCCATTCCTCCAGTTTTTTCTGCATCTCTTCATGCTCCATGCTCTGCTCTCAGGTTCTTTTCTCTAATTGCATCATTTGTTTTATTTAATTTTAGATGTAAAATGCGATACCCATTTATTTTGGGGGCAGCATTGATTTCCCATTTCACCATTTTAATAGTGTAAGTTACCAGATTAATAGTAAATCTTTCTAAAATTTACTACAAAAAAATATTTTAAGCAAATTTTTCTAAAATTTTAAGCAAGGTCAAAGTACAGTATCGGTTTAATAATCTGATGAAGTGGTAATCAGGTTAAAGGGTGGTGAGATGGACCAATAGGGGAGGATGTGTCCAAAAGAGTGTGATAGAGGGTGTGACGTTAGCATTTCTTATTTTTCAATATAAAAAAAAGGTAAATAAATTGAAGCTTTGAACAATCCGGATTCTCTCCCACTTGCCGTTGTTTGTAGCCGAATTTTTTGTTATTGCTTTTCATATGCGCAACCCCTACCACATGTGGTACCAGTTAAAAAAGCTTCTCTGCACCATCGGAGAGAATTTGCATACAACTTCGGATGGATCGCAGTTCTTTCTTTTCTTTTTGAAATTGTTGATTCTTGCATCATCCAAGTTAAGAAATTATTTTTTCACTCTTAATAATAATAAGTAAAAAAAAAAAAACCTTCTCATATGTCTTCTCTTTTTAGCCTCGCATGTATCACTCCATTTTTTTGGGTACATTATAATTACGAGCCTGTTTGGCACGTCACTCCTACGAGCTTATAGCGAAAAGTTTATAGCGGATGAGAAAGTAGTCCTGTTTGGTAAGGACCTCTGTCACAAGCTTATAGCGGTTTTTCACGAGCTTATAATATTTTTTCCAGACACTACTTGAAGTAATGTTTGAGCTTATAGCTTATAACGTTTCATTTTTCTTTCCACTTTTATCCTTATTATTTTCATTTAATTCTACCTTTATTCTCTTCTCTCTCTTTTATGTAAAATCATTAATGAAGATGTCCTTTTATGTCATTTTATATTTTTCAGCTAGTTCAAACCCTAGTTTTACCAAATACTTCCACATAAAATAAGCTAGTATATTTACTATCCGCTATCAGCTAGCTTATCTGCTAATAGCTAATTTTACCAAATACGCTCTATATCACTCCATTTTAACTCTCCTTCATATTTTGTACTTTGGAATTTTTTTTTTGACAATATGTACTTTGGAATTTTAAAGTAAGTAAACAAGCAAAACTTAAATTCCTGATAAAAAAAAAAAAAAAAAGCAAAACTTAAATTTGGATGGAATAGGTCTCGTTGGATTGCGTAGCCTTTATTAAATGAAACAAACATAAATTCGCCCCAACTCAGAAAGCCCGATTAAGTGGAACATTTATTTCTCCATTTGAGTATCGGGCTTTGTAGCACTGCTTTGTGCCCCTAGTGGCGTAGCCCAAAGTTGAGGCTAGTTAGATGTTCATCTAGCTTAATAGAGTTTAATTTTTACTTTTACGAGTTTTTCGGGCTTTGTCTGATAAATAATACTGGAGGAGAGCTGGAAGTTCTGATAAAGCCCATCTCGTTTGTAGTGTCTACTGTCTAGTTTTTATAATTCTACAAGTTTCCTTTCTGTTTTTTTTTTTTTTTAATCGAAGTTTCCTTTCTGTTTATGTTATGGATTTAATTGATATATATAATTCATTTAAATATTTTTTATATAATCAATCAATTAGAAATTAAGATATTATTAAAAATATTATTCTAATTATTTTAAAAATCATTAATATAATTGATTAATAATATAAAACACTTTGTAATGAAAATACTTAACAATTAAACTTAAGATATAAAAGAGTATATCATGTGAAAAGAGTAACAAAATTAATGAAAGGAGAAATATAATATAATGGATGTTGACTTAGATTATACGAAAATGAAATAGCTAAGTAAGATTTTATTGGGCCAAAAATATATATATATAATATGACTACCGCTATTTGTCCTGAAATTTATTTTGAGTGGTTGCTTTTTTTTTAAGCAAAAAAAAAATTACTCAAAATATGTCATATGAAAATTGAATTTGTTATTTAAAATTCTGTTTTTCTTTTGGTTACACATTTAAAATTCTGTTTTAACATTTAAATTTATTCAAATTTGTTATACACAAAAACTAATCTATATAACGATAGTTTAGAATTTCTCGATTTTAATATATTATGCTAACATAAAATGAGAATTTTGGAGAGTGAAAGGCTGGCGAGGAATAAATATAATAGTTAAAAAATGCCAAAGAAATACTGATACCCAAAAAAAAAAAAAAAAAAGCCAAAGAAACGTTGCGGGTCACACCGTGACAGTGCCCAGCCACATCCAATGGAAGTGGGGTCCACTATGAAAGCGACAAAGCATGGAAAGGTCTTGGAATAAGTGGGAAGAAAAGGTGAAAAGAAAAGAGTCGGCTTGAATTAGACTTTGAGTAACTAACTTCACAATTATTTTGTTATATGATATTATATATTTTTATTTTTTACTTGTTTTTATCTTTTTAAATATATATGCATTTTTAAAATATATCTAAAAATAAAAGAAATACCACATAATGTCCCCATTATCATATTCAAAAATCTTTTCCCATTTTATAATATAGTTTGAATTTGGTTTACAATTTGTCATAAGATATTTTTTGAGAGGGCTTCATCTATTTATAAAATATAAAAAATGACATAAATTAAAATTTATTTAAATACTTATTTTAGATGAAGTCCTGAAAGCTTTTGCATGAGTTAAAAATTTAAATTTATAATAAAATTATTATATTTCATAAAAAAAATATATTCTAGTAATATAAAATAAAAAAATATATAAAAAATATATTTTTTTAATTATATGGAAATAATAAGTAAATACTCAATCCCAAATAATTGTTTCTAAAATTCAAACTTAAACTTATATAATTCAATATACACTTTTAAAAAAGATTTAATTTGTATGCACTCTTAGTGTAAACGACATTTTAAACTAACAATTAATCATAAATTGTCACATCATTAAAATGTTTGATTCTTATCCCAACGACCTTAAAAGTCACTCAAACCATGATTTGTGATAGAGGTGGACTTCCAACCCAATGACCTGACTGATTTAACCCAAAGTGGGAAATTCGGATTGGTTTGGGTCACTGGTCGGTTCAATTTTTGAAATGAAGAACCTGAGAGGCTCGTTTCGGGTGTCGGGTTATGACCTGAATCCCAACAACAAACAAACATAGAAAACCGAGAGGCTCGTTTCGGGTGTCGGGTTGGAGAAAAATACAACCCAAGCAACATGACATGACCACTGCGAATCTGATGCACATCTTCTTCGCCCAGATCCACAACTGTGCTCACCGTGCTCATCCAGATCCAAAATTCAAGTGGGGAAGGGCGACTGGGGGTGGTGGAGCTTGACGGTGGATCTGGTTTGTTGAAGAGGAATAGGGCCTGGCGGAGGGGTGTGTTTCCTTTGCTTGTCCTCGGGTGGTGGAAAGAGCTTTGTGAGAGAGAGAAAGAGAGAGGGAAAGAGAAAAAAGGAAAGAGTGAGAGAAGGGAAGAAGATATTCTAACTTGATCCAGTGTTACACATTCTTTTAGACTTTATATTTTTTTTACAATTAGGCATAAGGAGTAAAACATGTAAGCTTAAGTTAATAGTCTCTTGAATAATATATTTTTTTTGGCCTTTAATCAGGTATCCCTACAGGTAAACTGTGAGATTAACCTTTGGATTGGGGTGATGATTAGGTAAAATCCTCATCAAAATAACGATCCCATGATTCAAACCTTTGACATTGCAGGTGAAGATCGCCTGATGTCGAATTCTACTTCCACTACAATCAATCATTGTTGGGTAATCTTTTGAATAAAATGATAATATATTTATATTAAAGTTATTTGTTTGAAAATATATATTATACAATATAGAAAAAATTATATTAACCTCCTAAGAGTTTGATTCGAGTACACTCGACACCTCCAATTGTTTTAAAAATTACATTACCTTAAAGTTTATGTTAAAAGGGATGTAAGTGCAATAACATAATTGTAATAATAAGATAAATCTTAAGAAGTAAATGTAATAACAATATATGATATAATTTCTAAAATAAGAGTAATATTGAAGGTAATTAAATCAAATCTAAAAAATATTCAATACAATTTTCTAATATTATTTTTATTTTTCATAATTTTTTTAATTTAACTATATATAAAATTTATATTAAGTGACATAGACATTATCAAATTTGAATTATTAACATGTGATTAGTTCGAGTGATAAGAAATTTAGACATTTTAAGAAAATGATTAGAAGTTTGAATTATGACTCTTGTAAAAAATTATCTAATATGTTCAATTGATTCCACGATAGAAATTAATTATTATTAATGATGATGATATTTCGTATCTGGATAGAAAAAAAAAAAAAAAAAAAAGTTATCAAATTTGAATTGAAATACGTCCCGACCGTAGTGATAAACAGCGATAGCTGTTTTTTGTACAGAACGGGTAAGCCTGTCCTGACCCACGTCAGTCCATGATTGGCAGGTCTCAGATCTCCCTGGTCCCACTCCCACAACAAGATAGACAGACAGACAGACTTGTTTTGTTTCACTTAATCACGTTCCTAGCCCCCTTCCTCACTTCCTCTCCTCGCTCCACCAAACTACACATCACAGACATAGACACAGACACATAACATGGCTTCCAAGCTCTGTGACTCCTGTAAATCCGCCACCGCCACCCTCTACTGCCGCCCCGACTCCGCCTTCCTCTGCGCCGCCTGTGATTCCAAAGTCCACGCCGCCAACAAACTCGCTTCCCGCCACCCCCGCGTCTCTCTCTGCGAGGTCTGCGAACAAGCCCCCGCTCACGTCACCTGCAAGGCCGACGCCGCTTCTCTCTGCCTCTCCTGCGACCGCGACATCCACTCCGCCAACCCTCTCGCCGCCCGCCACGAACGCCATCCTATCACACCTTTCTACGATTCCCTCAACTCTCCCGTTAACAATAACTTCCCCGACGATAACCGTTTCTTCTCCAATGAAGCAGATGCTGATGACGTCAGCACCGAAGAAGCCGAGGCCGCTTCCTGGTTGCTCCCCAACCCTAAATCAGATCTAAACCTCTTCTCCGAAACGGAACCGCTTCCGTACATAGATCTCGATTACGATCTCAAACCGGAGGAGCAGAAAAGTGACGGAGTAGTTCCGGTTCACAGCAACGAGCCTTTAAGCTACGGTTACAAGTATTATACCTCACAGTCACAGTCTCAGTCTCAGATGAGTCACAGTGTAAGAACAAACAATGTGAGGGTTAGGTTTTTGTTTTTCTATTGTTGCTTGAGAATAATGGAGATAATTGTTTTTGTGTTGTTCAGGTGTCGTCGTCATCGATGGAGGTTGGAGTGGTGCCGGATGAGACTACGATGTCGGAGATATACAGCAAGACGGTGGCGGAGGGAGGGAATTATCAGTGTGTGGCGGCGGCGGATAGGGAAGCTCGGGTTTTGAGGTACAGGGAGAAGAGGAAGAATCGGAAGTTCGAGAAGACTATTCGCTACGCTTCTCGGAAAGCTTATGCAGAAACCAGGCCCAGGATCAAAGGCAGGTTTGCCAAACGATCCCAAGCCCCTCACCCCCTTCCAGGATACGGCGTCGTTCCCACATGTTAATTTAAGTTTATCTATCAATCAATATAATAATATCGATGTATATATTTTTGTTTGCATTGCGAACTCTTTTCTTGTCTGTGTCTTGTTTTTGTGTTAAAATTTGGTACACTTGTTTGTTTGTGTTCGTGATGCATGGCAATAGGCACTTCGTTAGCAGAAAGTTGTGTATGGCTGCTGTGCTGATTAGCGTATCAAAATCTGGGATGCCATTGGTGTCGGACTTATAATTAAATTGTTATTTAGTCACTAAACATATTTAAATCCTGCCTCTGATCTCATTAAATTAATATTTTGTATTTGTCCCCTAGCAGTTTAGTCCTGTTTTCTCAGGATTAGGATTGCCTTTTACAAATAGGCACTACGTCTCTCATTCACCTAATTGGTTGTTCTAATGATGTTTGGATTGAGAAATTCCTAAATATTTCATGAATTAATCAAAATGATGTAACTCTTTAATTAATTCAAAAGAGATACTTATAAAAGTGGTTTATTTGCCTAATAGCCAAAAAAGAAAATCTTGCTGTAGCATTTGAAACTCAACAACGGTGAAGAGTTAGTACATGTTTGGATTATTGTTTGTATTTGATAAATGTGGATTAGTGATTTCAAACTTACTATTATAATTTTTTATGTTAGGTTTCTAATTGGAAGAATTAATTTTGTGATCAAACGTGGATTTGATGGAAGTAAGAATTTGTTGCTTTTACATTGATCAAAATTTAGTTTGAGTTTTTCAATTACTATTTTTATTATATTATTCTTAAAAATTAATCACGTTTCATATTTATTTAAAATTTGAAAGATATTTTAGTAAATAAAAATTCAAATTTATTTTTAACAATAAAATATTTAAATATAAATCAATTACAATCAATTCATTTTTAATTCAATTTACAAAATTCAGTTTATTAAAACTTAATTTTGCAACGTTAAATCAGGCTTTTTTTTTTTTTTATAAATATCATAGTTTTATTTTTTATTTACACATATACCATTGTTTTGATTTTAAATACCTATATACCACACTTTTTTGTGTAAGTGGGAAGTCAACCCTAAAGGACCCGACTTCTGAGGAGGTAATATTTCAATTTTAGTTATATATAGTTGGGAAGTCGCCCCTCCAACAGCGACTTCCCTTCATTTTTTCATTACTTTACTTAATTAATTTAAGAGTAAAGATTCAAATTGGTCATTGATAAAAACTCACGGTGATATTTTGATCCCTGAGAAATGAAAAATACCAATTTGGTTCTTAAGAATGTAAATGCGAGTCAAATTGATTCTTTTTAGGATAATTTTTAGGGACATTTTAGTCCCTGTCAGAAAGTATTTTGACCCGCATTTTATATTCTTGAGGACCAAATTGATATTTTTTTATTTCTCAGGGATCAAAACGTTACTGCAATTTTTTGTTGAGGACAAATTTGGATCTTTACTCTTAATTTAAATAGTTAATTTATTTATTTATTTAATTATAATAATTAATTAATGACTCTGAGTTTATGACTCTGAGTTTGGTTATTTATGGTTATTAAATAAGAAAAAATTTTATCACAGTTTTTAGGATTTAAAAAGATATATTAAATAGTCTGTTTTTATGAAAGTAAAACCAGCAAGTTTTATTTAATGTTTTAATTGGTGTTTTGGGTTACAAACGTGATATCGGTTTAAGGGTGTCACATAAAGGGTCGTCCACAGTCAACCCGCATTCATACAGAGATGGATATCAGGGAAAGTGATCCCCGTAAGAGATGTGATCTGTGTCGGAATGAAGGTCATAGTAGAAAAAACTGTGCTAACCTTCCTGAACCTTCTACGCAACCGTAGAATGTTTGTAACTTTAATTAATGTTCAATATTTTTTGTAAGATCTTTATTCATTTTTATTATTATTATGGTGTTAACTAAATAAATAAATTTATTATTTACTATAATAATTAATTATAACAATTTCCATTAATTAATTATTATAATTAAATAAATAAATAAATTAACTATTTAAATTAAGAGTAAAGATCCAAATTTGTCCTCGATAAAAAATTGCAATGACGTTTTCATCTCTGAGAAATAAAAAAATATCAATTTGCTTGTCAAGAATATAAAATGCGTGTCAAAATAGTTCCTGACAGGGACTAAAATGTCCCTAAAAATTACCCTAAAAAGAATCAATCTGACTCACATTTTACATTCTTGAGAATCAAATTGGTATTTTTCATTTCTCAGGGACCAAAATATCATCGTGATTTTTTGTCAATGAACAATTTGAATATTTACTCTTAAATTAATTAATTAAATTATTTAAGAATTAAATTAATTAAATAAAATAATGAAAAAAATGAAGAAAAGTCGTTGTTGGGGGCGATGTCCCAACTATATATAACTGAAAAATTGAAATATTTTTCCTTAAGAAGTCTGATACTTTAGGACCGACTTTCCCACATAAAAAACATGTGGTATATAAATATTTAAAATCAGAACAATGATATATATATATAAATAAAAAATAAAACTATGATATTTATAAAAAAAAAAAAAGCCGTTAAATCACCGTCTAACGTGCCACGCATCCTACTACAAGAAAAAAAGTGATCAGGATTTCTAAACTTCAAAGGCATCGTAATTTACTTTCATGTTATAATAACTTCCAAACCAACACGAAATGTAATATAACGTGTGGGTCTCATCGCATTTGGGCGTGCCACCCGAGGGGATGTGCCACGATTTCATAAGGATTGATTGGCACCGACCGACGGATTCAGAAATTTTAATTAGTGTAGACAAAAAAATATTTTTACTAAAAAAATAATATTATAAATATGTATAAATAATAAATAAATTAATATTAAGTAGATAAGATATGATATGATTCAGTTTTAATATGAAACATATATCAATATGTGAGAAATGATAAACAATCTATTAAGTAAAATATGATAGATTATAAAAGTAATTTTCGCTCTTATCAAAAGTTAAGTAATAATTTGACATGTCTTAAGAGGGGCAAAATCAAAACTAGTAAATATTATAATTTATATATTTTTTTTTTTTGCCTAGTAGAGGCAATTGCCCTCTTTGCCTTGGTTGTAGATCCGTCCCTGTACGCAAGGCAGTGTTTTGGGAGGGATGAATATAAGAGAAATCATTAAGAGAAAAGAGATGAGAAATCAAGGGATGAATTTTTAAATGTAAGCTATTTATAAATTTTATCTGAGTTTTCCATCTATGGATATACTATAGATTAAATAGCCTATTTGGTCCCTGAAAGTGTAAGACGATATCAACTTAGTCCATGAATTTAACGAAATAACAAAAACGTCCTTGAAGTTGTAAATCGTTAATCAACTTGGTCCCTCCGTCAACCTCAGTTAGCTGACGCCGTTAACGGCGCTGATGTGGCACGTTAAGTGCCCTATTGGCACCGTTGTCACTGGTTAGGTGATGCCCACGTGGTTAGGGACCAATTTGAAACTCTGAACCATAGACTAAATTGATACTCGTATAGATTAAACTCCCAACGGTCTTCTTCTTCTTCTTCTTCTTCTTCTTCTTCTTCTTCTTCTATATTTCCCCTTTCTCTCTCTGCTCTCTCTCTCTGCTCTCTCTTTGCTTCCTCTGTCTCGCGCTCTCGCTCTCTCCAACCCTAACTTTCATTCTTCCAAAAAACGTGATGATGATGGGTGGTGGTTCGCCATTTCCGCAGTCAAGACAAGCTAAAAAAGCCACAAGTTCCTCTTGGTCTGGTAGCTCTAGGGTTAATGGAGCAGAAATCAACAACCCATTTGCTTTGGTTTGTAATTGTGAGAGGAGAGCCGTGTTACGAGTTCTAGGACTCTTAGGAACCCAGGTAGGGCCTTCTATGGATGTCCTTTGCCAAAGGTACCACTAAATCCAAAATGCCATTCTCTTTGCATTTTTTGTTTCATTTACTGGGGCATTCAACATTTTGCCCCTTAATATGTTTGTCAAATTGCTGTTGCAGGATGAGGGAAATTGTGGCTATTTATTCTAGGTTGATGAGTTTCCTGAAATATGTGCAACTAATGTCAATGATAGTGAAGAAATATTGAAGGTAGAGCTGATGGAGCTAATGGGCAAGGTTGATACTTTGGTGACAGATGTTAGAATGCTAAAATTTGGGGGTGTAGTAATGTGTGTATTGCTAAGTTTTTGTTTCGTATTGTGGATTGGTAGGCATAGTGCATAGGTCTTATTTGGTTCCTGTTTGTTCTGTTGTGGTTGTGACAATATGGTTTAAGTTAATGTAATGTAATGTGCTATTATTGAAGTAATTAAATGAGAAGTTTCATTTTTTTGCCCACTGTTTTGGTCATCAATATTGACTTAATTTGTGTAAAATAACTAGACTCACAATAGTTGAAATACTTCTTATCTGAACTTTCACACTAATCAATAAGAGTGTATATTGTCTCTTTACAAAAAGCTACCTAATATCTATATATAGGCAAGCGTTTAAGATTCTGTTATGGATACTTATATTACAGAAATAACTAACTACAACCAACTATAACAGAAAACTAACTATATGGGTTAAAGACGGGTGATTATAGACAGGTGGCGGGTGGTTATAGACGAGTTCCTCCACTATAGACGGGTGGTTATAGACGGGTGATTATAGACGGGTTCCTTCACTCCCCTTTCACTATTTGTTGCGATGAACTTAAGTCTAAGTCCAAATTTGGGGCCCTCCACATCAATTTGTCAACCATATCATACCCTTTGCAGACTTTCACAATTGAGTGGAGGTCAAATAAGTTCAATTTGTCAGAGTCCAAATCTTTCTAGACATCCATTTCACCGCCAACATACTCTAGAACTCCACTATCATTCCTTGCTAGAATGCCTCTGTGATACACTATTACAGTTACATAAGAACTCATTCTGCACAAACAATGAAAAATCGTGACCCCTCTGTTACGAAACAAAAAACAGAGCACTATACAAAAACCCGAACTTTATAGTGAGTAACTAAGTGAATGCGAAATAAGGTGTGAAACAAAACTCAAGGAATGGGGGTTATCAACAAAGGGAATAAGACGAACAAAAATGGGTATGAAAAAAATCCCCCTAAAGCATGCAAATGGAAGTGAAGATGACGAACCAATTGACATGAAAACAAAATGCCATGGGTCTAGAGAAACAAACCTCTGACGACGAGCTCCAGGGAGGTCCGCTCGTCGCTGAGCCACCATTTTCAGTTGAAGAGGACGATGAAGTATGGAGGAGGGAAGAGGAGAAGAGCGGGAAGAAGGGGAAGGGGGAAACAGTGAAAAATGAGGGAGAAACTGAAGGGGTGAAAAGTAATGTAAAAAATGAATTTGAAATTTTTTTTTATTCGAGTATCAATTTAGTTCCTGGTTCAGGACACCACCTAATCAGTGACAACGGTGCCAACAGGGCACTTAACGTGTCACATCAGCGCCGTTAACAGCGTCAGCTAACTGGGGTTGATGGAGGGACCAAGTTGATTAACGTTTTACAACTTCAGGGACATTTTTGCTATTTCGTTAAGTTCAGGAACTAAGTTGATACCGCCTTATATTTTTAGGGACCAAATTGGCTATTTACTCATATACTATAATGCCTATACAAAGTTTAATTTTGGCAGAATGTCAGTGTAAAATTTTTTATGCTATTAATTAATCATAAATTATCATATGTATGACTTTTACGTTAATTATTATAAAATTAAAAAAAATTAATGATGTGACAATTAATAACTAATTGACTATATATAATTTTTTTACGAACCTTGCTTTATTATTGTCATTGCAATTTCTATCATCCTAAGTTTATTTTTTGGTAGATTTTTGGCATTATGGGATGTGTTGGTACACCTGCGATCAAGGCTTAAAATTTTAAGGGATTAAACTTTCATATATTTATATATATAAATATATAAAGAGTTTAATTGTTATGAATAATAGTGTAAAGAGTTTTACACTGTCAATCAATCACCAATCATGTACTACAACATAAGTCACTTTTAGCTACATTCAAAAAGTGTGGCGAAATTGGGAAAAAAGTGTTGCATATTAACGTTAGCAACATTTTAGCGAGTGTCGCACAAAGTCTATGTCGCAAAAAATATTTAATAACGTTTTTTCATACCTATAGTAATGTTCTGATATATTCTTTTTGTAACATTTATTTATCATATAACAACATTTTCGTTAAATGTAACTAAATGTTAAAAATGTGGCCAAATGTACTTTTAGTAACATTTTTAAAAATACTGCTAATTTTTAAAAAAAATGTTACTAATTATTTTTTAGTAACATTTTAAAATATGTTACTAATTCCTTTTTTTTTTGTAACATTTTAGAAAATGTTACTAATTACCACTTTGTAACATTTTAAAAATTCATGATTTCCTTATTGTAAAATTTTAAATATGTTATTTATTTTAAGTCTTTATTTTAAAGATGTCATTAATTTTGCGGCAACCAAAACAAACACAAGAAATAACATAAAAATAATTTATATATAATCAAATCAAATGAAAGTTATTTATCTCCATTCACATTTAAAGTAAAATCATATTTTATAATAATATTAATATTACAAAGAAACTATGAATCATCTGCTTCGCGTTCGTGCTTCACCACTCAGAATCATCTTCACAAGGTCCAGATACACTACTTAACTGTTAGTATATTGCAAGATTGATGTAGAAAACTTGTTGAACCTATTAAAAGGCGAGTAAGGCCAACATATGATCCTCAATGTTTCAAGGGGTTTCCATGGCTTTTATCAAATCTGAGACAACCTCCCTGATTTGCACAAATGCGGGTACCTCCCAGAAATTCAGACGACCCACGTCATTAAAACATTCGGCATTTTAGAGAAAAATGCAAATTGGTAGTGGTGCATATAAAGTAAAATACATTGGTAAATAAAAAAACAAATCAAACAAAATTTGAAGACAGAAATCAATCATGTGTTTAGTGCGATTAAAGGATATGCTGGTCTTTTCCTCATTCTTTGGTACCAACCTTCAAAAAGAGGGAAGGGGAAAAAAGTTAGAAGTAAAAAGGGTTGAGGCCATAACATACAAAGCAGGGTCCCAATTTTGGAAGTGTATTAATGTATGGTTTTATCCAATGCCATCTTCAATGTAGGCAAATGCCTTTTGCTATCTCCCGTACTCTCAGTTTTATCCAATGAAGATGATGCAATGTACTGATTGTTTGATGAAAAATAAAAATCTGAAATTTGGAAGTGTATTAACTCTAGGCTAAAATGTCAAAGAAAAGCTAGAAGATACATATGATCAGCAGCAATAAACTGTCAATGTGACCATTATTCTCAAATCCAAAAGAATAATCAGACTATTGTTTTCAAAGTCTGGAAAACATAAATAGATGTAAAAGATAAATGCAATAATACTATGGGAAAAGGATATGTATTTTGCACACAACCAAAAGCAACTAATGCGATAATATTGGAGACAAGTAGATCCCATAAAAAGCATAAATACCTCCCTATCAACAAGAACCTCCACCATCCTTGGAGGGACTATTATCTCGTCCATGAACTTGGCCCATTTGGATTCAGCCACCTGTTGGATGGAACAAGACCAATCATAACATAGGTACAGATGGCAAAAGAATGAAAAACCTACCCTGATTTGGGGTGGCAGGAGCAGTGAGAAAAATAGAGAATGCGTATGTGACATTGAGAATCCTGGATATAGAATATCAAATTGAGAATAAGATAAATTGGAAGGGATTTGCAAAATATGGAAGTTCTAAAACATTCAAAAGAAAAGATGTCTTTTCATGAGTTTAAAGTCCTTTCTAATAGGTGTGTTATATCATGAGCATATGTGTCTACACATCAAAGGATGCATGCATGAAATATTGCATTTCTTTTTTTATCAATTTATGAAAGGTTGTTTCCTTTAACCAAGTGGCATGAGTTGGTCTATAAATAGAATCACTCTGCATGCAAAAAAAGGTAGTTGAAATTATTAAGCCTTATCCATTCCAAATTTTATAGTTCTAACATCATTTAAATGCTTGCCTTAATAACAAATATGTTCCCTCCTACGGGTTTGTGGTTATTTTTGCTTTCATAAGATAAATGATAACACAAGTAGAAATCTTACTTCAGAAGTGACCAATAGATATCAAAAGATGGCAGAGACCCTAAACTAAATATGACAGCACAGTCATGATACAAGTCAAATGTCATTTTAACCATGTGTCATCACAGTCCTTACCGTGGCAGAAGAAAGTGTTTGTGTGGAATGATTGCAGCTCAACAATGCTATTCCTTGCAAGCTACAATAAAACCTATGTCAGTAAACCAACACTAAAATCTCCTGAAGAGAAACAGGAGAGTGAGAGACTTGCCACTAAAAGGTCACACTGACAAGCAAACCATCCAGATTAATACATAATTCAGTAATAGCATGGCCATGCTCCTCTGCTTTACCAATATTATACTCTAAAAGGCTTGCCATTGGAAGCAGAAGATGAAGAGTGCGAAAGCGAAAATCAAGTGTAACAACAACAAAACATAAGATCTAGTGCCATCCAGAAATCACTAGCATTTATTTTATTGTTATGCCATCACAATACCTAAAACATAAGCATCTCAATGATCCACTTCACCACCACGCTGAATCATGTCTCATTACCAAAGTATAAGAAAAAAATTATATCTGAAACCCTCTATCTAAAATCGGATTTGACCAAAACAAACACCACAACAATTCATCATAACAACAAAACCACTTAACCATAATACAAGCACTGATTCTACATAAGCATCTCAATTATTCACTTAACTACAACACTGACTCAAGCTTCATTATCAAAGTACACAAAAAATTCACATAAAAAAACAGATTTAGCCAAAACAAACACCTATTTTTAGCAAATCACTCAACCAGAACACGGAATTCATCGAATTACGCTTTCAATTAAGCAACCTCAACAATAATCAAATAGCCCACATTCCTTAATGATAACAATAAAGAAATTAAGCATTGAGAAATTCTCAAATTGAATCGCAACAATACTTAGATTTATGCGCGTGGAAAAAACTTGGAAAAAGAAAGGAAAGGACATTCTCACCTAAGATGAGAGGAAGAAAACAAATCGTGGAGAAAACTTGGATCGAAACTCAAATCGCAATAGTGAACGGAGCTGAGATTGAGAAAAAAACTGATGAACTCATAATTTCGAATTCAGTAGTGAACCTAGATCTGAGATTGAGATCATTGATTTACCTTTGAGAACAATGAAGAAATAGCGAACTCAATTTCGCGAAGGGAGACTCGATTCGTTTCAATTTTGAAAGAGAGGATTGGCTCGATTGAACAGAGGGATGCTTTTCGAGAAGAGAGGATTTTTGATTGAATGGAGGTGGGGGATAATCGTGCTTTTACCTTTTTGGAGAACCAATTTTCTAGAGAACAAAGAGCTGGGCTTTTACGTTTGTGATGCTTTTAGAGAACAAGTTGGACGACCTTAGTCTTTTGTGATATAAGTCTTTGTAACATTTTAATGAGTAAAGATTCTCTCAATTTCTCAAAAGAAATGGAGGGCTCCATTACTATAGTTTTGGGTGTATAAAACACATAAAAGCCTAATAAATATCACCCATTTTAGAAAAAAATATTTTTATACACCAAAATTACAGTAATAGAGCCCTCCATTTCTTTTGAGAAAAGGAAAGGATCATTACTCCATTTTAATAGGCGTTACAAGATAAATGTTGCTAAAGCTACTAAATGTACTAGTGATGGTATTAGTGACTTTTTTGGGAATTAGGGTAAGAGTCACACATTTTTACTGATATGATAATTTATGATTAAATTTCTGTGCAATAGAGTTTTACACTTTCAATGTATAACAATTAAACTCATATATAAATGCCATTAATGAACATTTTACCAAATCTGATATTTACAATAATGATTATAAAAGATGTAGAGTTTACGTGTTATGGCTTAGTTTGTTATATACTAATTAAAAATAGGACTTGAATCCTCTCATTTTATTTTCTACTTTTTTCTCTTATGTTATGAGAGAGAAACACAAAATCAAGTTTTAATGGACTCCACACATAAAAACAAATTTATTTTTGTATCTTTATGATATCTTATAACATGAGAGAAAAAAGGAGAGAATATATAAAAGGAGAGAGAAAGACACAAAAATAAATTTGCATTTATGTGTGGGATCTATTAAAACTTGATTTTATGTCTCCCTCTCATAACATGAGAGAAAAAAGGAGAAAATAAAAGGAGAGGATCCAAATCCTTAAAAAATATTGGTGAAATACCTATGTGTTTTGATTCAAGTGAAAAGGGCTTCATTTCCTTAAGTGTTTGGTATGTGTTCAATCCTTTGACTAATGTGTATGTATAAAACACATACAACGATTTACGTGATTATCAAACAGGATAGAATTGTGGCTTTAGGGATCAACTTAGTGTACTCTTAATTAAAAAGAAGTGTGAAAATTTAAGTGATAGTTTTCAGTTAAGTGATAACTTTCTTATGTGTAAAGTGACCGTAAATGATGATATAATCTTTGCATACTAATAAATTTGGTATGCCCTGAAAAAGAAGGTAACACTAAGAAAGAATCGATTTTTAATAGTGCGTATTTAATAGTGATTTTGTTATACATGTATATTATTGGCGGTGTGTAACAAGCTTAATTTGGTATGGACTATGGAGGCGTATTATGGAGGGAGCACAAAGTAAAGGCCTTGGCTCATGGGTCCTTTAACTCCTTTTGTGCTACGGCCAGAATCTGAAGTGGAAGGGGACTACGGCTATCAATTAAGTGAGTGGTGTTAAATGTGTTGGAGTTATGATAGTCAGAGATTATATGTGTTTTGCCGCTCTAACATTTCGTTATGATGAAAGTTAGGAGCAAAAGTGGCAGAAGCGTTGTCTTGGTTTTTAACAAAATGCAACAAGGATTTATTCTTATTATTTTGTTAACGGGGACGGAGTTAGACTTTGATAATGGGAGGATCCAACTATAAAAATTAAATTCTATCTAACAAATATATACATAAAATTTCATACTAAATATATACATGAGAGCTTTACTGAATCTTCCAAGCATATGGGGTTCAGGCGGCCTCCTCCTTTCCAGCTCGAGTGATTGGATAGCGAGATTTTCTTGTCATGAAGGAGTTGGCTCGGTCATCTTGGCAGAATTATTAGCTTTTTAGCATGGTCTTGATGAGGTGGCTCAGTCATCTAGTCTCAGTGAACGATCGGAGATACTTCTTGTAATCATATATGAGTATAAAAAAAATAAAATAAAAAATTATATGTATTTACATGATTAAAAAAACTAGTATGGTTGAGAAAAAACTGTGCTTTAAATTTTGTTTGGAATTCTTGGCCCTTTGCTTTAGTTTGCTAGTATTATAGGAAAAAAATTGAAGATATAAACAAATCAATTTAGACAGTACGTTTATAATTTGTGCCTAGCTTATTCATTTCACTTTAAAAAGATATGTATTTTTCCGGACTCTTCAGAAAATAATATAAAGATCATGACTTGGTATAATATTTCGTGGCTAATACGTGACTTGATAAGCAAGACATGAATATATGATATACTATACGAAATAGTGTACATGCAAGTGCGTTGACATACCAATTTTCTTCCGCTTACAAGTAAAATTATTGAGGTTACTTTATTTGCACATTAGTTAATCATTTTTACATTAATTGATATATACTGTCAGTATAAAGATTTTTACATTGTCAACCAATCTTAAATTACCACATAAACTAAAATGTTTGACTCCTATCCTAACCACCTTAAAAGTCATTTCTATCATGATTTTTGATTGGTTGATAGTGTAAAAAACTTTATACTGAGAATACATAACAATTAAACTCATTCCTCATTTTGGATAAAAATGTAAAGAACGAAAATGTGTATTAAAATGTGTGTTTTTCTTATTTTTATTATTACAAAGAAAGTTAATGTAATAAAATTGAGGTGTAAATATCATTATTGAGTTATTAAACCAAAAATACTGAATTTATGTATGAAAAAAAAAAAATTGTTGAGAGGAGTCTCTATTTTAACACCCAACCATATTTCTGAAAAATTGTTCTTTTACCTTTGACTTGAAAAAAAAAAATACAAAGAGAAGAAGTTCTAATCTATATAAAGCTTCGGCTATCGTTGTCATTTTGTTCATTCACCCAATAGTGCACCTCAAGCTTGGCAACTACTCTTTACTCTCCTGTCTCTTCCCCCTTCTCCTCTATGTCTCTTTAAACATATGAAGATGGATATTTTTTTTCCTTCTGGTTTGTGCATTTTTCTTTCTTTCTTTTGCATTTATGTTCATTTGTATAGTAATTAACATGTAGAAGAGGACAGTGATGATAACACTTCGGTTCACTCTCGTGCGTAAGGGCATAAACTACTGCCTTGTCGAAAAAATGTTTTCTGAGTCCATCTCCTACTTCATTTTCATGCATATGAGCATATATATATATATATATATATATATATATATATATATATAGCCTTTCCAACCCGTAGTAATATATTGACATTAACATTCGTATCCTCTTTTCGATGTTTAAGTTTGGTAGTAGTGTGCTAATTCATCTGTTACAGGTATACGATTTGCGAAGTTGCGAGCTAGCTAGTTTCTTATTGGGTAGCATGAAGAAACATGACATTTGAGCATGTTAAGTGTGGTGCATCTACAAATACTTCATGCTTTTTTTTTTTTTAAATAATATTTTTCCTTCTTCCAAATCTCTTTGTATGAAGTCATTTATAATCTGAGTTCATTACCATTTTTAAAATATGCAAACAATCTGAGCTGTTTGATTAAAGCAAACCAATCATGCGCACATTATATCAAACAGCATCAGTTTGATGCAGCGCATAAAATTTCAGAACTTAATTAATGCCAACTCAGATTTGAAATTTTTTATTAAGGTATAATTATCATTTTTAAAGGGAAAAAAAATACATTAATGCATGCACGGTTTGTGAATCATTGTACAGAAAACCTTTTGATTTTTGGGGGAACCATTGCACAGAAAATATTAAATCACTACCAGTGCTCCATGTAAGCCCTGAAGCTCCCTATATCTTATGCTCTCTCTCTCTCTACCTCTCTTTATATATATATATATATATATACCATATTGTTATTACAAATTATATGCTTAATTGACCTACTTATAAGTTGCGAAAATCCAGAATGGATATTTATTGCAGAAGAAAAATGGAAGAGTCATGCACTCCTTTGAATCTTCCTGAGTAAACTCATACAGACTCTTTTCACAAGAGACCTCCAAGACTATCGAAGAGAAAACCCAAGACCCTAGAGTAAGGAAATTCAGAATGTAGAGGTTAACAACGTCAAGATTGTATTGTCATGACTTCATTTTCTATATATTAGACACTGTACTAATATCACAGGTGCATGTGGGTACTGTAGGGCGCAATATTCCAGGTCCTCCCACAGAATGGTTATTGGAGGGGAAACAAGAATCATACCAGGGTTCTATAGAGTATGATCAGTATAGACTAACCAGATGGTTTTATATACAAGTGTTGATCTCAACCAACTTTCTAAATGAATTAACAGCTAAGCCAAGCTAACTGTATATCTACTGTAACTAACGACAAATTAATATCAAGAGAGACATTAGTGTCTAATATTTTCTGCTGATCACCAGCTGAGCATGCTCCCACAAACACACAATAACAGGTTCCAGTGTTTGGAACCAAAAGCGGCAATTGTCCTTTGCTTGTGACCCTTGTGTCCGATCGATAGATGCAATCCTTGGACGAGTTTAAAAGGAGGATGTGTTACATGAACAATAACATGAACAATGACGGGCATGTTTGGTTTAACGTTATAAACGTATGTTTGGGTCCAAACGTATGTTTGCCTCAAAGAAACTCTATAAATACTTTGATCCAACGTACGTTTGAAACTTACTAACGGTAAACCAAACATGCACGACATCGTTAGGAATAGTCCCTGCAGCAAATACTCAGCCATTCTTACTTATTTTTTGCTTTAATTAATCTGCAAGTCCCTGAACTATTTGATAATTTTCAAATAGGTTCATATACTTTAAAAGTTT
This sequence comes from Ammopiptanthus mongolicus, assembly GCA_039655645.1. Classification (NCBI taxonomy): domain Eukaryota; kingdom Viridiplantae; phylum Streptophyta; class Magnoliopsida; order Fabales; family Fabaceae; genus Ammopiptanthus; species Ammopiptanthus mongolicus. The sequence goes on from CM077345.1 coordinate 6,961,492, forward strand.
GTAATTAGATCCCTGAATACATAGAGAAATTTGTAATTGGATCTCTCATATACTTTTCCGTTAGGGTTTCGTTAAGTACAATGACCTATTTGAATATTCTTAAAAAGTATAGGAACCTATTTAAGTATATGTTTGATTCTGCGTTTTTTGCTTTAGAATCACGCACATGGTGGCAGTCTTGTGAACGTGAAATCTATAGCTTTGTAGCTTCTACAGACGTGCGTCTCCCTTAAGGTGGAAGCTCCACCAAACATGCTATAAATTTTTCCAAAAAATTCAAAGACCTACAAATGACGAATGAATAGATCATTTAACAAACACTTGGCGAAACACTAACAAAAAAATGTATGAAGGATCCATTTTCACATTTTCTATGTGTTCAGGAACCTACAGATTAATTTAACCTTATTTGAAACTTTTAAAGTATAAGGACTTATTTAAAAATTCTCAAATAGTTAATGATTCTACAGATTAATTCAACCTTATTTTTTCTGATACTCTATTTTTAATCTCACTGGTTATTTTAATTCACTGTTCCATCAAATCAAAATTGTGTGATTGAAAGGGGAATGTCTCATTTTTTCTTTAACTTAGGCTAATATAAAAGGGAAAAAAAAAACTACTTAATTTAATTGTGTTTCAATGAGCTTATTTTAAGTTCAAAACAGATCAAACTTCAAGAAAAAGAATTATTTTTCCCTAAAATATAAGGGAAACCAAACATGCACTTAACTTGAAGAAGCTGTAAGAAAAGAAATTATGCTTATAATCTAACTCGAAGGTTGAAGAAATAACTCTCAGTATGTAAAATTCTCAATTTCCTTAAGGACTGAATGTAGGATACTCTTTGGGCCGGAAATTTATAAATCCGTGCCATGCTACTCTTGTCCATTCTTCTTCTTTTAGTTGATTTTCTTTCAGCTTTTAATTCTTTCCGAGTTGAAACAACTTTCAGTCATGTGATTTAACTCTCACTCGTGTGATTATGATTTAGTTTGCTTTAAAATCTCCTATCACAGTCTATTTGTTTATCGTTTGTTCTAACTAACATCTACTTTGAGTTTTTTGTGCTACAAAACCTCCTATCATGCGCTCTGTCGTTGCCTAAATCAGCCTTCCATTTTTTCTTGGGGTCATGAACTTATGATTAAACCTCCCGTTTCCAAACAGTAGATTTTTATAGGACATATGAGCACCATATATCCCTCGAACTTCAAGGGCAGTCCAAACTCCAAAACTGAGTTTTCTAGTTTAACATCGCAAGTGAACGTATACAATCAAACATAGTCACAAGAAAAAACATCAGTGTTTCTTATATTTATTTGTATCATTACAATTCATACAAGCCATAATTCATTAGTATTACATGAGACTGGAATAACTAACATTAGGAAAAATTGCATGGACAGAAAGAACCACGTTTACATGCAGCATGTGCAATTAGAAATCTGGCCACACTCCTTACACACATGGATTTTTTCCTAGCTACATATAGGGAACAATTATGAAGCCGAAACAGTGAGGAACAGCTCTATGCTAGAGGACCATAACGAGTTTGAATTTGTTTCCTATTCTTGAATGGTACACAGCTACAGGGATTGCCTATCACAAACTATAAATTGATTTTCGCTACGTCCCATCTTTGGATCCACCATTAGCAATGAACAACCCTTCTTCCGAAGGATGCTTAGCCAGAGCTACTATGAGAAGAAGCGCCTTGGTTCATCAAGAAACGAACAACAACACAAGTGATATTGTCAGCACTACCTCTTTGAGATGCTTCTTGCATCAGTCTCTTTGCTGCCTCCTCCGCATCCTCAATTGGTTTAATCATAGCAACAGCTTCCTGAAGAAAGCTTAAAATTTTAAGTGAGTTGGAAAAATAGGACTTGGCATTTGACTTTATTTGTTTTGAACCAATGTATTTTACAGATGACTCATGTACACCATCCCATCTTTAGAGTGGCAAAGATGAGCCACACTTGCTGCACCAAAATGGAGAATGATAAGAAGGCCAAAGAGTAGACGAGAGCCAGGAACCGACCCTTGGTGGCTTTTCAATGCGAAATATTTTTTGGTGGATTTTCATCTGTTGGTTTAGGCAATCTTTGACTCACATTTTAGAAAAGAAGGCATTGTCTTAACCAAAACACAACAATGAGTTTTTTCATCGAAGCTTAATTCATCTAAATTTTAGTGGTTATGATGGAGATGCACTATAATTATCAAAGAGAAGAAAGTAGAAGAAATAAAAATCATTGCAAACCTCATTTGTGACAACATCCCATAGCCCATCACTGGCCAATATAAGAAACTCAAGAGAGCTGTCAACCTTTTCTTCCTGCAAGATCACAAATATGTTTGTAACTTAACTATACAAAGGAGGCAAGCCAAATAAGATTTATGGCCATGTCAACAGAATAAAGAAGATCAGCCAGAAGAGGGGACATATCTTTTATGTATATTATATTACAAAAAAAGAAGCTCTAAATTGCTACTGTACAAGGTTAATTGCAGAATAGCTATAACAATATAAGATTTACCACTTCATACTGTTTCACCAACATAAGTGGTGGGAATTTCAATTCACACAAAAATGTCATAGATCAATGTGCAAACAATTACAACTCATTGCATAAATATGTACTCATGCAAGTCTGTTACTTTTCTTTTTACAGAACAAATTCATGGGTTCCAATATCAGTGAGAAAACGATTGGTAGGAAGCTCTTCCTAATATATGTTATTAATTTTCTAAGTAGCATCTGTCTTTGGCTCACTTTTAATCTACATTTAAATGTAAACCAGATTACTGAATATCACCTTAAATGTGAACCAGACACTTAATCATTCACCCTATACAGCTATACAGGCAAAGGTTGTCATGAATCTCTATGAAATATCCACGAATGGATGTCACCAGTGATAGTAGACACACACACCTGGATTTCTGGATCAGCAACAACATACTGCTTCAGGAGTCTATCACCAAATGCACGAGAAACAGCAAGAACACCACCAACTCTCCAAGTTCCTGCAAATGTGACATTAAGTTATCAATAGTCAGAAAATGGATATATCTTTAAAATCAAATAAACAAAGCTAACTATACGATGACCTTACCAGCCCACATGACAAAGCCCCCTGCATCTTCAATCCTTTGCCTCTCATCAGTTTGGTCTGGCTTGTGATCTCGAGAAACAGCAATGGCTACAGGAATCCACAAGTGGAAGGAAAATCTCAAGTAATCATTCAGAATAGGAAGGTTGACGTGATTCTCTAACAGCAGATGCACAAGAACTTGCCATAGACAGATGCATACACCCATACGACTACACTTGCACTAGCATAACATACTTAAAAACAAATTAATACCCTTTATAATTTATCAATAATAAATGACATCAAGACAGCCTTCCACCAGAGACTGCTATGGATAGACAGGAACTCTCAATAGTGGCATTTGAAATTTAATAAAAAAATTATGACCCCTTGAGGAAGCAGAAAATTATAATTAATGTGAAACAATTTCACTATATAAGTAATTAACTATATGCATCTAAGAATGTGTATAATACTATGTATGTGTATAAAGCTAATAGCCTTACCATTACCACCCCTGCATATAACAGCTCTGGAGTCCCCAACATTTGCAACAAGCAAGCGGTCACCAACTAGAATGGCAGTGGAAGCAGTTGATCCAGCATCTCTGTTATGACTATTTTCTGATTTCAGAAATTCAGAGTCGGTATGGTTATATGCATCAGCTGTGGAAAAGAAAATTTTGGCAGGAAAAAAGGTTACTCTCGCGATTTATCAAATTGGAGAACATCAGACTACGGAACAATGCAGCTGCAGGTGGGAGATAACATACTTATTGCTGATTTGGTGTCAGAAATGAATTTTGGGTGACTGATCAAATTACTAAACAGGTTTTGCTTGACATACTCAGCAGCACGAACACCACCATGACCTGAAAGAGTTACAAACAAGAAACTTGAACTACTTTTCTTAGTAGATAAGAATATTACCAAGCATAGGTTATATATAGGTAATTAGGTATAGCCAATACGATATAATTCCCACGTGCTTAAATTTTAGAAAAGAAATACATTCTGATGCCAAATAAAGAAACATTCTAACTTGATAATTGCTCATATAGGGAATAAATGACGGTTCTAAAGCCACAAAAAAGAATACTAAAAAGAGAAATTTGGATTCAAGAAGCGGAGGGTGAAGCATCTGGAAATTATGCCCACAAAAAGATTGATTAGGTGGGCAACCTTCAGAGAGATTTCATTTCATTCATGGTGTGCAAAAAACAATACTATGGCCACAGAATAATCAAACTGTCCACAATCAGATTGGCTTGGGGTCAAAGGTGAGCTGAGATCACAACGGTGAACAAATCCACAATACTATGTATTGTAATGTATTGTAAGTGCATAAGTACACTGCATATGACACCAATAAGTTACATCAAACAATTAACTTCCCAATATTTTAAGAAAGGGAAAATCCCAAAAAAAAACACTAACAGTAGTAACATATTAACATAGCATGAGTTCTGTGGGCAATATTTGGCATATTTTCCATTCGGTGTACACACTGGAGATGGAGATGGAGATGGAGATGGAGATGAGCGAAAGAAGCAAGTTTACCATCAAAAACTCCAAAAAGGCCAACAATTTCACCATCAACACCATCAATTCTTGTCTCATAAAAATCTTCCATTGAAGATCTCCTGCCAGGAGAGCTAGCATACCCATAGCTGAATTTGCCATTCTGACTGTAGACACAAATCATAAAAATTTGTCACAATCATCTCATGCATTATCATTCTTAATATTTTATTCAAAATGAAATGCCATAGATTTTTTTTACTAGATTAACAAAGGTCACGTCAAAGAATTTTGTTAAAAAATGAATACATCATAATTTCAAAAATATATGCTTCATGAACCAACAATATAAAATTCATATTTTTTATTTTTGTTTTTCTCAGAATATCCTTCCATCCGAGAAATGAGAGACTAATCTCCCGGAGCATGGTTGAAGCCCAAGCAGGGACCCTCCCAATGTTATTTTTTCCATACATGTGAATCCACGAACCCAAAACCACATACTTAAGGAACCATATACAAAATCAGAGAAAGAAGAACACAAAGTTCATATGAAAGCAAGAATAATACAGAACAGATTTTTCGTTTTTGGCACAACACAAAATAGGGTTATGATTTATGAATGTGCAAATCAATAAATTAACAGAAATTCAATAAGACATCCAAATACTAGTATGAATTAAATTAACCAATGACAATAATGGTAAGTATTAAACGCAAGGACCGAAAAAGGAAAAAAGAAAACAACGAAGGATGGATATGTGAAAGGAAGTTAACCTGAGACCCCCACCGCTGGCAGGTGCATCATCAGCAGCATGAACCTGGCTTGAAGAGGACAAAACTGAATTGAGATAGCCCATATTACAACTTCAATATTCAGGGTACCCAGATACTATTCTTTTGAACAAAATGAAGAAACAAAAGCACTATTGCGTATTCTTTCTTGCCAACGATTCCAAGTGATCATAACATTAATGGGTTCATTTTAAAATCACTCACTTTCATGTCTAACCTGCATACAACACACCGCAAGGAAGAAAGTGTCATTAATTTCACAAGACTTGGATAAATTTGCACAAAAAGATATGAACTTTGTACATAGATAGATCTTGTTATTATTACAGCTAAAAGCATAAAAATGATTTGGGAAGAATTACTTGAATAAGGGAGAGAGAGGAAAAACCTGAGGAAGGGAAGGGAGAAAAGATGGCATGAGAGAGAGAGAGAGAGAGAGAATTGGGGGAAGTAGAGGGTATTCTGTTTGATTTTAGCTCAAGGCAACTCATTGTTTGTTCAACAATTCAGTTGATAAATTCAAACATATCATAATCTTCTTATTAGAAAAATTTTGGCACATTTTTTTAAAAATAAAATGAAATACTAGGGTTAATGAGAAGAATTAATGAAAATATATGGAAAAAGTAAATTGAGTATTTAGTAATTAATCTATGACTTTTTTGGTGATTAATTTGGAGCTCAAAGGTGGTTTGGTGAATGAAATGAAATACTATAAATAATTGGTGCATAGCAGAGCATAGAATTGCATACGCGTCGCCGGAAGATGAGCGAAACTTTCGGCGGGACCAAGTCAATGCCAAAAATAGTACTACAGTTTTCGATAAAGCAGTTTACTCATCTGTTGGTGCTGACACCTGTCACCTACGTGCTTTGTCTGTGACACCGCTGGGTTATTATGATTTGATTACTACATCATCCGGTATGTAATTAAATCATTAGTTACTTGAACCGTGGTTATATTGAACAATATTGAAAAGTGTCTTGTTATAAAAAAAAAAAAAAAAATATTGAAAAGTGTCTTGTTATCTAAATTTTTTTTTTATTGAAAAGCATCTTTTTGGTATCTTAATGATTTTGAAGTAAAAGTTATTCTCTTCGATCAGAATATACTATCTCAATTAAATGAATCATATTAATGGATTAAATCAAACAATTCTTATTATCTGATTGAATTATCTAAATAGGATAAAATTATATTTATGATATCATAAAATTCACCATATTCAAAATGATAACATGACCTGTTCATAATTTTAATACCGTACAACCAAACGCCCGCCCGCAACTGTATCACTGTAGTGTTTATGTATGAGTATCCCATTCGCCTTGGGTTAGAGATAAAAGTTACCTATGTGCTATTCATCTTTTATAGTAGTTACTGTATTAATATCTCTACATATTATATTGTATAATTTGATATTTTTTAAAAATTGTGTATGTTATTTGTTAATATTTTTTATCATATCAATATATATTTATATATATCTCGTGATATTCATATAATAATATACAGCATATGATTGATCCGAGTGGTAAGGGACTCGAACACCTTAAACAAGTGATCAGGGATTCCAATCCTGACTCTTACGTATGAAAAAAAAATCTAGTTGGAATGGTAGAACATATATTGTATGTCCAATAGATTGCTCGATGGAAATTAGTCATTATTAACGATGATGAATACTTCGTACCTATATTATGATTATCAACAAAAAAAAAAAAAATATATATATATATATATATATATATATATATATATATATATTTGTATAATCGTATCCCATCACAAGTTAAAACCTCTTAAGATATAAAATAGACTAAACTTTCTTTTCCCTCAAACAGAAGTAGAAATAACAGTGACATTTTTCTTTGTTATTAAGTTTTGTCGTTTCCTGGATTTTACACTATTGAAGTTGACTAAAAATTGTGTTTTTTTTGTTCGTGTATCTGTGTATGTTTACCATGGGTATTTCCCGTTAGCGAGCATAGGATAATTTGATAATTCAATTCGAACCAACCGACTTTAATTGGATTAATTTAGTTCACATTCATACAATTTTTAACAAAATCCGATCCAATCTTATCCGATCCATTTTAATCAGATTGGATGCTAAATTATCCCAAATTCGATCCAAACTTATTTGATTACATAATCGTCGAAAAAAAAAGAAAAAAAGATGAATGACAGGATAACAAAAGTTCTAATTTATAGATGAAAAATTATGTTGGCAAACATATTTCTATGAAAATGAAATTTTCCACTTGGACCCCCTCCTCCCCTGCCCTTCACCAGATTCAGCTGCATCTGTTTGGCGTCGTCATGTGCTTCTACATCAACTCCAGTTGCAACTTCGGCGAGATTGACCACCACGCAATCGTTCACTCTTGGCAAGCTGTCGCGCAACCACGTATATTGCGAGCCCAACAACACCTAGTTCGTGAGCCTTGTCCTCGTCGTCACCGTAAATTGTGTCGAACCTCCATGCCTCTATCACTTGCGCCATGGTCGCTGCCATCGACTAAATCTACATAAACAATTATACATAAATCATGTCCTCAATAACAAAATGATTAAAACATTGAACATTGGTGCACACTAATTGGGGATGCCTATGATAAAACACCCCATTTTTGTTGGGCTTTATATTCTCTGACTATGTTGCCATTTTTTGTTGCGTAGAATTATTTTCTGCGGACGACACAACCTTCCTATACTTATCCTGTGCCAAGACTAGCAGAAGGATCAACAACGAACTTGGATTTTGATTACAAGGAATCCTGTGGCGAGCAGCATTGGAATCTTTGAGTTGAATAGATAACATATTAATTGCTGCTAGGGCTAACTTAATTTGACATTTTCTCACTTCTTTGTCATTGTTGATTGATAAAAAAACATGAAGTTCATCGACTGCAATGTTGCCTTTCCCCCTTTTTTAAATTTTGATATGCTTCAGAATAGTGGCATGAATTAAAACATCGTTGAGCCTCAATTAGTAGAATTAAAAATCATCCATTTATCATAAAAAAAAATCCATTAAATTTTTTATCACTCTGGCTCATGAATAACTACTCACAAACAAGAAATAATATAGACAATCTACGAAATAGTATAGACGGAAGATGACTCAGGTTAATTATCCCCCCCCCCCCCCCCCATTAGGATAGACATCACAAACAATCGCAAACCATGTTCATGATTGTAGACATGTTGTCCAAAGTGTAATTGAAAAATTAATCATTATGATTGAAGAGTCCAAGACCATATAAATCACATATCGGAATATCATACTTTTCACACGGACTCAATTTCCATACCATGCAATTAGATCCTAAGAGTACCTAATTAAGCTGCAAATTGAGCTCATTCTTCAACGTTTAATTCAATGATAAGCTATTTTCAAACTTGATAAATTGATAGGAATAATGTGAAAGATATTCATTGACAAGTGTTACTAGCTAACAAGGATTTATTTGTATGTACATTTGATGTAAAATTTTATACTATCAACCAATTATAAATTATCAATTATTAAAAAAATTTCACTCTTAGCATAACTATCTTAAAAATCATACGTAAAATAATTTGTAATTAATTAATATAAAACTTTACAATGACAATATATCAACTTAAACTCTATTTGAATAGACCAAATAAATGTATCATTTGCTAGTGAATTTGGCAAACCCAAAAAAAGATAAAGACTAAATTATAAATACATTATCAGTGTAAAATTTTTTACATTATTAACCAACATATATTGTCATGTCATTAAAAAATTGACTTTCAATAATTACCTTAAAAATCATATATGGAATGATATGCAATTATTTGACAATATAAAAAATTTTACATAAATAATATATCAACATTAAACTAAAAAAGATAAATTTTCCATCAGATGGTTTTTTAAAATTAGATATACATAAATCAATAACTTGCTAGTTGCTACATAACGACCTGAGCAAATTTGTGAATAAATTCTATTGCAAAATAAATATTTTAATCATATTTATTGTCATAATTGGATGTGATGGCAGGCAATATCTAACAATATGACACTGCTGCACAAAAATAAACCTATTTTATATTGAAAAAATTAAATAATTTATTTATACACCACCTTTATTAATAATGTACCATAAAATATTATAAATGTGAAAATCGGAATATGACCATAAAAACGAGCAATTTTCCTCCTTTTTCTAGTAAAACAGTTTCATCAATAAAATCAAAATGTCCATCTATACATAAATGAAAAAAATGCAAAATGTCAACAAAACAAAAATTAATTTATCTAATTGTTTTTCTTTATGAACTGTCAAAATCTGAAAGAAGTAAAATTTGGAAGGCGTGCACCACAACTAGAATGTAATCTTCAAGCTAAGAATGTGTAAGGAAATGTTCGCTCATTTCTTGCCGACGGATGTCAACGGCTGCATTTCTACCTCAATTTGACAATTTGTGAAGAAGTCTTGATAAATAGAGCCAAGAAGCTTCCTGTAATTTATGGCTCGAATTCAAAGCTAAAGCAGAAATAATGTCTAAAGCAAATTTGTGAACCTCAGGCTTCCCTGCCATCCGAATAAGCATTGCAGTCCACTCCCCCGGCGCCAACTTCACCACCTCACTAAGGTATTGAAAGCCTTTCCCAATCCTAGCGAGGATAGCACGCTCCTGCAATGGAAAAGAATGAAAAACATTGACATGTAGGAAGGACAATGAGGCAAGCTAGCTCGCAAGCTACTCAAAAGCTTTCGCTAACAGTTTAATGAGGTAGACTCATGAACTCATGAAGTGAGCTTGAGCTGAAAATTTGGCTTGTTTAGGAATAGATTCTCATGTATTTTTTTTAATATGCAGTCATGTTGAGGAGAGATATAGACACGCACACTTAAAAACACCCATTCTTTCCCCCCTTTATATCTCACATTTATGATCTAAATCTACATACAAAGACCTTTTTTTAGTTAAAATTTTATATTATTTTATGATTGTTGCCTTGTTGGTCAAGCAGTTCCCACTCTCATTTCCAATGAACAACGGCCTTAAAACTCAGAAGTGTTATAAACCACCAATCCACCACAGTATGCATGTTGACCATCCACAAGTTGAATAGTTAATAGCTGTCTTCTTTATGTCAAGAGTTGACTCATTGAGTTCGAGTTGCTTGTGAGCTCATAGCCAGCTGAGTTTGAACCAAGCAAATTTTCATCGAGCCCAGTCATGCTCGGCTCGACTTAGGTCAATGCCAACCCTATCAACATGTAGGCACCTCCACTTGACAGAGCAAATTGAGGTAGTTTTGGATTCAGTTTCGCAATCACGCAAAGACACACTCTAGCTCAGCTCAACACATTGCCAGCCCCATCAACATGTAGGTACCACTATTTGACAGCAAAATTATTTACTTTTGGGCATTCAGTTTAGCAATCACGCACAAAGACACACTAGAACCACAGTAGTTTACGTTTCTCCACCTCTTCTATCAGACATTAATTTGCACAAGCAGAGTAAAACTCAACCCAACTCAAATACCTTGTCCTTGAGGGATGGCGGGTGAGGATTGGGGGTTCTGGGTTCAAATAAACAAAATTTCTATAGGAACAATAGACACACAGGGTTCATTAAAGATCATATTCTCACGCTCTCATCCCTTTCATGGCCCCTTTTGGGCAGCCATTGAGAACACTTCTCCGAAGTATAAATTAAATGTGGCACTTCTCACCACAGCTGCCACACCCATCACATTACCACCACCACCTCCTCCGCTATCCCACCATGCTCTTCCTTCATGCTGCTACCTCAATTAAAGAAAACCCTTATTATGACTTATCCTTCGGCTAAATGATACAACTTATACATTTTCTGATGTTTCCATTAACAAACTACCCACATTAACATGATCCCCATGCTTCACCACAACAGTCAATTGGTAGGAGTGATTAGCGGTCAGTATGAAGAGCGGGGACACTGAAAATGTGAGCACTTAAGATCCATAAATACATAAAGATATATGGAAAATGGTAACCTCCTCAGCTTTATGTGGAGGTGAGCAGCCTCTAGGTATAGTTGGGCAACAATCATCCTCCTTTATTAAAATTGTTAGATACTTGAGTCATTTAAATTTGTGTTATTAAATGCAAATAGATGGGTTTTTTGGCCAACCATACATGTGAAGGATGCGTAACCTCCATGCAAAGGTGAGAAGGTTAGGAACTAAGCATTCCCCTAGATATACACGCAGACGTAGGCGCGCGCACACACTTATATCAAAAGAAAATACCTCAAATAGCAAAATCCTCTGGCCTTGAGGCTTCTCATTTAACACACAATTAATCACTTCATCTTCCAGAAACGCATCAGCTGCTTCTACTATATCCCGAAGAAGGAAGAGACGCACTCTCAGACCCTTGTCTGATAATATGAATGATAAAAGATCCTCGGTAGAATCAACAACAGCATGCATGTCAAATAATTTCCAAACGGAAGGGCTTGAAAACTTTTCAGAACTAGGGACTCCAGTTAACTCAGAAGCCTGTTCAGATATTGCTGCTATCTGAAACAACAATGATATCCGCATTAAATATAGTCCAAAGTTGTATAATAATTTCATCCACAAGAATACAAAAGTATTCAAAATTGAATGCAGAAATAAATGGGATCTGCGTTTGTAATGCTCCAAAAAATTACTGCAAAGGGCTAGGGTCTTAGGAATTTTAACAATAATAAAGCATGTTTATTATTAAAATAAGAAAAAACAGCACAATTCCGCTTGTAAAATTATAACGTGATTCATACCAGGCAGCAATTGTGAAACGGCACATATAGTGATATAGTGTTTCAAACTTTCAAGAGCAAGTGCACAAATAAAGTAGTTCACAGATTTATGTTATGTGAAGCACAAATGTCAAAGAGCAATTCATTCTATTTGGAGAAGTTATAATCCTTATGATACAGAGAAAGTAATTAGTAATACTTCAACCTTGTGAATTTTAGTTTTAAACTTGTGAGCTTCTTTCAAGCAATACTAGAATGAGCATATGAACATATCCACAAAGCAATTACATTGTATAGCAGAGTAGAAAGGTAGAGAGAGATCATACTAGGCGCTCTAGCCGGTTCCACCTTATGGATCCATTGTTACGAATGAGAAGTTCCCTCAAAATTCTTCTCATATCAGGACTTGGGTCTGCTATAAGTCTGCCGATGACAAAAGGAAATGCACTCTCGATGACTTTAAAATCAGGATCCAAAACTTTAGCTGTGCCCTCTAGTGATCCTAACGATCTTATAACAAGAGCATAGTCTGGCGGGAGGGAGAAGTTAAATTCATACATGACATCATATAATTGGTTCATAATTCCCTGAAATCCGAAGCAAGATTAACCTTTAAAATATAAAGTGATATGATACCCTGTATTTGTGCTTCAGATAGATATAAAAAGAAAGGGCTTGTCGTTAAAGACATCCTTGGAAATAGATATTGAAATATTACGCTAGGAAATAAATTTGAAGCTACAAAGCCCAACACCAATAACTACTACTACAACAACAAAGTCTTTTCCTGCTAGGTGGGGTCGGTAGATGGATCAAACGACGCCATCGTGTTTTATCATAAACCATATCTTCCCCAGCACCAATAAGTAAAGCAAGGAAAATATTTACAGCAATGTGTGCCAGATGTCACCGGTCAGCCAGTAAGTTGTCAAACTATCGAACGCCTAAATACCAAAATGATGGATCTATACTAGTTGCAAAGTGCCTTACATCTTACATACATACATATACATACATACATACATATATAGGGATAGAGACAGAGAGGGAAAAAATTTAGAGTTAGGTGATAAACAAGTACAAGAGTATAGGCCCTCCTAAAATGCAACAGGTTAAACAAGAATAAACAATGCAGAAAACGCTGAAAAGCTGATTAACTATGCAACGTTCGCCAGTCTCTCTTCACATATTCAACAGAGAGAAACCTCTGAAGTAGCCATTGGCTGAACACCATAGTCCATAAAGAGGCTAAGAAATTACTTAATCCCAAAGCAGAGGTTGCATCAAAGAACTACCCTTGAAAATCCCAGCATTCCTCTCCAACAATAAGCACCAAATAATGGCAGCATAAATTGTGCAATGCTGGAGTTTCCATCTTTAGTTCCGTCCAACACATCTTGATGTATGTAAAAATGTTCCAAACTCTCTGCTTTGGGATATGAAGGCTGACGACCAAAATATCTAACACCAGTTAGAGCTATTACTCAGCAAACAATTGATCCCAGAAGGAGGATGAATCATGAACAAACCTGGAAATCTTGAGATTCACCAGTCCGATCCGCAAATGATGCTTTCAGCGCATCAGAAACTGAATGTATGTCAACCCCTTCAGGAATAAATCCTAAAGAAAGAAAGTCATTTGCCAAACTCAGAGAGTCACGATTAACAAAGTGCACAATCTGAAAGAGAGAAAAGTTAGTATTAGACACAGGCAACTCAGAGAAATTCTGAATCTCTGCAAGAAAGTGTAATATAACGAAGAGGAGAAACTGGAACACACACACACACAGAACGCATGTACAAGGGGCATTTTCATCCAAGAGAAACAGATATATCAGATGTCTGAATCCAATGAATGAAAGGACTTCACATTTCAGAAAATCATCTATGTTAGCATCATATCCAATAAATATGCAATACATTTTCTTGTAAGTTATGTAATAAGTAATCACATCACATTCTTTAAATTCAGAAACCATGACTCAGAAGTTACAGACAGATATCTTCTGTGAGAGATCGTGAATAAGTGATTTGCAAATAAGAACTAGAGCAGTCGAAATCTGACACATACTTTGACTCTTATGCTGCATCACCGCAAATAGGAAGACCATTAACTAAGTTCACATAAAGCACCCACATTAAACGTAAAACTCTAGAATATAAGTATAACACATATCTTATGAAGAGAAAGAAGTGAGAACTGTCTATTAGACATGTCTAACATCCTTAATGAACTTTGCCCTTTTCAAGCATATTGTTGGCATTGAGAAATTGCCATAAAATGTAGTGGAAGTTATGTTGGACTAATCAATAAGATACATCCATTGAAACAAGTATCACCATCAGCAAATAAATATTTAATTTCTCACCATTTGAATTAGTCCAATCCGGTAATGCCTAGGAATATCCCCCATCATTCCAAAGTCAAAATATGCAAGTGATCCATCATCTGTCGCAACAAGGTTTCCTGGATGAGGATCAGCATGGAAATAACCAACCTCAAGCAGTTGCCTCAAAGAGGAGTGTACTCCCTACAAAGCCATAAGAACGAGGCAAGGGGCATCAATTGCAAGTGCTTAGCATCTCAAGTAATCATGCATTTAATATGTATACAGAAGATAATGTGACTGCATTTAATACTATTCCTTAATACATATAAGCATACTAATTTAAAGATATGGGCACCAACACACAAGCAATGACATAAAAGAGATATATCACATGTGCAAACAGTCAAAGCATGTGAGCAAGAACATTTTTGTGCTTTATACCTGGTCAATGAGTTCCCTTCTGTTCAAAGAAGCGTTATTCAAGCCTGTTTCATCTGTAAGCTTAATTCCATCTATCCACTCCATAGTCAGTACAGTGGTACATGTATATTCCCAATATATTTTTGGAGCTTTGACGGACTTTGTTATTTTGTGTTTAATATTGCCTCTACCTGCATTTTTGTGCCCCTGTTCATTACCACCTCTTGAAAAGAGTCACCAATCTAAATTGCATGCTGAAGAACTAAGCATCATTTAATCATGTAAAGTGACAATAATGTTTAGTCCATAATTTAAACATGCACACTGCCTTCTCATATTTAAGGAACAATGATCAGCTCTGAATACAAGCAAGGATCTCCAATGTATATATCACTCAGAAGCTAATATTTCCAATTTTAGGGGAAATGCCTCAAGTAACAACATGTCAACATCTGGTTGAGCATTGGGCATTATCTAAAATTTGGATTTGTGATTGAAACATCTGGTTGAATTATGCACATGCCAAAATTATCATCAAAGAAAATAATAAGTAGCATTTTTGGCACAGACGTTGAACTTACTTGCAGGCCAACAGTAAATGGAAGCAAAGCGCTCAGCATTTTTCCCCTCTAGCACATAATCAATTTCATCAAACATGTGCCTGACCTGTTGCATTAATCTAAAATGATTAATACATAAAGCAATTGCAATGTAAACTGAAATATAAAAGTCTCCATAAAAGTCAGCTGGTGTAATAAATAATAATCAAAATGATACGAATCTTGGGTGAACAAGACCATAAATGCTAGCCATTGTGGTTGGAAAGCCCAAGGCCATGCCTCACACTGGAATCCCATACTTCATATGTGGGACTCAAGTCCCATGGACCTTGCAATTGGATCCTAACATCCCCCCACGCTCCGAAGCCCTGACGCCCACGCAGGATGGTTGTGCACTAGCCCTTTGACTAGTCTAAAGCGAACACTGCAATGCTAGTGTCACCACCGGCACTGCTAGTTTGCAGCTGAGAGACATGGTGGAAAGCTTTGATAACAATTGATACGAACCTTGGGAGCCACAAAAGCTAACCGTTGTGGTAGGAGAGCCCAAGGTCATATAAACCCCACATCGTATCCCATACTTCCAATGAGGGACTCAAGTCCATGCCTTGCAATTGGATCCTAAAATCCCATCATGCTTCGCAACCCTGACGCCAGTTGATAGAACTGGATCAAAATTGAAGAAAATACTATGATATTATTGATGTTCACACTGAATTCATGTGTATTTGAGAATCTAGTCTCTCCCCAAATGCCTAACTCTCTTCAAATGAATAATCCCCCCTCAATTAACCATTAATACTTTATTTATAAGCCACCCCTCTCAATTACAATTAACATTCTGCTAGACATAGCTTTGGGCTAATTCCTTACTCTCACTCCTATTCTTCCTAATATAGACCTTATGTCCTACTCGGGTACCTAACAATACTCTCCTCTAAACATTCACCTTGTCCTCAAGGTGAAGAGCAAGTGAGCTCTGAAAACAAATTTCCCCCAGGTCCCATTGTTTGAAGCATGACGACCAAGCTGCATATGAAGTATGCAAGCATCCACTAGGGTCCCGTTGACCATCTTCAATGCCTACAACAATGACCAACATGGATGACAACGAGGACATATGGCCCTTATAATCAGTAGCTAAAGCAATATTTCCAGTAGTGGCTTGAAAGCCAACTTTCTTTAAAAGTCCACTTTCCCCTTCCTCGAAAGCTCACTTCTTTTTTCCACTGACTTGGGCTTGGATTACGGCCTCAGTTTTCAGCACTAGATGAGGCCCACCAATATGTCTCAAGTGAAACTTTAGCCTTCCTTCATCAAGAACACAATTACTAAGACACATATGGGCCGACCCATTAGGTCAAAAATTGGCCTCACCTTGCCACATTCCAGTTCTACCCTTGGTTCTGCCTCCTCCTCTTTCACAGCGGTCACCCATAGAAACTTGACTTCTTGCTTATGGCACACCCTAGGATGCACCACCATGGTGGCTTAGCACAGAACGTCCCACCAGTCGCCGCATGTGGGCTCGAGTCTCGTGGCTCCGGTGGTGCCGTCGCACACTCCTTCCACTGCCGCTCCACCGGCCTTCTATCTGTTATACAAGGGTTGAAGGTCAGCTATGGCGGCTCGACTAGTATGTGTGAACTCCAAGAACCCGACACCACGAGTGATCCCTCACCTCCGTCGACGAATCTGGATCAGAATTGAGGAAAATATTATGATATTATTGATGTTTACAGAGCCTGGTTTCTCCCCAAATGCCTAACTCTCATAAAATGAATACCCCTACCCCCCCCCAACTAACCATTCATTCTTTATTTATAAGCCAGCCCTCTTAATTACAATTAACATTCTGTTATTCACAGGTTTGGGCTAATCCCCTGCTCTCATTCTTATTCTTCCTAATATAGACCCTATATCCTACTCGGGTATCTAACACAAACACACACACACACAAGAAAAATATTATATTCTGTAGTGGGATTCAGATGTTAATTTGCCAATGTTAGGTGAAAATAGGTCATCTACAAAGCAACCAAGAGATCTTTGTGCTATGTAGTAAAGGAACTCACCATCTCATTCACTGCTACCAATAGATCTTTGCGAGCCTTGGCAAATCGTTTTAATTGGCCCCCCATCATATGGAATAACAAGGCATCAAGGGTTAATGAAAGTGGCATACCAGGCCTCTGTACTTTTACAGCTACCAGCTCTCCAGAATGCAGGTGAGCTGCAACACTTGAAGCAACAAAAGTAAACACTTCAATCTTCTTCAAACATGCTAATATTACTCTCAGATTCCAAATTTAAGAACGAGCCAAAGAAATGTTCAAATCATAATAAATGCTTAGTTATCTTTGCTGGCAACTAACCTTTATAAACTTGCCCTAAGGATGCTGCTGCAACAGGTGCTGGACTAATGTCACTAAAAATTTCAGCAATAGGAACACCAAACTGAGTTTCAATAGATCTGATTGCGACATCAGTTGGAAATGGGGGTATTTGATCCTACCATGAATTACAAAATTATCAGTCTTTATCAAATTATCAATACAAGTTGACATACGAAAGGAGCACGAAAATAGTCAATAGATGCATCTGCAGGATTTGATTACATGCTCTGAAGTAGAATGGAAGAAGCCACTGTACCTGTAACTCAGCAAGTTCCTGGCAGTATACTTTTGGTAATATGTCAGGCCTAGTGCTCAGGGCCTGCCCAAGCTGTAATCATGAGTAGCCCAAGTCAAATAAAAGAACAGTGCTGAAAATTCATTAAAAGATAAATATTTTTTATTTTTATAAAATTCATTATAAGATAACTTTTCTTGCTGCATTTAGAATATATGATGTCATCATCATGATGGGGGAAAAAAAGGAACACAAGGAGAAAAGCTTCTTATCTATACTCAAGTGCTTTCAAAAAACAAAATATGAACCCATAGGAAAAATCTAATAAAATAAGACAGTAACTATAGTACAGGGTAAGAATTGGAAGCATGATTATTGCATTTCTATAAGTAAAGTTAGAAGTGGACCAAGGCGAATGATATATCTCCAATTGAAACAAAAAATGAGGAAAATAAATATTGTGAGCTATAAAGTATATCAAAAGCCTTTGAAACTGTCACCAATATATTTTATATCAGAAACGAAACAAAGTGTTATTTTAGAGTAGAATAATTTTGTGTGAGAAAATAATGCTCATGTGAAGTATATATCTCAAACTGCCAACCTCAGCACACAACATTATAGTATAAAAAGAGTAATGCAAAAAATAAAGGGGGAAGACATGATGAAAGCAGAAAGCCAGAAACCAATAGGAAATAACCTGTGAAAGAAACTTGCCTTAATGTAGAAAGGACCCAAGAGTATTAGAGTTTCACGGAACTGCAAAAAATTGTAAGGAAAACACTGTTAATTGCTGTCAGTTCTTTTCCCTAACAAGTATAAAAGAATGAATCCACACTATTATTGGAAAAATTGCCAATGAAATAAATATAAGTGGTTTGACGATTCTTATAATGCTTAAATACACAGTCGACACTTGAAAGCACATTAGAATTTAAAAACGAAAAATGAAGGAATGGGTGTCTTTTACAACGCCAACCAGTTTATCAGAGATAAAGCAGACACGTGGCTGCAATTTTCATTAAGAACGCGCACAAGAGTCAAAATAATAGTCCTGGGTTTCAAAAGGATCCACCAGGTATCAAAGGAATAAAAGGTCAGACAGTATTAAATCACCTGAAATGTCAAACTGAGAAACTATCTAAATTTGGTGACCAAATAAACAGACATGCCATAAAACAAGCATGCACACACATTGTTTCATGTAAATGAAGAAGAAACTAATGGTATAAAATTGATTTGGTAAAACGTCATTTATCCCAAAGCCAAAGTAATGTGTGGTCCCTAAGTACATCTGCAAAAGTCCATGAAAAGCATCGGCAAACGATAACCTGTTACCTTAATTGCACGTTTATTGATGTCTTGAACAAACAACTGCCATATTGTTAGCCTTAACACATGAAATGAAATTATTGCTGCCCTGTACAAAGCCAAAAAGGGGCCAAACCGGTAGATAGCTTTGAAACTCCTGGAGCTGTAAGTTCCAAGAGCACGCCCGAATTGATTTTCCAGTGATTCCCTCCTCCTCTTTGCATACTCAGCAGATGGCGTTTCACCATGCACGCTGGTGAAACCAGTTGAATATCTACACCACCACCCCCATATAACAGAAATTTGAAAATCATAGAATATTAGATGGACAAAAAAATGATATCAGATGTAAGGTGGCAAATCAACTCACGATTTTCGGTGCAACAAGCAAGACGGGGATAAGCAATCCAGCCTCTTGACAAGTTCAATTTGTTTCAGATATCCAAGTGGCATGCATTTGTGTAAGATAATTTCAGTGACACTCTCGTGCTGTAAATCTGAAAGAAAAAAGCACTCTCACTCTCTTAATGAGACCACAAAAACGGTGACCAGCAATTCAGGCGAAGAAAGAAAGCAACGATAGATAACTCACTCTTCCACATAAGTATAATCAAAATGCACATATCATGGAAATAACAATAGTAATAATAAACCTAACCATATTCAATTCTAATAATTTTAGCAAGTAAAACTAAATCATGCGGTTAGCGTGTGTTTGAATTGGTGGAAATGAACAAGGTAAGAGAAAAATGGAAGCGGTAAATGAAAATAGGGATAAAAGGAGAGTGAGAATGAAGATTGAAGGAAGAATGAAGAGAGAAATGGTACTTGTGGAGATAGGAATGGGACGGCGGTGGCGGTGACGGTGGAGAGCGGCGAAGGCATTCCTCTTCATTGATATGTAGAGGTAACAAGTTAGAGTGTTTCAGTGGAGATGAATTGAGGAGGTAGAGAACGCATGGGAACACCAACTGTTTGAGAAAATGCGTAGTCCCATCCAATAAGCCATAAGAGTTGAGGGATCCCAGCCATCCATTGATTTGATTCGTCAGCGTATGTAATTATGTATGTGTGCTGTGCTTTTCTTATGAGTTGGGAAGCTGAAAGCAGAAGAAACTGCCACGTCTATACCACTTGGCAGTTTTGGAACCGCCCTCGGCATCACGTCCTATTGCCTATTGGATTCGGATTCTACTGAGATCGGAGTTTGGGAATTTCTTATTCCACTGAATTCAACATGAATAAAATATATTTTAAAATCTAAAATTATAAACATATAAAAATAAATTAATTTTAAAATTTCTATCATCCCTAAGGAATCAAATATAAAGAATATTATTTCTTCTCCTATCTTTTAACTATTTTATGACAATGCTCAACATTCAAGTAGCGAAATTGAGAAATGTTCCCAAATATTTCATAGATAGAGATATCACCTGGCATCAATCTCTTTACCATCCACAAAGTTCACACCTCTAACATCAAACTAAAAAGTTCTATCCAAAAAAAGTATAAATGTAATTAGAGCAAACACTAGGATGTATTTTTTCAATTACATAACCACATTTCATTTTGATAGTACTAGAAGAAAATGAAAATCACCAACAAGGCTCAATATAATTAGTGTGTATTTGATTCGACTTCTGAAGATATTAAAAATGCTTTTGCATCTGTCACATGATTCTAGTAAAAAAATAAGTGTTTGGTTACACGTTTGAAGAAACAATTTTGCATCTAAAATTAATTATATCAGAAGTAACTTGGAGCAGCTTCTGTTTTTTTATTGAAAAATTTACACTAAGGTTTACATCAAACTTGCTTTCAAAATAAAAAATATTCAAATATAAATTATTTTACTTCAAACTCAGTTGTAATGAAATCAATTCTACAAAATCAATTCCATCCAAAATTACATTTATCAAACATTCATCCAAACACATGCTTAGTAGATAGTTGAATTTCTTAAGTATGTTATGAGGGATGAGCCTCCGACTATCAACTAGATACCTTGGTGCATAGAAAAAAAATAAAAAACTCAATATGGTGCCATAATAGGTTGTTCTCCCACTTCTAAGTGGGGACAAATTAATAATGCATGTTTCTTCTTACAAACATCAATATTGCTTAGGGGTATTTTACTTAGGATAATAAATCTAGGTATTGTTCTTTAATTGCTCATGATGTTATTTTTCAATGAGAATAAGGCAAGTTTAATAATTCATCAATAAAATTATGACATATTTTGTCAAAATAAAATAAAATTATGACATACTCCATCTGTAATAAAATATAAGCAAAAATTGGTCTAAGTTGTAATAAAATATAACCAAGAGTTGATTTTTTGCATCCTATTTAATGATAGTATAAGAAAAATGCCTTTCATTGTATTGCATTTAATTAAAACAAGTTTTCATATAATACAATTAATGTGAATAAACAAAGAAGGATAATTTAGGCAATGAAGTTGAACTTTTAAATAAGATTAACAACATTAAATGTAAATAATTAATTATCTTAATAAATATAAAGGTGATTAAATTACTTATATTTTGTTAGGGAGAGAATATGTAACAACTATAAAACATATTTTCTTATTGAAAAACAACTTCAAACACTTAAAAAACAACATCTAAATTTACGTTGTTTTAGTTATGGATATTTAACTTATAAAAAAATAGGGTAAATATAAGTCGTATTTCATATTAGAAAATAAATTTAGGAAGTTCAGATTCAAGGATTAGTTGTATTTTTTTTAGAGAAGGATTAGTTGTATTTAATGACAAAGCAAAATTCTAATTTTTATATAATTTTGTTTTCTCAATAGTCAAGATTTACTGTAAGGTAAATGTTAATCAGTGTCTTAAGGGTTAAAAAATTAAAAATATAAACTTTGTATTGAAAGTGGTGTAGTCAATACATTAAACACTCAAAAGTTATATTTTTTAATAAAATTTTTTCATTTTTGAATTTATTAAATAATATTTTTAGAATACTTGTGAGCAAGATTCATATTATATTAGAAAAGTTGTTGAAATAATTATTTGTGCCCACATTTCATGATGTCAATAATTATGTTAATCATTTGTCAAAATCAATATATAGTGAAGTTTATCTGCAGCTCCGGAATTCTATAAGTTTTTATTTATTCATCATTTAGTTATTTTATTTTTGTTGTTTTTCAATTTTAACAGAAAAAGAGTCAGGAAGTTATTATTATTTTTTATGTAAATAGATAGATAACATCATGATTTTATTGTAATTTTTGTTAGAATGGTTGAGAATTGAGATTATGCACGTAATTATCCTTAAAAAATGAAAAACATAATAATTAAAAAAAAAAGAAGAAAAGAAATGATTTACTTGCACAGGGTTCAGTTGGGGTTTTCTCCCTGGGGCGGTGAGTGAGAGGGACGAAAAGAAAACATATAAAGGAAAAAAATCGTGTAATTGATGTTTGAAGTAAAACGAAACCTGTTGTTTGGTGTGGTTGCGTTTTGGGAATTGTGAGTAGTGTAGAATGGCAAAGGAGCAATACTCATCGTGGACGAGACCATGGATCCAGGATGCAGTTCCTTTATTAGTGGTTATTCTTATAGCAGCTCATGTCCTCGCCCTGGTCACTTTTCTCTTCACTTTCTTCTTCTTCTTCTTCTTCTTCTCCTTCTTACACTTTTCATTCAACATCTCTAATTTAATTGTTTTCTGGCTTTACTGTATGTAGGTATATTGGATTTATAGATTAGCCACCCAGAAACAGCCGCAGCAGAGGAGAAAGTCTCACTGAAGGAGAAGAAGGTTCGTGAACCCTATTTGATCTTCTAGGAGATTTTCATTGTTTCCCTGCTCCATAGGCACTGTAATTATTCATGATTTTATAGGATTTGATCGCAGCGTTTACAATTTGAACTAGTGCAAATGGATTGGTTTAAACTTTAAGGTTTAAATTCATAGGTATCATGTTGGTGTTGCTGCTGTTGCTTCATCTTATGATTGTACACTTGATTATATTGTTGGGATTTTAATGTATGCTGTCATGTAGTGTACAGCAAGTTTGCAATTGACCAAATTTGTGGGGTCTCCCCCTCGCCCCAAAAATTTCATTCAGCGTGCAATTCCTGTATGATGTAATTCTGTATTCTGATTAATAAGAATTGCGAACTGGAAATATACAATGGTAATAACTAATTGAAAATAATGCACCCCCAAACATATATAAATACAGACTGGTATTCTTTCTATTAAGCAAGTCACTCTTGAAGAAGATTATTTTGAAATAAGGTTTTTTTTTAACCAGATTGTTATTGTTGACGAATATAATTCTTGTAAATATTTCTTGCTCTACTTTTTATAATTTGCCTTGCACCTATAGGATTGCATTAGTTTTAGTTGTGGGCAATGAAATTGATTTCAAAATATGGTTCCATCTTTAGTGCCTGATAGTTTTTGTTTTGCATGAATGAGAGTATCGTTTAATAATGTGAAGC
Organism: Ammopiptanthus mongolicus; assembly: GCA_039655645.1. Lineage (NCBI taxonomy): Eukaryota > Viridiplantae > Streptophyta > Magnoliopsida > Fabales > Fabaceae > Ammopiptanthus > Ammopiptanthus mongolicus. Next base: position 6,985,425 of record CM077345.1, read on the forward strand.
ATGCATGAAGGAATATGAAATACCAAAATATAGGCAGGGTAGGCTATAAGTAATAAGATCATATGAGCAAATTTGAAATATTATTTGATGTTAATATGTTATTGATAAAACTTGCAACAATAGCCCAGTGTGACACAACTCACACAAGTATGTTTTTGGCATGCTAATAAAAGAAAATTTCATTGAATAGCGGGGCTAATGAAAGAGTATGCTCGTGGGGATTAGGCATTATCAAGTTATTAAGTTAATGTTCTAAGTGTTGAAGTTCCAGACAGTATCAGAGAAATAGTCTGGCTTTAGTTACCATGATTTTTCAAGCAACATGTTAATATCGATTTTATATGTATCAGAAAGACAAAAGATACCAAAGGTTGTCCTCAACTTTGAAATTATGAAATTCAAGTTGGCAGCGGCATGCATCTAGGTTTAGAGTGTAAGGTTGCCTCATCACGTTACTCAAAAAATAGGCAATGAGAATGTAATGTGCACTGATAAAGTGGGTTAAAGATGTTTGTCCATAAACTTAGTCAACAGTTGTTAATGATATGGGTGATGGGTTTCTAACCTTTGCCTTAGAAACTTTTGTTACATGAAGTTATTTGATGCTGATAGGGAATTTTTTCGGGTATTGCGGTCAGGTAATGTCTTGGTTAGCTTATGCGCACATTGACTAGTCCATCTCGTTAGTCTGGTCAAAGGCAGGTCATATTTGCTGAGGCTAAGGGATTCACAAGGGTATTCCTTGCAGTCTGACCCTAAGTAGTTACCATAGCTAGGATTTACAACACTATCACGCATTGCTCACACATCACATGCTTGTCTATTGCCATACCAACCCTTGGGGTTTATGTCTATGGGGAACATGCTTTATAACCTTAGTGCCCCAACATATCTTGGGAGTTTAGCCAATATTACTCTCTCAATAAAATGTCCTTGCTTGAGTTTTCATTTTTCTTGCTGTGTTGCATTTTTTTCAGATTTGGCCAGTCAATCTTGGAAAGATGGAGCTTGTATAAGTTAATATGAATAGAGTATAATAAAGTTTGGAAGAACATTTGAGCTAATATGCTAGTCTTTTGATGAGAAATGTGTGATGCTAATGCTTTTGGCAATTTAATGGAGCTATTGTCATGCTAAGGTTTTTCAGCTTATGCAATGGAATTGTTGCCAACTTGCCATTATTTATATTTTATAAAAAACATCACATGCAGTTTTTATGGACATGAGATGAAGGAATATTTCAACAATCAGAGCTGTAAGATTTTCATATCTGTGTGACATTAGATTTTATTATAAAGAGCTAAGTCAGCTAACTCAACTTGACCCATCTGTAGCAGCCTGAAGTCTGCATTATCTGTTGTGTGTATGCTGTGCACTAGGTTGGACATGTTTCCTTTCATAGCCCAATGATGGGAGCACTTATCACTTGTTAAATTAAAAACTGGGAGGGTGGATTGCATTAGTATATTTTATTGTTAAACGGGAGGAGACAATAGAGATCCCAACCATCTGGCCTGTAATGTTAGACAAACGATATTTTTAAACCTTAAGTTACAATTCACATCATATCACTCCATCAATTTATCGAAATGCTTATAATAATTAAAAGTTTTAATTACTCCTCAGGTCCCCGAACTATTTGTGAATTTTTAAATAGGTCCCCAAACAAAAAAATTTTGTAATCGGGTCCTCAAACTCTGATATACTTTGTAATTGAATCTTTATACTTTAAACGTTTGTAATCGGTCCCTGAACTTGTTAATAGTTTGTAATTAGGTTCATGAGATATGAGGCATTTTTAAAACCTTTGCTATTGTAGTGATCCAATGGTTCTATTAATTTTCAAGATCGATAAGAAACCTCGAAAGAAATTTATATTATGCTTTAATTACAAGGTTTTTCTTCTACCCTAGGGACATAATTACAAATTATTTACAAGTTCAAGGATCCAATTACAAATGTTTAGAGTGCATGGACTCAATTACAAAGTATATCAAAGTTCAGGGATCCAATTACAAATTTTTTAGTTTAAGGACCTATTTAAAAATTCTCAAATAGTTTGGGGACCAATATAGTAATTAAACCTAATTATAACTATAGAATTTGAAATTTTGAATAAAACTACATTACACAAGTTTAAATTCTAAATATCATTAAACCAAACTCATCAAAGCAAAAACTTGAAATGTGGCTCTACCACGGGTGACATGCTACCCCCAAGATATTTGTGTGCACCCTTAACTTTAAGAATGAGTGTTTTAACTTTTAACATCGAGTACAATTGGAGGTTGTTTGCTTCCATGCAATTCCAAAGATAGTGGTTTGACTGGTTTCTGTTGTGCCAAATGGAAATAATCTCCATGGAATATGATCAAACTGCAACTGAGCTCAGGTTTTATGAAGTTAATGTTCTAAGTGTTAATGTTCCAGACAGTGTCAGAGAAATAGTATGGCTTTAGTTACCATGATTTTTCAAGCAACATGTTAATATCAATTTTAGATGTATCAGAAAGACAAAAGATACCAAAGATTGTCCTCAAGTTTGAAATTATGAAATTCAAGTTGGCCGTGACATGCATCTAGGGTGTAAGGTTGCATCATCACGGTACTCAAGAAATAGGCAATGTGAATGTAATGTGCACTAATAAAGTGTCAGAATGAAGTGGGTTAAAGATATTTCTCGATAAACTTCGTCAACAGTTGTTAATGATATGGGTGATGGGTTTCTAAATTTTGCCTTAGAAACTTTTGTTACATGAAGTTATTTGATGCTTATATAGGGGAAAAAAAAAAAAATTGGTATTGTGGTCAGGTAATGTCTGGGTTAGCTTTTGGGCACATCGACTAGTCCATCTCTCGGTTCTGGTCAAAGGCAGGTCATCTTTGCAGAGACCAAGGGATTCGCATGGATATTTCTTGCAGTCTGACCCTAAGTAATTACCATAGCTAGGATTTACAACACCATCATGAATTACTCACACATCACATGCTTGTCTATTGCCAAACCAACCCCTTGGGGTTTATGTCTATGGGGAACATGCTTTATAACCTTAATGCCCAAACATATTTTGGGAGTTTAGCTAACATGATTCTCAATAAAATGTCCTTGCTTGGGTTTTCATTTTTCTTGCTGTGTTGCATTTTTTTCAGATTTGGCCAGTCAACCTTGGAAATATGGAGGTTGTATAAGTTAATATGGATATAGTATAATAAAATTTGGAAGAACATTTGAGCTAATATGCTAGTCTTTTGGTAAGAAATGTGTGTTGCTAGTGCTTTTGGAAATTTAATGGAGGTATTGTCATGGTAAGGTTTTTCAGCTTGTGCAATGTTATTGTTGCCATTATTTATATTTTATATCAAACATCACATGCGGTTTTTTTGGACATGAATGAATGTTTCAACAATCAGAGCTGTAAGATTTCCATAGCTTTGTGACATTAGATTTTATTATAGATAGTTAAGCCAGCTAACTCAACTTGACCCATCTGTAGCAGCCTGAAGTCTGTGTTATCTGATGTGTGTATGTATGCTGTGCACTAGGTTGGACATGTTTCCTTTAATAGCCCAATGAAAGCAGTATTATCACTTGTTGAATTGAGAACTGGGAGGGTGGATTGCATTAGTATATTTAATTGTTAAACGGGATGGGAGTAGAATACATTGTGCAAATAAAGGTAAGACAAGAGAGATCCTAACCATCTGGCCTATAATGTTAGGCGAAGGTTTGTGCCTGGGAACATGGACGGAGGATCTCTCTTTATGAAGCCAGATTACCTCGGATGACAATGAGGTGGCAATGCTGATTGTTCCAGTATCGGTCACGTGATAATTATTGAAAGCCAACCAGCATAGAAATACCATGAGACTGAAGATATGCCTCAGCTTGTGTCTTTAAATATTGACCCCATATTAACAGCACGTGATGGTACTTCAATTCTTTAGATATAACATTGCCAGTTGATGGCGATAATTCTAAATCACGTGGGAAGCAAGTGGCGGTCCACTGTCTACATTCTACAGTGTTTTTTAATGGATCCGCAAGGGAAAGTCCAAAGCAAAACCTAACTAGCTCTACTAAGGAGCTTCAGTGCCCCACATGCATATCTTCATTGTTAAAACTTAAAACCCAGAATCGGACTTGACAGTCATTGCCAGAAAGACTAGCTCTCAATTATTTGGTATACCAACGCCATGATAATACACTTTCGAAAATCATTTGCGCTGTTCCATGTGGGTCTCTAGGCCAGTCACCTTAGTTGCATAATGGTTAATTTTTTTGCCTAGTTATGATTATATTAGTGGTAAGGGGAATCCAACACAGGAAAGGAAATCTCTACGAGGAAACTTTTTCCGTTATGACGTTTTGACGCCGTGAGGGTGACAGTAATCACGAGAATGAACTGCCACGTGGTCTAAAGACTTCTGATGAACCGGTGTAATAAAACATTTATGAACCCGTGGGCTTATCAGTTCACTTATCCCGCTTCTTTGAATTCGAGACGTTTTCATGCACTTTCCGTCCTTGTTGTCTATGCGTGTCGATGTGTTAACCATCAACATCTATAGAGTCCAATACAGGGTCAACGCTGGCGTTCTCTCCCTGGCTCCGTAGTCCTTCTCCACTGCAATGTATGCTATGCTATCGTCTAAAATTACGTTGCTATCCATAGAGTTGTCATGAAATGAAAGTGAAACTACTACAACAACCTCAGACAAAAGATAAGAGGGAATGAAAAATCCTTGCTTCCTCGATGAAGACAAAAAAACTTCTAGGAATTATTAATGAATTTTATATAATAAATTATAAGCTAAAAATGATTCCAAGGAAAAAAAAAAAAAACTATATTTACTGTAAGCAAAAAACGAAAACACCCATTAGAGCTGATATGGTCAAAAACTCAAACCCCAGCGGCCCAGCCTCACTACGCTATGAGTATGATATCATGCTTTTTCTTTACTTTTTCAATCCTTAATAACAATATGTTTGGTATGATGAAAAACAGGAGGGAAAGAAAAAGGAAGGAAAGAAAGAGAAGGGAAAATTGTTTGGATTGGAAGGAAAGTAGAGGGATGGGGAAAAAAAATATGTAGGGTCCATTCCAATTTTTTTCTTCCATATTTGGAAGGAAAATACGTAAACCGAGGGATCAATCATTGCTTTGGATGAAAATATCAAAAAACTCATTCTTTTATTTGTTTAAATATTATTATGTGGGGATATTTATGTCATTTGACAAATAAGTTTTTTCTTTCCTCTCACTTTCTACTCAACCAAACAAGAGGAGAGAAAAATTTTAGTTTTCTTTCCTTCCATTTTCTCTCATACCAAACAACTAACAATCTTCTCATTTTTTACTCTTTTTTTTTTCTTTTCTTTTCTTTCCTCTCACTTTCTCTTCTACAACCAAACAAAGTAATATTTTTTTCCTTGTTTTATAGAAAATGTTAGCCGAAGGCATCTAATCTCTCGGATTAGATCGCATTTAACGGAAGCTCCTCCCTAAAATGACCAGCCTTACATGATTCAGACACACGTTTGCCTTTGGGGGAGAGTCGGAGACAGTCACTTTGGCCCAACCACCTTGAATAGAAATTTTATATTTAAAACAATATTAAGTCAGTGTACCTTGGGTTTAAATTTTCTTAACAACAATGAGAAACGATTACATAACTTTGCAATGAACTAGATTTGATGAGGTTTTTATTCTCGGTGAATCTAGATTTGATGAGGTTGGTTTTTCATTATTATTAATTACATATTTCCAATCTATCCTTAGAAACTAGAGGAAATATATATATATATATATATATATATATATATGTTTTATTCAAACAAAATCTATGGTGCCATTTTGTTAGTACTACTACCCAATTGATTATAAGTTTAATTGGCATGAATTGTCGGAATAAAGTTTATTTAATTTGGTAAAGAGTAATTAGTTGGATTTTATCTAACAACATAATTTAAACCTGACGAAGAAAAAAAATCATATTTATATTTCTTACCTAAATATACTAGTAGGCAAAAGGAAAATTTATTGTTTATAAATAAAATTTAAATTGAAATTTGGTATCATCTTAGAAAATTGAATGAATCTGATGAACATACAATCTCAAAGCTTTTAACAAAACAAAATAATTACAAACAGTGATGGCTTATTCTTATATAAAAAAAAATATCCAAAAAATGTCCTTATGACAATAGTCATAAAAATTAATATAAGGATTTTATTTTGGTAGAGAAAAATTAAAACAAAGATTTTTTTTGTTTGTTTCCCAGGATGATATTTAAAGCCTGATTTCTCTCAACCAAGTTTTTTCCGTATGCAAGAGCTAGATATTGAACCCCTGACAACTTGCTTAAGGAGTTCAAACTCGTTATCACTCGGATCAATCACATATTAATATTAAAATAAAGATATTACATAAACATAAGAAACTTTTAGTCAAAAAAAAAAAAAACATAAGAAACTTAGCATATTAAAAACAAAAAAAATATTGTTGTCATTTGTAATAATTGAAAACATTCCCTTAAAAAATGGAAAACATTAAGCAAAAAGATATTTTTTATATGGCATTAAGTGAAAAATATTAATTACTCTTTAATAGTATTTTTTACATTAGTTAGTAAAATCCTTGTATAAAAACAAATTTTTCACTAAATGGGAGGGCAGTGAAAGTCATCGAACCGGCGGGATGGATATCACTCAAATTTCTACAATGAAAAAGTAAAGATGTATTTAAATTATTTAGTGGGTTAAAATTTAAATAAACCTTATAAAATCAATGATGAATGTAACCTTAATTACTCGCTTAGAAAAAAATTCACTTTAATCGAGTCTTTTTGTGACTGGATACATAATTAATAAATTGAATTTAAATGGGGTAAGAATATTAACAAGCACGTGTGTATATATAAAATTGTAATCGTACCTTGGTGAGTAGTTTGGTAGTGATTAATGGTTTGGAGCAAAAAACAAGAAAAGGGAAATGCTAACCCCTCACGAAATTTTATGAACAAATGATGTAGTAATGCTCAGTGAAAGTTTGTTATTTTTTTTTAAGGTTAAAATATACTTTCCTCCTTATTTTTATTTAAGGTTTTATTTTGATCTTTTTTTTTTT